>JAMAKP010000003.1:0-459176 GCA_023628455.1 Chaetomiaceae sp. B2702 | reverse complement strand
TTAAAAACATGTCCACCGCCCCCCGCCGGGGGCCCTGGCCCTTAAATGCTTTGGGTCGGCCCCCCCCCCCCCCCCCCCCCCCCCAAGCCTGCCCACCCTCACAAATACCGTGTCTTCATCCACTCGCTCGTTCCCAGGCCCAGGTTCAGCCCATTCTCGGCCCACCACCTCCTGACCCTGGTCTGGTCGCCCAGCGAGTCCTCCAACGCCTCCTCGATATCCATCGTCCTATACTCGACCTTATTCCCCTTCCGTCCCCGCATCCCAGGCAACTCCCCATGCGCATATCTCCGCCACCACTCCAGCACCTGGATATGTGCATGGAACGTAGCCTCGATCAGGATCAGATTATCAAACTGCAGCTTATCGTCCCCGCGCAGCTGCCGCCACAGCTCCAACACCTTGACCTGCCCCCACCGGCTCGCCATCCTGCACACGGCGTCCTGATGGCCCACCGCGATCCCGCTCTCCTCCCACCACCGCATGACCGCCACCTGGCCCCACTGCGCCGCAGCCAGCAACGACTTTCCGGGCTTCAGCACGATAGACGGGTCCTGCATCGCGGCCTCGCGCCACCACTCCAGCACGTGCACGTGGCCCTTGGACGACGCCATCTCAAAGGCCTGCTCGTCGTACTTGAGCGGCAGGCCGGAACGCCGCCACCACTCGAGCACGTTCACGAACCCGTGGCCGGACGCGTGGTTGAGCGCCTCGACGTCGTATTGCTTCTCTAGGAAGGACGGCGAGCGCGCCCACCAGTCAAGGATGGCCGTGCGGTCGTAGTAGGCCGACGCCTTGGTCGGGATCGTCTTGCCGTCGAAGCACTTGAAGATGTGCGGCAGGTTGGACTCGATGTAGGTGAGCACGCCGGTGAGGGAGAATTTGAAGACGAGGTGGACCGCCAGGGCGGAGAGGTCGTGGAAGGTGGGGGGCGCTTGGGCGAGCTTGTCGCAGACGGCCTGTGTGTTGGCGGTGAGGAGCGTCCATTCTAGGGCGTGCACAAAGACTTGCAGCGGGTCGTTCGGGTCCTTGGGCTCGCGCCGCCAGCCTTCGGGCATCCTGAGGGTGGTGTAGATGCCGAGACAGGTGGCCAGCTCCCAGTCGTTGGTGAAATCGAGAATCATGGACCAGATTTCTGGCGGGAGAGTGCTCCGGGCCCTGCCGTGAAGTGCGGGGGGAGTGCCGGGCTGGGCGCCGATCTCCATGTCGTGGCCTAGTTTGAGGAAGTCCGCCTGGTTCTTGATGATGCCGATGAGCTCGTTGAATCCCTCCCACTCGACGACGCGCTTGGGATGGTCGCCTTTGTCGTAGTGCCAGAGGATGGGGGGCATCACTCTAATCCACCCCCACTTCCGGTGCAGTTTGCTCATCTGTCGCTTGGTGACTGGGTTCTCCCACATTTGCGTGCTCATGCCGGGGACCATCAGAATCCTCTTTGAAGCATCCCAGCTCCGTAGCACCTCCAGTAGTAGCGTATCCGATATCCCGCACATCATCTTGGCGAGAGTGTCGGCATCGATGGGTGCCAGCACAAGCAGGTCGGCCCACGCGACCAGCTTGGAAGCCTCTTGTTGGCACGACTCGATGTCGCTAGAGGCTGCGCCATCTGGGCCACCCCTTCTCAGACTCCGGTTCTGGAGAGTTATAATCTCTTGTGCGAGCCTGTGGGTCATGTCGTCGACGATGGCTCGGGTATTGATTTGCGCATCTTTGGAGAGGCGGACTGCGATGGCCTCGGCAAAGGCGGCATCCCGTGCGCCATTGGCGGCAACTAGGAGATGCAATGAGCGTGGACGGTGAGTTTCGCTGAGCGAAGACGCCCTGTCAATCGCTGGCTGGCAACGAAGCCCTCCGAGTTGTGGGCTGGGGTAGGCTTCTGACATGATGACATCGATGTTTCGCCACATACACAGACTTCGAGTCGAGGGACGCAGAATCGCGAACTGCTTTCCAAGTCGTTGTTGTATATGGTACCCGTTGTTGCACTTGCTCTCTTCCTCGCGTCAAGGAAATCGCCGCGAGTTCTGCGGCGAAAAGTGATCTGCTGACAAGGAATCTCTCTGGTCTGAAGGACTCAAGAGGTGTCCAAGTCGGAGGGTGTGCAATGCAGCTGTCGATAATCCAGTATCGACAGAGTGCAGGGGCAGTAATATCTCGGGGAATGCAATGCCGTGGGTAGTTGCAGCTCGAATTTACTCGGATGTTGCTGCAGCGTTGAATTCCAGTGATGCCTGACGTTCACATTTACTGCGTACTTCACATCGACCACCTTCCCTGAGGTGCCAAGGTTCGGTTGGGAGGCGATAACGTTAGGCGGTTGGTTCCATTGACGGCCAGGCCGCTTACAGGGCTGCAAAAGACCCACCTAATGTACGGTACAGTATTCTGTACATGCGGCACAGATTCTACACCTTGGTATGACCCTTCCATGAAATGCAGCACATCATCATCTATCAGCCACACAACTCTTGGATACGTATCTACTTCCTTCCATTTCTTTACCAGTCTGCGGCTACTTTACATGTTGTTGAAGGGGATATATAAACTGTTTTTGACACACATCTCACTTTGTACAATATCTTCTCATTGGTGTATAGCTAGCCCTGCATGCCGCCCACGCTCGCCATTCAACTGACTAGTACTGTACTGTAATAATCGCAGCGATGCGGCAACGTTACAGTACCAAAAGTTCGTTAGAATGGGAATGAAACGCCGTCCCATGCGTGCCCCGGAACCTTCCCGGGGTGCGGAGGTGGGTCCCCGATCCGCTCTGAACATCACCATCGGGCCACCACAAACGGCCTCGGAAGCGGAGGAAGGGTGTACTTACGCTTTTTCAAGATTACTCCTTCTAAACCGAAGGTCGCTATGTTTCGCTCGAATATTTATACGTTACCTTATTGACACTCAAGCCATAGCAGGAGACGTCACAGGCCGGTCAAAACCTTCAATGCTTCAGCCCTATATTTCTTTGATTCGTTGAAACTTCACTTCTTCGAAACACCTTGCCGAGAGTTCGTTTCTAAGTAGACGGTTGTGAAATAGCTCCGTACTAAAAACGTCTCTTATTGGGGCTGTCATATCTCATCGCTATGATCTGTCATCGAAAAGAAACCCTGGATACCCCTGGATACACGCGGTGGAACCCGCCCGCACCGCGACGCATGTCTCAGGAACTGAGGAAACGGAGCCATCGCGGCTGCTCCTCCGGATTCCGGGTTGCCAGTACCGCATGCCATTTCTGTCGGACGTAAGACGACATGCATGGCAAATGCCGAAATAGCCCAGCCCGGCTACCGGGTCTCAGGGCCCGAAACCAGGCCCCGTAGGCCGATGTCTTTGTTCCCCCCTGCTCTGGGCCAAGCGTATTGCACCCCCGAAGCAAAGCCTTTGCCTATGCTTGACGCACAATGTGTGTGCGGATGGGTGCCGTTGGATCTGCAGGCGGCGAGCCGGTTGGACATTTCAATCCGGGGGGTTGCTCCGGCTTGTCCTGGTACATGCACCTTTACCCCCTTTCACCACTTACACAGCTGTTTTTTTTTCATACAGTGATCGTTCAGAACGAAGTCAATTCGGGGAACATAGAGACCCAAACAACACGTCCAGCTGAAAGAAATGGGCAAACAACACCACCGCTTCAGACTCCCTGTCGAACTAGGGCGGGGCGGGGTGGTCCGGAGGCAGTATAACACCTTGCCTCGCTCATGACCACAGGCAGCTCATCCAGATGCAGAATACAAATTCCCTTGCCTCCACCACAAGATATCTTAAAACGCTGATTTATCTGTGGCTTCTCTTCTCGCGCAATGGCCGAGATCTCCTTTCCTCTGCTGCTTGCGCAGAATCAACACACTGGCCTCCCAACCTCAACACAGCAACAATTTATCTCGGCGGGCCTTGCAAAGCTCAGGCGTGTTTTCACCAGGGGCCACCTTCGCCAAAATGCCGCCAGACCTAGGATCCCCTCGGTGTCGTCGGACTCGACATCCTCGACGTCATGTGCATCTTCGACAACTTGTGTGGAATCTACCGCATACGAGCAGCCGACAGCCCTAAGCGAGCGGGCGATAGGAGTTTGGGACGCCGGAGAAGCCATCAGAGGATTTCTCGAGGAGCGCTGGTCCAGTCACGCAGACTATATCAAAGTCACCTGCGATGCCACCCTCGCCGAACTTCACGCCCTCGGCCGTCTTCCTCGCGTTGAGGGGTCACTCGCCTGCCAGGCACTAATTCGAGTGCCTATGATCCACGAGGAGGTCGCCTCGTCCCTATGGGAGCATCTCACCGAGGAAGCCCAAAATCTCCCCACGACGTCAACGGATGAAGGAGATAGAAGACCGAGTGCGCCTGTGCGCACGACGATGACGACAACGACAGTTCATCTCAAGACCGGCTTAAAAGAGGCAAGGCGGGTGACGAGGGAGTTCCTGCGAAAGTACCGCACGCAGCAGCGGCACGAGATGGCCGAGAAACTCGCCACCGCTCTGCGCTGTCCCCTTTGCTCCGGCCATTGCCTTGCTGACGGCCCTCGCTCCACACCCTCTCAGGATGAAGATGGCTTCTGGCACAGCGCCGACCCGCCCAAACCCTGGACACTGTCAAACGAGGATTCAACCACCGCCACCGACGCTCCCAGTTATTTCGACATGCTGCGCGCCGCTACACCCGAAAATGACAGGTGGGATAGCAAGTGGCTGGGTAGGCTCGGACTCGTTTCCTCGGTGAGCTCTTCGCCCAGATCATCAGGGGCGCCTTCTCCTTCTTCCGCCTCCAGCCACGCTATTCGTGCCAGAAGTTGGAGTTGGGGGAGTATCGGTAAATGATGTGCGACGGGTTGTTTCAAGGGAATTCGAAGCCGTCACTGGAACCTAAGGAGGAGGATAGTGGCTTTTTGGGGTTGCGAACTTGGAAGAATATGTAATGAATGATACCCGGTGCTTCGGCCACCAATCAAGCACATTGACGTTGCTCTTGCGTAGTATAGCGACGAGTTTACGAGTCGAACGAAAAGAGCGATTACGGGTTGACCGTCTCGCGCGTTTGGTATTCCAAAAAGAAGATAATCTATACTTGGCTCCCGGCGTACCCTTTCATGACACCACCCCAAATCACAAACAAAGGACAAGGCCCAATTCAGAGCCCCAACCCCTCAACCTGCCCCAAAAATTCGCCCCTCGCCCCCTTCAACAACCCATCCACATCCACCCCGCCAAGATACTTCTCACTGACCCCGGTATTGACCCTCTTCGCCAGCAACTCCTTCAGCTCCCACCGCCACTGCTTCACCTCAGCCTTACTCACGGCCCGCGCCTCCTTCTCCCTCGCCTTCTTTCCGCTGCCCCGCCCCTTCCACGAGCCCGCCTGCTCCAGCTCGTCCGAGTCGTACTCCACCCCTAGCTCCTCGGCAGCATTCCTCATCCAGTCGTCCTCCTTGGCCCCCCTCTCCTTGGCAATCGCCGTCTCGGTGATCTTCTTGGCCAGCACGACGCGCGGCCGCAGGTGCGAGACCAGCCGCCGGTCGATGTCAATCGTGTGCACCCCGACGCCGGCGCTGGCAAGTTTGGAGCGGGACGTGTTGTTGTTGGCGGCGGCAGCGGCGGCGTGGACTTTGGCGATGAGGCGTTGGGTGGGGACGGCTTCTTTGGGCCCGCAGAGGAGGATCGAGGTGCCCGAGAGGTTGGCGCGGGCCGTGCGGCCGGAGCGATGTACGTAGTCGTCTGCGGAGCGCGGGACGTGGTAGTGGATGACGAGGTCGATGTTGGGGATGTCGAGGCCGCGAGCGGCGACATCGGTTGCGACGAGGATGGACGAATTCGGGGTGCCCGAGGTGTCGGCCTTGAAGCGCTCGATGGAGCGGAGGCGCGCTTTTTGCTCCATGTCGGAGTGGAGCGCGAATGCGGGGAGGTTGAGGCTTTGGAGGAAGGGGGTCAGGCGACGGACGGTGTTGATGGAGTTGGTGAAGACCAGTGTGCGGCTTGCCGGCTGGAGGAGGAGAACTGCGTAGAGGTAGAGATCCTTTTCGAGATCACCGCATTGGATGAGCCCTTCTTTGAGGTTCTCGGCCATTTGGGAAATTGGGTTGGTGTCGACGAATTTGGGGCGCTCTTCGCGGAAGTTGAGCTTTTTGAGGAGGTACTCGAGGGATTCGGCGTCGCCCATGAGGTTGAAGCGGGCTTTGCCGGCGAGCTTTTGTTGCAGGTTCTTGTTGAAGGTGGCAGAGAAGACGAGAGTTTGGCGATGATGACGGGGTGTCTCGTCATCGAAATCATCATCGTTCTCTTCCCCGGGAGCGGTCCGATCCAGCGCCTGCAGGATTTCTTCAGCTTCCTTGAACTGGCCATCCTTGAGGAGTCGGTCTGCCTCGTCCACGACGAGGAAGTCAATACCCCTAAGTGCCGCAAGCACTGAGCTGCCTGTGCTCATGACCTCCCACATCCGCCCCGGTGTTCCGATGACGATATCTGCTTTCTCCAGTTGCCGCTGCTGCTTCTGCACTGCCAAACCGCCGGTTACCGAGCAAATGTAAGGAGAGGTGGTGAGGCCGGCACAGAGTTGTTTGAGATGGTCCGAAATCTGATGGGCAAGTTCTCTGGTTGGTGACAAAATCAAGGCAATCGGCCCCTTCTTTTCGGCGGCCTGGTTGTCAGCCACCTTGGCCAACCATTTTTCTACGATCGGGATGCCGAAGGCGAGGGTCTTTCCTGAACCGGTAGCTGCTTTCCCAATAACATCGTGGCCATTCACGGCTTGTGGGATAGCTCTAGCCTGGATTGCCGTTGGCTTGGTAAACTTGAGGCGGGCAATCGACGACAGCATCTGTGAAGAAAGATCAAGCGGGACCCACTCAGACATGTCAATGTCATCGTCCTCGGAGAGATCGGGCGCTTGAGCAAAGACATTGGTTTCCAGTTCAGTGTCAACATCAGCTGACTTTGTCTTGGCAGCCTTTTTCTCCTTCTTTTCCTCCTTCTGGGACTTAAGATCTGTCTCCTTAACTTCCTTTCCTTGAGCCTTGGCGGCCTTTTTTTGAGCCTTAGACTGGTTCTTGGGCGTCACGGAAGCCGATGGTTCTGAGGATTCGGACGACGAGGCTTGTTTGGAGACCTCTGCAGGCTCCGCAGGGCCGTCATCAAAACCCTCGAAGCCCTCGGTATCATCTGACTCTGCGACGGCGGCCACCTGGGAGTGGGTGTAAGTATCAATATCGGATGACTTTTCTAAGGAATACTTTTTGAAGCTTACAAACTTGACCGTGTTTCCATCCCGCACAATCTCAACGCCCTCAACCTCCTCCAGGCCAAAGAAACCCTCAGCATCATCAAACATCTCGGGCACGTCAACCGACTTCCACGCCAGCGAATCGACGCTGGTCACCCGTTTTCCGGCATTGTTTTTCTGACGCTTGGAAGCGGCGCCGTGCACCTTGATCCGCTTTCCCTGGCCTTCAGGCCGTTTTCTTTTATTGTTGGCGCCCATAATGTGAGATATCTGTTGGGATAGTGGGTGGTGGTTAGTCGAAGAGGGGAGTGATGGTTGTTGTTGAGAATGAAAAATCGCAGAATGAGCGGCAATACGAAAATGAAATCCCAGAGCCCCACTTCTATCAGACATCGACTGAAGTTGTCGCTTTGGGGCCCTGACCGCTTACCGCATGTCGCTAGCGCCGTTACCGTATTTACACTGCCCCGCGATGAGTTTCCATTTCCATGTCACCCAATTCTCCAAGAATGAACGAGTCTTTCACCTGCTGAGATCGAGCACCAAAACGCCCAGTACCACGGACTAACTATCTCGAATCTCACACCGGATTTCTAGATGCCTTGAAATTTCTGGGCATTGGCTGACCTCCTAGTTGTTTGGTCTGTTTTCTTTGTACATACATACGAGCAAGCATCGTAGCAAGCCCTAAGCGGTGACTGGTTTCGGACCGCGGGGTTACTTTTCGCAGACACACCTCCCCCTGGAACCATCCAGTATGGGAAAATCCTCCAAAGACAAGCGTGATGCCTACTACCGGCTCGCGAAAGAGCAGGGATGGCGGGCAAGAAGCGCATTTAAGCTACTCCAACTCGACGAGGGTGAGTGAGCCGCACGGCAATTCTGTTCACCGGGCCAACCCCCACTGACAACTACTAGAGTTCAACCTTTTTGAGGATGTAACTCGCGTTGTCGATCTCTGCGCCGCCCCCGGCAGCTGGTCTCAAGTACTCTCTCGAGTGCTCATCAAGGGCGAGAAGTTTGGTCGTTGCGCCTGGCAGGACCGCGAGGCCAAGTTTCGCCAGCACATGCTCAACATTGTGCCATCAGACGAAACGGCGGAGCAGCAAACGCCTGCGGTAGAAGCAGATGCCTCCGCCAAGGACGCGCAGGAGGTCCCGAAGCCCCGTCGAGACGTCAAGATTGTGTCCATCGATCTACAGCCCATCAGCCCGCTCCCCGGCATTATCACGCTGCGAGCAGACATCACCCACCCTGCCACCGTCCCTCTCCTCTTAAAGGCGCTAGATCCCGACTATGACCCCGAAACTATGAACCAACAGGCAGCGCAACCCGTGGACCTTGTTATCAGCGACGGCGCCCCCGACGTCACAGGCCTTCACGATCTCGATATCTACGTGCAGTCACAGCTGCTGTTTGCCGCCCTCAACCTCGCTCTCTGCGTGCTAAAGCCCGGCGGCAAGTTCGTCGCAAAGATATTCCGTGGCCGTAACGTCGATCTGCTTTACGCACAGCTCAAAATATTCTTTGAGAAAGTCTATGTCGCAAAGCCTCGCTCATCACGGGCTAGCAGTGTTGAAGCCTTCATCGTGTGCATCAACTTCCAACCGCCAGAGGGCTTTAAGGCCAGTCTAGAGGAGCCTCTCGGGGTCGGTAGCCGGCTGCCCAAAATGCTGGCAGACAGAAACGCAGCGACACCAGTTACGGCGCCGGTCCTAATGCAAAACCACGACACCGGGGCGTGGGATTCCACACCCGAGCGGGCACAGAGGGCCGACGAGCACGGCATCTACGAAGTTGAGGTCGACGACCTCTCCACCGAGCCACACGACAAGGATATCCGTTGGATTGCACCCTTCGTGGCATGCGGGGACCTCTCCGCCTTTGACTCGGACGCTTCGTACAAGCTCCCCGAAGACCACGTCTCGCTCGACCCAGTCCAGCCCCCCACCGCACCTCCATACAAGCGCGCAATCGAGCTGAGGCGAGCTAACGGCGGCGCGTACGGAAAATCACAAGGGAAATAACCCGAGTCGATCTCAAAATAAAAAATTCATTTACTTCGCTACCTCTCCAACGCCCTTATTCTTCACCCACAACCGTCCTCGTGCCCGTACCCGTTCCCGTCCCCGTAAAAGTGACCCCGGTCCCCTTCCTCTCCATCAAAACTAACCCCATCGAAGTCTCCCCCACGTTCTTCGCCTTGATAGTCTCATCGTACATGCGCACCGCCGCCTCGCCCCTCGTAAGCAGCAGACACCGTCTCAGCTCGGGCCACGACCCCAACACTTCGTCCAGGCACTGCATCACCCACCTGCCCAGCCCCTTTCCCTGGTGGCCGGCCAGCACGTACACGTCGGTGAGGTAGCCGAAGGTGGTGTAGTCGGTCACGAGGCGGGCGAAACCGACCATGCTCCTCTCGTCACTGCCGCCGTCGCCTACTTGGGAGAACATTATCATCATCATCATCAGCAGCAGCAGTAGCAGCAGCAGCAGCAGCCACCCCACCCAAAGGCAAAGAACGATAGATAGTCGTGTTCCCACCCAGACTCGGACTGAGACGCGGACTCGGACTCACCACGGTGTGCGTAAATCCCCAAACACAGTGATTGCTCGACACACAACTTCAGGATCTCGGGCGCCAGGGGTTTCGCCCAGTAGAGCATATCAGACGCAAAGGCGGCGTTGAGGGCGTCGAGCTGGAGGAGGGAGCGGTCGGTTGAGATGGTGTACTGGATCTTGTCGCCGGGAGGGAGGGGCCGGGTCCAGGTGCGGGAGGCTTGGGGTGTTACTGGTTCGGGTGGCATTCTTTCCTCTTCTTCTTTTCTTTTCTTTTTTTTTCTTCTTGAGTTTGAGTTTGGCTGCTTTTGGACGGTCCTGGGTGGGTGAGGTATGTACATACATACGAATAGGGAAGGCGTGAGGTTTGATGAGGTATGGTCGCGATGAAGTTGTGAGATGTTTTGGATGGTGTTTTTATACGGTGAGGGTTTGCGCCTTGTAAATGACGACGGGATCCAGGAAGGTTCGGGGCCCGGCCCGCAGGTGAGTCATCCGACTTTCGGCAGCGGGCACTGAGGAGGAGACCACCTGCCCTCAAATAACGCGTTGGTGTCTTGGCATTCCGGTTAGAGGGCATGCCTTTTTTCCTTTCTCACTAGGATAAGGGAAGAAAAAATTGTGGCGGTGGTGGTGGTGGTGGTGATAGTGTAAGTTGAACTCAAGTCCAAGAGGAGCCCGAGGCGTGGCGGCTGACCGTTCACTTTAGT
The DNA here is from genome assembly GCA_023628455.1 of Chaetomiaceae sp. B2702. Classification (NCBI taxonomy): domain Eukaryota; kingdom Fungi; phylum Ascomycota; class Sordariomycetes; order Sordariales; family Chaetomiaceae; species Chaetomiaceae sp. B2702. The sequence goes on along the minus strand of JAMAKP010000003.1, from coordinate 448,686 downwards.
TCACTTTACTCAATAGGGATTGGATGGTCTGGCGCAAGAGATGCTTGACTGTATCAATATCTTACACTATAGGTGCTACCAAACGTTGGCCTATGCTAAGGACTGATGGCCAGAGGTAGATCTGGAAGCACTAATCCCCCCTAAATACCGCGTTGAATACGTTCCCACAACCCCTAATAGTAGAGCGGATTCTCCGGATCGGTCAGGTCAAAGATGACACTCGAATGCGGCTTCGCACCACCGCGGTTCGCAAACTCGCGGGCAAAGTCGATGGAGCGGTTGAAACTCAGACTGCCGTCGTCGTTGAGGTCAATGTAGAGCGCCTTGAAGTCGGCCGGCGTGTTGATCAGTCCAATCTCGCCCGTCTGCACAAAGTAGTCTGTCACGAGAAGGTGCTTCTGGTCCGGCGCGATCTTGACGTAGTGCGGCCCGATGGTCGGCTGCACCTCGTCGGGGTTGTCGAGCCGCTTGACGTTGTTCAAGTCGCTGATGTCGAGGGCGGCGATGTGGTTGGCGGTTGTCAGGGTCAGGTAGATGAAGCGGCCGTCTTGAGAGATGTCGGAGCTGCGCCGGTTAGTCCGGTCGGAGTCTCATCAGGGGTAAGAGGTGTCATACTAGATCGCAGTGGTGTCGCGGGCTTTGGGGCCCAGATCATACAGCAGCTCAGCAACTCCCGGCTTGCCGTTTGGCCCCTTGCGCTTCGGGTAGATGATCCAAACCTGGCCGAGGTGCACCGCAGTGGCCAGCGCCGCCCCTTCGGGGTTTCCGGGAATGTGCTTGACGTCCTGGATACCGCCGCCCTGATGGTTCGTCGTCAGCATCACACTGTACCCGCGATCTAGCGCCGAGAGAGCAGGCTTACATTCGGAATGTTGATGGTGTTGAGAATCTTCTTCGTGTCAAGGTCCCACAGCCGCAGGGTATCGGCACGGTTGATCCCGAGACTGGGCTTGAGAATAGTGACGGGCTCGACGAAATCCGAAGTCAGAATTAGCCTTCTCTCCCAGTCAATGCTCAGACCGTGCGGATTGAACTGCTCTCCAAGAACGTTCAGGAGGCCTCCGACATCCTCGGGCCATTCGTGAATGATATTGAAGTTGGCGTCCGTCTCAACCAGACGGCCGGGCGAGGTGCCGACCGCGGAACCCATGTAGGTGATGAAGAAGCCGCCGTCGGGCTTCGCGCGGATCTCGTCGGCAATCGACGAGAAAATAGCCCGGTTGCTCTTGAGGAACTTGGGGCGGTACGGGTTGGACGTGTCGAAGTAGAAGGCCGTGTCCTGGTCGAGTGAGTACAAAACCGCCCCGGTAACAATGAAGGATTACATGTACGTACCTGAGTCTTGAGCAGAGACAAGAGGCCACCTCCAACCAACGTCTTGCCATCAAGCGAGGGCCCAAGATGGTGAGGGTCATTGCCGCTGGACGGGACATCGGTGATCCACAGGAGAGTGCCGAATGTGTCCTAACTCGGTCAGCAACGTCTCAGAGAGCGGGATAGCTACTGGTAGTGCGCACATCGTCCAGACTGTAAGTGGCGAGGAAGTCTGGGAACAGTATATTAGCGTATCTGCCTTGAGCCTTAAGAACAAGGGTATGGGGCTGGACATACCCTTGTGCTGCTTGTCGCCAGCGCCGGTCCAGAAGTAACCAATCTTCTTGGGCTTGATGTCACTAGCAGTGAACGGAGGGCTGTCCAGAGCAGGCGTGGGAATCTGCAAGATGGGCAAAGGTGGAGCAAGGTTGTTCAGCGGCTCCGTCACTCCGGGGATGCTGGGAATCAGCGGAGGGAGGGAGATGCCGAGGCCCTGCCCAAGCGAGGCGAGCGGTATCAGACGGATCAAGGACGACTTCATGATGAAGGGCTCCAATGATCAAGCGGTCGCGGCGGTGAGGTGGAACGATGGCGAGTAGATAATACTAGGCCTGAGGGTAGTAAGAAGACTTTGATCAAACGTCTTGGAGCCCTGCTCTTTATACACCTCCGGCTCGTCGTCCCCCTTGAACATGTAACCCAGCTATCTCCTTTCTTTCCCTTGATATGAAGCGGCATTTTCATCACGAAGCACGCAAAGTGATGATTTTGAGGCTAGATGTATCAGAAAGGCAGTGATCGACCAGTGCTAATGTCTCTTGAGTAAAGCAAATATGCCCCCATCGCGTCTCCGCAGGTAACGTGTGGTGAGCATGCGAGAAGCCGTGGGGTATAATCACCGAATGCTCGAGGCGTTCTGTGGCTGGGTGACGCAAGACGCATCTCTTAAACAAAAAAGAATACGTTCACGGAAGCCTAAAAGTAGTGTATTGGGGTTGATACCTGGATCAGCGGAGTAGCTAGCCTAGTGAGGCACAATTAGAAACGTTCTAGTTTTGAGAAACTCCTCGATGCAAGACACCGAATTGTGCAGACAGGAGCATTAAGGTCAGCCTTGTAGGTGGCCACCGGAGAGTCTGAGTTTCTCAAAGCTCAGCGTTCTGTGTCCTGCCTCATCCATCTCAGGAGCGCTGGTCTTCTTCGGATAGGGGGCTCTGGAGGTTGTCACCCCCACGATGTGAGAAACTCGGATTCCGGGACGCTAATAAGAGAGCATTTGGATCACTGCATGCAAACTGAGACATACTTCAATAATCAGATGATGCAATCGAGTTTCATCGTCTCCGGCCCAATGGGCGACCCATCATGCCAAGTGCTGCAGCTGAGATGCTGGGGGGGAGGCTTGCATCACGACATGCTTGGCATGGTGGTGACATCGCGCCCTGTCGCTAGAAGTACACGTGCGAGCCCAACTTTGAAGACTAAACCACTTTTACGGAAAGATCGACACTTTCTCTTCCCTTCTCTATCTTGCAACCTCGTAGGATTTGACGAACTGTACTGCGGCATCCATCCGATCCGAATCTAACTTGGCGTTGATCGATATTTGGCGCCCAAGCTTCACAAAACATCGTCAGTGGGGGTAAAGATGTTGCCATTCTGAGACCGCCGAGAGGTGTTTGCCATGTCCCTATCCGGTATGCCGGCCTTCTGTAGTAAGGCGACATCCAGACGCAGTGGGAAGCCGCTGGTGTCAGGCGCGAGCAGCAGCACCAGCTCCGTTGCAATAGCACACACTCGACAATGATCCGAGAGGAACAGGAGCCCAGAGACACGAGAAACTCTATGGCACTCGATTCTTCAAAATGGAGCCTCGAATCAGCCAGGAGACCCCGAGATGCAGCCAGGAGACCCCGAGATGCAGCCAGGAGACCCCGAGATGCAGCCAGGAGACCCCGAGATGCAGCCAAGACATGGAAATGGAGGAATGAGCTGACGAACGGGTACAGAACCCGGCAGAGGCCAGCTGATGGGCCTTTACTAACATGTTGTGAGATCAGCAGTAATGGCAGTATCGGAACATCAAATTTATCATATTATGAGAGATCCCTTCGCATTCGCGTCACAGTGCTGGAAAAAACCCGCGGGGAAGAAAAAAACCAGCACCAAGGGACAGGACAAACCTAGAGCGAAACCCCTCCTCCAACCTGTCAGTAATATACCTCATCAATAGTCGTCTCCGCGACTAAATATTTCCTTGTGCGTCTCGCGAAGGAGAAAGGTCTGATTTTGGGTTTAGCCATGTCTGTATTGCGCGAGACATGGTCTGGGTGACTCACATGCTCAAACTGGGCCGAGTACGACCCCTTGATATCCATGAGAGGTCCATACTCCTCCACAATCCCTTGTTGAACCAAACAGTTCATCTGTGCTTTGTTAGCAAGCGTGTGCAATTTTTGCCGAGGCCTCGTGACGTTTTGATTTCTGCCGGGCACCATATCAGAAAACTCACCCCAGCGAGATACTTGTCTACGTTGAGTCGTTCGAGATAGCGACGGCAAAACACCAGTGTGCCGAAGTTCTCCCTGACCGTCTTGTGCAAACGCTTGGCAGAAGACAACGACACGGGCACTCTTAATGGAGCATCGTGATTGAGCCCATAGCCATAGACACCAACCTAAGCAATTGTCAGCGCCTTTGGCCTAGTGAAACCGTTGAGATACTCACATCGTCGACGATGTAGCCGCGTCCGGTAGATCCAAAGGTTTCGATGGCAAACACTTCGCCCTCTTCCATCTTGGTCTGGTCGCGGTTCTTCACAAACGGAATCGATTTGCCGCCATGGATACGGTATTGCTTGATGTTGTGGCCGGAGAGGTTCCGAATGGGCTTGACGCGGTAAGTTTTGCCGCGGATTTCAACCTCGTAACTTTCCATGACTTCTTGGATAGCTGCACTGACATCGCTGATGCGCACATCAATACCGGCATTCTTGACACCGGTGTTGGTCGCATCCTTGACCGCGGCCAAGAGGTTGTCGTAGGTTGGATCGAACGCCATTGTGAAGGCGCTGTCGAGGATCCAGCCGTTGATGTGGACACCAAAGTCGACGGTCAGGACATCGTCCTGCTGCAGCACGACTGCCTTCTGACCAGGGTTGGGCGTATAATGCGCGACTTGGTGGTTGAGACAGAGACCCGTGGGAAAGCCTAACCCGGACTTGAGGCCGTTGCCGGGTTCCAAGCCGGCATTGTCTAGGAGCGCCCTCACGCTATCCTCAATTCCCACGGCGATGTCCTGAAGAGTCTGACCGGGCTTGGCTGCTTCCTGTACCCATCGTCGAGTCTGACGGTGCACCTCGGCCGCCTTGCGGTAGTTGGCGAGGAAAGTTTCGTCTTCCCAATGCCGACGGCTGTTGTAGCGAGCTTCAGCGGCTGTGGTGCGTGCCGTTGCCTGGTAACTTTGCACCTCGCCCTCGGGGTAGTCGCCTGAGGGAAAAAGCTGGTCCAGGGGAACCCTCGGCGGCGAAGATTGCTGAAGTGGCGAATCGGCCGTGCTCTTCTTCTTCGACTTCTTCTTGTTGCGCTTCTTGCGCTTCTTTTGCGTAGTTCCAATGTTGGCCGATACCGGGTTCACTTCACCCTTGTTGCCGTCGCCGTCGCCGTCGCCGTCGCCGTCGCCGTCACCATCGCTCTCATCCTCGTCACCGGCATTTCCGAGGTTGCCATCTCCGTCTCGTAATATGTGCGAACCGCGGGACTCTCCTCCACAGATAGGGCCCGACTCGTCCAGGCTGGGCGAGTCCCCTGAGGAATGAGCATATGCACAAATGCTTAGTCTTTGATTTCATGAAAACATACCATGGCGCCGCTTGCGGTCATCGTTCTCTGGGGACTTGGATCCCATTCCGACATTGACAAGTTTAGAGGTTGTGTTGCAAGTTGCAGCGACGATTATGGACTGGACTTTTACGCCTTGAAACGGTGGAGAGTGAGAGGTTGAGAGAAAACCGAAAGAAGAGAGAGCAACGGCTTCTTTATCTCCGGGTACCCCGCCCTGCTGCTGTATCCCTGCTAAATTTCAAGCCACACGGCTAGATACAGGCTTCACGACTCCACTAACAAATCGTCTTGGCGCTCTCAGCGGTCGCTCAATGCACCCCACCACCGTGCCCACCTCATCCAGACCACAGCGCCGGGACTGCCAAGCTTCCTCAACAGGTTGGACCGTATCACTTCAGAGCAGTTCTGGGTCGTCACGAAGTTGGGTTTGGGGCTATGTACGTACAATCACAGCCGGAATACCTAGGTACCTATGTAGATCACGTTGCTCTCGCGGCCTTCTTGTCCGTGCGGGTCTTGGCGCGACGGCAACCCAGGACACTGAAACATGTTGTAGTATGTTTGTGTGACTTGGAAGTTCAAGCGGTGTCATAAACTGTTCCCCCTGAAACATATGTTCATTGGAAGACACGCGTAATAAACAGAAGTATGGCGTCAGAATGCTTCGGAGCTGCCCATCATCGATATGTCGCTTGCGGCAGTTGCCCAATCTGGGTTCCGAATAGCTTCAGCGGCCTGGCCCGCCGGAATGCGGGGTAGACTCTTCAAGAATCAGCGCGCGGTTGTGGCTTGTGTGCTCCGAGGTGGGTCCGGTCCCACACAATCTTCAACGGTTTGGCCCGCGCTCGCTTCTCTTTTTGCAACTTCACTCGACAGCCAACGGGTTGATCGATCTGTACTCCATATCTTGCCACTTTTTCACAACAATCCTCGCAAACTTCTTCGCCGTCATGCTCCTGATCGGTCCTAGGCCAAAAGCTGGGAATGGATGAGCGAAATGGGCCATCATCCGTAGCACCTTGGCGCCAGCTTGGGATCCGCTGGGCCCTGCGCCCTGAAACGCGACGATGGCATCTAGAAGCCCTCGTCTGTCGAAATGCGACAATGGCCCAGACACCTAAACTCCAATGAGTGACTACTCGGCCACGTGTCATGACTATCTTCCAGCAGGCGCGCGCCAACGGACCATTCTGGAACTTCATCCATGGACCCGAAGCTGAGCTCTGGGGAAAGCGGGTAGGGGGGGAGGGGGGGGCCCCTGAGAGACGGGTGGAATGGAAGGACGGGAGATATCCAAATCAACAGCGCAGGCAGAAGAAGGAGCTCTCCAAGCCCTGGAGCAGGCGGCAATTTGGTGCACAGTCTCTTGAAGCCTGGGTGTTGATTTTACTGGGGTTTGGGGAAAATAACGGTTGCGGCTGCTGATGGTGTGGAGGGTGGTGCCGGCGCTGCACACACCAACCCCGTGTTTTTGTGCCGCCCACCTTTTGTTTTCCTCGCGACGCTCCGGTTCTACGACGACATCTTCCTTTCTTCCTTCGTTCTAATTTTCCTCCGAAGCGCATTCTCGAGTCTACATCGTTCCGTCCCATTGTTGCAACTCTTTTTTGTTGCAATAAACGTCTTGTCATCGCACATTGTGAGTCGCATCTCCTGTCCTGCGACCGGCAGACTCTGTCGCGCCATGCGACCGCGCGTCGGAACCAGCCAACGCACTTCGCCAGCCTTGCAGCGGTCGCGTTGCGCACAACAACCCAGTTTCATTGTTCCAAATAAACGAAATACTAACTCATTTGCGCAGACATCCGGTCTAAAATATAGACGCAGATATGGCTCGCGAAACGCGGTCTGCGACAGGCAACTCCAAGCCGCGCGTCGTCCCTGTCATCGACACCGCACCCACCATCAAGCGCAAGCCGGCCGCCAAGAGGGCCGCTCCCAGAGCAGAGGCCAAGGGCGCGAAACCCACTGGTGTCACCAAGAAGAAGGCGCCCGCGAAGGAGAGCAGCGCGGCTAAGAAGGTACGTATCCCCCTCCACCCGATGTTCGGGCTTTGATAGTAATGATTCGCGTGTCTAGGTCAAAGCTGCAGTGAAGAAGACAGCGAAGAAGGCGGGAGGGGCCGAGAAGAAGGCCGAGAAGAAGACGGCGAAGGCGGAGACTAAGACGGAGGAAAAAGTCGAGAAGGCTGAGAAAGCCGAGAAAGCCGAGAAGGCCGAGAAGGTAAACACAATTCGCATTTTCAGTCCCTGTCCACCTCCTTTTCCTAGTTTGCATGCTGGCACCCTCTCTTCCCTGTTCCCCCTCCTGCGCTAGGGCATCCGACTGACTGACTGTCCAGGAGGCCAAGCCTAAGACAATGACCAAGAAGAAGGAAGCCGCTGCCACTAAGTAACGGCTGCATAGGCCCTCTTTGCCTAATGTGCTTGGGCGTCTTCATTGAACACTCCGCCGTATTGTTCATTCTCGCTGGTTTGATTTTCTTGGGTAACCCCGTTGCGTTTCTCTGGTTTGGGTACTGCTCCAGAAGACAGAGCGGTCGTTGGGATTTTCTTGGCTTCGCGGAAGGGATGGGCTGTAACAAGAAGGTTATTTGTAACTATTGATGTGGTTTGACGAACACGAGCAGATGTCCTGAGATGATGCAGTCCTCCTTTACATGCCATTTTCGGTATTATCGTCGACGGCTTTTCCCCCGCACCCTCTCTTTTCTCTTTCTTCAGTCTTGTTCTTTGCTTCCCCTCCAACTTCTCTTTCGCCTTTTGTCTCCGTTTCCCGAAGGGTATTTTTGGCGGGTTTGGGCCTGCTCGGGGGGGGGGGGGACTGACGGTGGCGGATTTCATCCCTGGTATAACGCGAAACAAAGAGCAAGTACCCAGAGCCCTCACCGTGCGGGAACTTGGGGACATTTCACCAGCGCTCCATAGTTTTTAGGACTCTAGCGGTGGCATGAACACATCGTTAATCTTGCTGTGCATTGCGCTCAAGGGGCATGGTAGTTTCGACTGCTGCCGCTGTTGCTGATACTGGTGACGCCTTCGAGCTGTGAAACTTGACCATGTCTTTCATCATCCTAGACACTCGATGATACTGCAGATGTGGACTGTGTCTTTGGCTAGCGTGAACAGGGAAAAGGACAGACCAACAGGGTGTCTTTCCGCAGTGAATTTTGGAAAATGAAAATGTCTGAGACTCAGAGGTAGAGCGGTTCGATCGTGAGCTGATCGAGTTGGTATCATGCTGATGTAATAGTACTGTCGGAACTTCACCTTCCAGCCTTTCCAGGCCTGTTATCAAGCTGATGATTCCGGCAGGCAAGTCTCTTTGGCCCAGAACGCATCGGCTGATTCGAGCCAATCAGGGCACGATTACAGGGCTCAAAGCAAGGGCTTAGCGTCGCGCATCGAACACCCTTGCCGCCGCGTTGCATCTTTGGTCGCGAATCCCAAATGTCCAAGAGCTTCGTGCCCGTTTTCCAAGCTTCAACCAGGATTATCGACATGAACGTGTCGCGTCCATTGGTACCTCCAAGACAACATGTATATCATCAAGCCTTCATGGCTGCGCCATAGTGGTAAGTTACCCACTGCGCGACATGGTGCACGCTTCTTTGTTCGCGTGGTAACTGATTCTTTGATTGCTCGGCGCAGGAGAGCAGAAGGACTTCGAGGTCTACAGCTGCCACATTTCGCCAGATGGCTCGAGGTTAGCCACCGCCGGCGGAGGTACGTCGATGCGATCAAGCATACTTCCCGAGTCGACGCCTTGCTGAACTGGAAATAGACGGCCACGTTCGTGTCTGGTCGACCGATGCCATCTTCAACGCCGACCACCCGGACTACGGCAAACCACGGCAGCTCTGCCACATGAGCCACCACTTGGGCACCATCCATTCGGTCCGCTTCTCTCCTAACGGCCGGTATCTCGCATCTGGCGCCGACGATAGAGTAATCTGCATCTACCAGCTCGACAGCAACCCACCTTCGCACGCGGCGACGTTTGGTATGGATCGCAGACGGGGAAAGGGGTTAGTCTTGGTCCATTGACTGACGGTACCGTAGGCACAAACGAGCCCCCGCCAGTAGAAAATTGGAAGACACATAAGCGCCTCGTTGGCCACGACAGCGACGTCCAAGACCTTGCCTGGTCGTACGACAACTCGATCCTCGTTTCCGTCGGGTTGGACTCCAAGGTGGTGGTGTGGTCTGGGCATACCTTTGAGAAACTGAAGACCATTGCCGTACACCAAAGCCATGTCAAGGGAATCACATTCGACCCGGCCAACAAGTTCTTCGCGACCGCCAGCGACGACCGACACATCAAGATCTTCCGCTTCACCCCGCCGCCCCCGAACGCCACTCAGCACGACATGGTGAACAATTTTGTGCTCGAGACGACCATCAGCGCGCCCTTCAAGAGCTCGCCGCTGACAACATATTTTCGGAGGTGCAGCTGGTCACCAGACGGCAACCACATTGCGGCGGCCAACGCAGTCAACGGGCCCGTGAGCAGCGTGGCCATCATCGAGCGCTCAAGATGGGATAGCGAGATCAACTTAATCGGCCACGAAGGCCCTACAGAAGTTTGCATGTTTTCTCCCCGGCTGTTTCATACGCAGAACCCCAGTGAGAACCCAGCTGGCTCTTCTGCTCTCGTGACGGTCATTGCTTCCGCCGGACAGGACAAGACGCTGAGCATATGGAACACAAACACCTCGAGACCGGTTGTTATTCTGCAGGATGTCGCATCAAAGTCCATCTCTGATCTCGCGTGGACCCCCGACGGCCAGACACTGTTTGCTTCGAGCCTGGATGGGACTATTCTTGCGGTCAAATTTGAAACGGGTGAGCTGGGCTGGGTTGCAACCTCAGAGGAGAACGACAAGGCGCTGCAGAAATACGGGGGGCCTAGGAAAGGAATGGGTACTGCCGAGGACGTTGACGGTCTGCACCTGGAAAATCACAGCAAAGCGGGAGAGCTGCGCGGAGCAGAATCGAGGATGGGTGCCTTGATGGGAGACTTCCAGCCCGAGGACAAGGGGAAAGCGGCCACGACCAATGGTACGAAGTCGGCGGCGAAGAGCGGCGAGACTAATGGCACCACCGAGCCGAAAGCAACCAAGGAGACACCTAAGGCAGCCCCTGCGGAGGAGAGCGGAGAGAAGGCGGCCGAACGGATAGCAGAGATGAAGTCGCGCGTGCAGGTTACCAAGGACGGCAAGAAGAGAGTGGCCCCGTTGCTCGTCTCTTCATCCGCCACTGGTCTCCTATCATTGCCTCAGTCCCAGCTGGTCGGGGCGAAGTCCACAAAACCAACACAAAACGATACACCACAGACGATATTGGATCTGTCCAAACCATTCCACGGTTTGCCCAGAGGCGGCATCGCTGCCATGCTCCTTGGGAACAAGAGGAAACCTGTTGCGGTAGAAGGAGAGGAGGACGACGAGCCGGCGGCTAAGCGGCCATCGACAGGGCCTGTGCCAATCTTGATTGACACCCCCGACGGGTTGGAACCCGCCCCTCTATCCGCTCCGGCCCATGGAATTGTGCCGACGCCAGAATATCTCCGGCCGGCGGTTGTGAGCCCCGCCATTTCCTTCTCCCAAGTCCGGCTGGCCGTTCCCAAGGTACGGTCGCATATCGTAAGACCCCTCGAGAAGGGCGTCCTCCAGGGAGAATCGAGCCTCGAGGAGGCGTCTAAAGTGCCCGAGAACATCATTTTTGAGGCCAGAAACCCCATCAAGCCCCGCGAACCTTCACACGTCACCGCCTCCAAACGTGGTGCCCTCCTGTGGCAAGATTTCCTCCCGCGCGCCATCATCCTCGTCACAGGAAACAAACACTTCTGGGCCGCCGCCTGCGAAGACGGCTCGCTCCACACCTGGACCCCGGCCGGCCGCCGACTCTTCAACAGCATCATCCTCGAGTCCCAACCCGTCATTCTCGAGTCGCGCGAGCACTGGCTTCTCTGCGTCACCGCGGCCGGTCTCTGCCACGTCTTCAACATCAAGACCATGTCGGCCGCCCACCCCCCGGTCTCGCTCGCGCCCATCCTCGACATGGCCATCACGTCGCTTTCCCCGGAGGGCGCGACCCCAGCGCCGGGCGTCACGTCGGCACACCTCAACAGCGTCGGCGCGATCGTCGTCACGCTCAGCAACGGCGATGGGTTCTACTACTCGTCCAGCATGTACGCCTGGCAGCGGCTGTCCGAGTCGTGGTGGGCGTTGGGCAGCCAGTACTGGAACAGCAATGACTCGTCGATCAGCGCGCTCTCCTCCACGGCGGTCGGGTCCGTCAGCAACGGCACGGCCTCGTCGTCGGCGGCGGCCACGACGGGAGCGGACAAGACGGAAGGCGAGATCAGCGTCTCGGCGGGCATCATACCGTTCCTCGAGCGCCACACTACCACCGAGTTCTTGCTCAAGGGCCGCGCGTTCACCCTGCAGCGGCTGATCAAGACGCTGCTGTCCAAGGACGGGTTCGAAGGGTTCGAGAGCACCGTCAGCGTGGCGCATTTGGAGAATCGCATCGCGGGGGCCTTGGCCCTCGGCGCCAAGGAGGAGTTTCGGTTGTATCTGTTTATGTATGCGAAGCGGATTGGCGCCGAGGGGCTGCGGAGCAAGGTGGAGGAGTTGTTGAACTGCTTGGTGGGCGGGTTGTTGCGGGAGAAGGTCACGCCGGGTGGTGGTGGTGGTGGTGGTGGTGATGATGTGGCGAAAGCGAAGGGGTGGTTTAGTAAGGAGGAGAGGCTGGGTGGGTGGGAGAGGAGGGAGTTGTTGAAGGGTGTGGTGCTGATTTTGGGTGAGTTTCCTTTTTTTTTTTTTTGTGTGTCTTCACTTTTTCTTGCCTCTCTTTCCTTTGACTGACTTGCTCGTTTTGCAGGCAAATTCCGCGACCTCCAGCGGCTGACGGTCCAGTACGCCCGCATCTTGGGTTTGACCGACGGCGAAGAAGACGGGGATGGCGGCGGCGGCGGCGGCGGCGGCAGCGAAAGTGCGGCGGTTAGAATGGAGGTCGAGGAGTAGCAGATTGCCGCTGAACCGGAGTATGGTTTACCGCGATCCTGAACGCCACGCAAAACACCTTCTCGGCTTCGCCGCTACCGACCCTACGGTTGGCAGTGATCCGAGCCGCTGAGCTCGAATACCGTCGTGCGTTTTTTTATATTTTTATTTTTTGGAGGCACCGCCTGTGAAACGGACTTGGTCCCTCCCAGATGGACGGAGGATGGACGTGGCGAGTCGAGCGATGATGGTCAAGTGCGAGTGGGTCGCCGGACATGCCTGGCGTGTCCTCCTCGCCTGGGTCCAGTTTGGGGGCCGTGGTTGGACTGTGCTGTTCGTTGCGTGCAGCAGCGGTCTGAGGCTTTATTTTTTGCTTTGCTTTGGGATTAGGACGGGGAAGATGCGGTCTTGGCTTTCGTTCTTGTTTTTGTTTCTTGGTCTTGGGGTGGCGGGCATGATATGGGTGGTATCCCTTTTCTTGACTGGGGGGAGGCAGCGGTGAATCGGCGTATTCGAAAACTCTGGTTAGGTACGGAAGGCTGTGTGTATCAGAGTGGTGTATCCTTTTTTTTGGGAGGGGTTGGGGGGGATGGTGTGTTGCGCATCAACACATGTTGGGTTGGATTTGGCAAGCGAAAGAGTAAGATACGAATGGTTTCTCCAGAACTACTCCTAGACTCCTAGTGTTTATAAGTTGGGGGATTCTAGCTGTCTCGGAAACCTGCCATCGCGGCCCCAGTTTACTATGTACATACTGTACTGCTTGTAAGTACATGTTCCAGGCCTCCTCCGGCAGCCGAGTCAGATGGCAGGTATGTAGTCCGCCCAGGTGGCGTGGTACACCGGCTGTGGCATGGCACGGAAGCTGGACATGCCCACGGCAATCAGCGCCAATCTCGCGACGCAGTACGAACCCATGGTCGCGTAGACCAGGCCGATGTTGAAGGCGGTGGGCAGCCCGCGGCGGGGAAAGACGTTGGTCCTCGCGATCTCCTCGATCATCTTTTTGGAACCGTGGCCCTCAACGAGGCGGCTCAGCTGGTGGAGATGGAGAGCGTACCGCGGCGGGAGGTCAAGGTCGGGCCTCGCTTGGAAGGGCTCCTTCTTGTCCACAAAGTCGAGCATCTTTTGCCGGAACGCGGGCCCGCTCCCGCCGGCGCTTGCTTGCGGCCCGAGGAGGTCTCTGTAGAGGTGCTGGTTGGCGCGGCTGCTCCGGCTGCTGCCCAGGTCCGAGTCGTGAATTCGCTCGAGGACGCGACGGACCCTATCCGCCTCTCTCCTCTCTTCCCAGTGGTCGAGCTGCCACGACAGCTCGCGCAGCACCCGCACCGAGGCGTACAGGAAGTCTCGCGGGTTTCCCTGGCGCCAGGTGGCTTGGGAGAGCGGGATGCCGAGCAAACCCAGCGGCGGCAGGGTGATGGTGAGGATGGTGCAGACGTGCCAGATGGTTTCTTCGGCGGCGGTGGGGAAGTCGAAGCCCCAGGCGATGGCGTGCAGGCTGCTGAACACGGCCGAGACAAAGGCCAGCAGGAAGGTCGCGGTGTAGGCGAATCCGGTGTCGTTGACGGGGATGTTGTCGTTGGGGATTCGATGACGGGTCGTTTGGTCTTGGTCCGGATGGTTGGTCACGACTCTCCAGAAGCTGTCAAAGGATGCCGCGGGCGCGTGTCGTGCCAGTCTCGTCTCGTCCACGCTGGCGCCGACGCTGACGCGGACCGGAACCGCTATGTCCTTGGGCTTGTACCAGTAGATGGCGTACGTGGCGACGCCGCAGACGGCAAAGGCGAGCGTCAGGATCTCGAGCTGGGAGCTCGGCAACCCCTGGGCGCGGCGGACGATGAGCGACAGCACGAGGTGGGAGATCTGAAAGACCGAAAAGACCTTGGCGAGACCATCTGTCTTGCTCTTGTCCTTGATCTCGTCTTCTGTGATGTCCGGGTAGTCGAAGAGGTCCAGGGACATGGCCAGCTGTATGCCCGTCAACGGATACCGTACCCCTGGCTCCGGCTGCTTGGGCAGCTCGTCCATCGGGGGGGTGGCCACGAAGCCGCCCATATTCGCAAAGTAAGCGTGCGTGATTGTCCAGGTCAACACGGCGCGGGATGGGTGTTCGGTTACTTGACTGGTTCGGCTGCTGCTTGGTTGGACTTGGGCCTCCTCCTCGCGGCCGAGACTGTCGACTGGCTTCGTCGGGCCCAGCCTCGAGCGTATGGCGGGCCACCGCCGCCCCGGGGATCCCGAGAGCATGCCCATCCAGGCCGGATATTTGAGCCGGATCATTTCCCTCTTGGCCGGGTCGCAGTCGATTGCCTGCTTCATCAGCCCCATGCATCGGACAGCCAGGACCAGTTCCAGGATCGCCTTGGCCAGGATGAACTCGGGGAGCAGGATGGTCACAAGCATCCACTTGCAGATGCGCAAGTGCCTGCGCCCGATGCCGTCGTGGGCCGCGGGCACGTTGAGGTGTTGGATGGTCCAGGTGCAGGCAAACATGGTCACGACACACGTCTTGATGATGCTAAAGGTTCCGCGCGTGGCATCGCCATTTTGCCTGGGTCTTTTTGATTAATAGAGATGTCCTCCATAAGGTAATAATTATTCATTCCCAGTTCCACGAAAGGCTAGGGGGGCATTTTCACATACCAACCAACAAGCGGACTCGTCATTTTTTACTTATTTTTATTTTATTTTGTGATGGGTTTTGTCGGTTACTCGTGCGGTTATCAAGTCATTTCTGGTGTCATGTTTTGCCCAGAGTGCAGTGTTTCAACAATAGCCAAAGAAATGTATGTATGTATGTACATACAGTACTACTATTGCTACTACTACCACTTCACTGAGGCGCAGCGTCTTACCATCTGCCGCTGCACTATATGTGCGCAGTACATACAGCATTGGGTGGCGAAGTGCAGCACAGCGGCTCCCGACCTCGCCAATCCGCTTCCTGCTTTCCCACTCAGACAGTTCCCACTCCCACCTTTACTTAGACTTCATATCCAGGCCCCAGGGCTACACAACAGAGCCGGCTCGTGACTGGGAAGGGGGTGTGTGGCTTTGGCCTGCTTCCCAGCGGCTCATCAACTCACCATCCCGCCGCCTCAACAAGCATCGTGAAGACAACGATATGTCCTAGTACCGAGGCGGTAGCCGGTAGGTGTGTTGGTCATGTATTCTGATCTTCCTGGTCCTTTCCACTTCTCCATGCTCCAGGTGGCTCTGCGCCCCTGGACCAAGACAAAGTCCACGTGCATCCACGAGGCTGTGGCATCGCGCGACGTCGTCAAGCTCGAACAGTTGCTGGCTCGCAGAAGCTTCAACGTCAACGTCAACGTCAACGCGGAGAATGCCGATGGCGTAACCGCCCTGCACATGGCCGCATCCATGGGCAGTCGAGCGTTGGTGGAAGCACTACTGGGCCACGCCGACATCAACCCCAACGCCCGAGGACCCAATGGCAAGACTCCTCTGCATCTTGCCATCTCCGCGGGCGGCGTGTCCGTCGTGCAGGCTCTTCTCGAGCACCCCCGCATAGACGTCAACCTGCCAGACCGTGACGGCCGGTCGCCCTTGCATCACGCCCTCGAATCGTGGCGTGATGTAGACGGGGGCGACATGGAGATTGAGGCAGCCGAACACCACACTTACAGTGGTATACACGACAACTACCGGGTCCTTGGTCTCGTCGCCAAGCACCCGGCAGTCGACCACAGAGCCCAAGACGGCCGCCTACGGACCGCCCTGAGCTGGGCGCTGCATCTCGGATATCCCGAGGCGGTACTGTGTCTTCTTGTCTCGAAACGCAAGGGGGCGCCAGAGGTTGCCGTGGCCGATGCCCAAGGCAACACGGCGCTGCACAAAGCTGTCGAACGCGACAACCGCGTCGTGGCTCTGCTGGTGCAGGGCCAGGGGAAAGCGGTCCTCAATGCGAAGAACAAACGCTCGGAGACGGCCCTCCATGTCGCGGCCCGATTCGACGCCTGTTATTCTCCCAAGCTGCTGGTCGAAGCGGGCGCGGACCTTGACGTGCGCCGGGATGCGGATGGAGCGACTCCGTTCCATGTCGCCGCCATGCACGGCTCGCGCGGCTTCCTGGATTCCCTGGGAGGCCACTTTCTCGACCCATCCCTTTCGAGGCTCCTTCTCTCGGCCAGGGATGGTGACGGCAACACGCCCCTGCACCGGGCAGCGGAGCGTGGCGATCCCGGAATAGCGGAAAGTTTCCTGCGCATGCACGAGGATGCGAGTCGAAAGTTGGGCGAGCCACTTTCTGCCGAGCCGGCGGGATTCAACAACAAGAAGGGCGAGGCGGCCGTTGAGGTGGCTCTGCACGGCGGCCATGTCGACACGGCCTTACTCCTACTACAGCAGCAGAGCACAATGTTCAAATCCGGGGAGGCCAAATCCAAACACCGCAACGCCGCCTTGTATATCCTTCGCAAGATTCTCGACGACTGCCCCGAGGTCTCGATACATGTACGCCGCCCCAGAGTCAGCCAGTTGTTGAACTGGGCAGCCAACGCCGGCGAGCTCGACGTTTTCAAGTCGCTCCGGCAGCACGCCGGCGCAGGAATGCTCAAGCAGTCCATTGTCGACGCGGCGGGAGCAGGGCATTTGCACATTGTCCAGTACCTCGTGGAAGAAGAAGGAGTCAGTCCCAACGCCTGCATCAAACCGTCACGGCAGACCAGCAGCTCGGCGCTCGGGGCGGCCGCCGAGAATGGGCACGTCCAGGTCATGCGTTTTCTCCTCAGCCTCAATCAAATCGATCCGAACCGCAGCCGGGGGGATGGCGGCACGCCGCTCATGGCTGCAATACGAGGCCGCTCCGCCGCGGCTGTGTCGCTGCTTCTGGGCGAGGAGCTGCTTCGAGACTCCAAGCTGGATCTCAACAGGGGCTGCAGTCCTTGGGGGGAACTGGTGTCGAACCCCCTCTTTCTAGTCTGTAAACTCGGCTACCACGATATCGCCAAGATGCTCATCCGCCGGGAGTATGTGGATCGAAGATTGATCGCGATCGGTGCTCACGACGACGAGGGCCGCACGCCCCTGAGCGTCGCCTGCGAGCAGGGGCATTGGCGCGTGGTCGAGCTGCTCCTGCAGACGCTTTCCTGGGTCCCATGGCTTGACCTGATTGGCCTGGACCACGCCGACGACAGAGGCAGGACGCCCTTCTTCCACGCCTGCGCGTCGCCGTCGCGCAAAACAGCAGAGCTCTTTCTCGAGAGCGGCCTGGTCAAGCGTGGCCTGGTTGCTCCAGACTCGGTCGACAAACTCGGCAGGACGCCGCTCGCGAACGCCTGTGAAAAAGGCCGCGTCGACGCCGTGAAGCTCCTCTTCGACAGCCATCTGCTCAAGGACCGGCTGCTTGACCCCGACGCGAGAGACGACAGGGGCTTGAGCCCGCTTGCTCGTGCTTGCCGGTCGGGCCGATGGGAGATCGTAGCACTGTTTATAGACCGCTTTCTGTCTGCCGGCGAAATGGGTCTGGTTGATTTTGGCATCATGGACAACACCGGCAGAGACCTCCTCAGTCTGGCTGCCGAAAGCGAGAACCCGGCGAAGACGATTTCGGTGCTCTTGGATAGACGTCTGGTCGATAGAGCCTTGATCGACCCCCAAAGGGCTCTTGAATGCATGGGCAGGCAAATCAGGGGCCATTCCAATGGTGGTCCCGACGACCCAGATATGGGGCTGCTTGTACAGAGGCTGGACGAGTTGGGATGCATGGAGCCGTCACATAACGTCGGGTCAGATGGCAACCGGGACTGGCTGAGTCCGCAGGGACGCTTGATTCCGCCTTTTTGAATCCAGAGCATCTTGGACTTTGAATATCAACTCAGGCAATCACCCTACTAGAACTATTACTCGTAAGCTAAGGATGATGTGCTGGTGTTTTGATGACAACTGGTCAGTATGCAGTACCGCTTGCTCGTACCTGCTCCGACAACTCTCTTGACGTAAAGTTACGAGTAAGTAAAGTTCTCTCCCCGTTTGACAACACGTAACAGGCCGTAGAGTAGAGCAGCTCCTTGCACTTTGGTCGAAACCCCCGGCATCCACCATCCGGCAAAGACAAAGGACGGGTTATCAAAGGTCAGAACAAAGCGGAACAAAGAACAGGAACAAACAACTCCGACCTTGGGGACAATGCTTTTGTGACATTTTTGATGATAATGAACTTGCTCAGAATGGAACAAAGACCTTGACTGACTTGAACACATCCAAAATGGCAACAGCCATAGACATGTGCTCATTATTATTACTCAACACCCCCAGCTACTTTTTCTTCCTGTCTCTTGAACAAATCACCCGACATCTACTGTCAACTGTTCCTCCTTGAAAACTTAGAAACGTTCGCATCATAAAAAAGAGTAAGAGTAAGAGTTTTTATAAGAGCAACTGAAACTGGTGACTATTATCAGGGAAAGGACAGTGTCACAGCTGCTAAAACGACTCGCTCTCCAAGTCAAGAGTTACACCACCAACAAGCCAACGGCCGTCACCAAAAAAAAAAGAACTACCTAAAAAAAAAAAAAAAAAAAAAAAGAAGAAAAAAAGAATGAACTTCCACCTACAAACCCAAAAGCAGCCGCACCGCCCACCACTCCAATCCCCCGAAGACCCGTCCGCCCACTCCTTCCTCGCCAACTCCCTCCTTCCGCCGACCCTCATCCTCCGCCTCCTCCACCTCCACAACCTCCACGCCACCGCCCCAACCCGATGCGCCGAGCTCGCACTCGAGCAGTCCAAGACCGCCGCCGTGGCCGCCCGCCTCCTCCGCCCGCAGGGCAGTCCCCACAAGGCATGGCAGGCCCTCTCGGGCCTCTGGCAAGCCGAACAGCGCGCCAACCCCTTTCTCGCCAAACAAGCCCGCGCCCGCGCCCAGGCCCAAGCCCAAGCCCAAGCCCAAGCCCAAGCCCAAGCCGAAGCTCACACCTACCCCAACACGCGCAGCAAAGCCAAAGCCAAAGCCAACCCCAACCCCAACCCCAACCAAGCCGCCCTCCTCCACTACCTCGACGCGCGCCGCGAGCGGCTGGCCCTCGCGCAGCGCGAGGCAGCCCACTTCCACCAGCACGGCGGGCAGTGGTGGCGGCGCGCGGTAGACAGATGCCGGCGGTGGGCGGGGGCGCGCGGGGCGGCGCAGAGCGGGCGGCGCAAAGCCGGGTGGGCGGACGTGGCGCGGCGGAACGAGGCGTGGTTTGGGCTGCGCACGGCCGAGGAGTTTGACGCGTGGCGGTGGGCGCGGGGGCTCCGGGCGGGGACGGCGCGGGGCGAGCGGCCGGGGGGGGGGAAGGGATGGCCTGCGGAGCGGTGGTTCGGCGTGTACAAGGCGCGGCGGTACGGGAGGGCGGGCGGGCGGGTGGCCGGGGCCGTGGGGGCGTGGACGGCGTATGGGAGTCGGGTGATGGTGTGGGGGAGTTCGGGGTTGAGGAATGAGGTCAGGGTGGATGATGTGCTGGTTCGAGCGAAGCGGAAGAGGGGGTGGTAGGTAAGTCCAGTAAATTCCAAGGTACTGTAGCTAGGAGGAGCCCATGAGAATGGTGGACGTGCATTCAACGAACCAACCGAACCAACCATGAGGTATTGTCGTCGTAGTAACCGAATATATACTTGGTGAATATGTATGTACACATCATGAAAATCAACAAAATATGTACAATGAAAATCAAACCTCTCGCCTCGTTCATTTCTCCTCAGCCCATCTTGTTAACCACCCCCACCCCCCCCCCGCCTGGCCCTCTTACAAACACTGCGAGTACCAGTTATTCTGGAACTGGCAGGTCCACGGCGCAGCACACTGAGTCGGGCCCTGCCATCCGTTGCCGCCGCACTGTTGCCACCTTTGAGCCACGGCTGTGGCCGAAGTGCTCGGCGCCGAGCTCGTGGTAGTGCTCTTGACCGTCGTTGATGCACCGGTCGTCCTCATGGTGCTCGTAATCGAGGACGTCTTGATCGTCGAGGTGGTCATTGTAGTCTGCACGCTGCTCGTCTTGGAGGTAGTCGAAGTCGACGACGGCACCGCAGACGAGCTCGATGAGCCGCCACCACCGGGCACAGACACCTTGGCATACAACACGCCGCGGCCGTTGGTGCCCACATACACCTGCCCAGCAACGTTGCCACTGCCAACGACCCTGTTCGCACCCATGGAGCCAAACCCCTGGCCGCCTTGGATATCAACCCAGGTGGCGCCGCTGTCCGAGGTAGCGTACAGCTTGGAACCGGCGGCACCAACGCCAAACGCGTACACGTTCCAGGCGGAACCGTCGCCCTTGCCGAAGGCGATCTGCTCCGTCTTGGTGATGCTGCCGGAGCCAACCTGGGCAAAGGTCGCGCCGTAGTTCGTGCTACGGAACAAGCCAACATCGGTGCTGACCCAGACCTCGCCGGCGACGATCGGGTGCGCGACGATGTCCTTGACGGCCGTGACCCCGCTGCTTAGCGCAGATGCGACCTTGGTGAAGGTGGCACCAGTGTCTGTGCTGCGGTAGAAGGCGGCACCGGAGCCGGCGTAGAAGACGGTGTTGTTGCGCTTGTCGGCGGCAATGGCGGCGCCCGAGGGGACAGCGGCCACAGCGGTGAAGGTACCCTGGTTCTGGGACCGGAGAACGCCCGCGTTGCCCGACGACCAGACGATGGTATCGGCATCGGCCGAGTAGGCGAGGGTGCCGCTGTTCTTGGTGTCGTCGGTGCCGTAGTGCGTGTTCCAGGTCATACCGCCATCGCTGGATACGGCAATCTGTTGGGCGCCGTTGGAGTTGCCGACGCGGACGACGTTCTCGGGCTTGTTGCCGGCGTAGTCTAGTCCCATGTTAGAAGATGGCTAGGTTAGGACGGGCGACAGAGCGGCAACTACTCACCAACATCAGTGGAGCTTGTCCAGATCGGCGTCATCCAAGGCTTCTTGGGCGAGGTGCCGAGGTCGCTGCTGCTCTTGAAGGTGAAACCGCAGTCGTCGCCAACAGCAGCGAGGAGCTCCGATCCACCGGGGGGCGAGGCAAGACCCAGCACGGCCATCTCTTCAATGCCGACTGCCAGCGAGGAGATGGTGACATTGCGTTCGGCGGTGTCCCACTTGGTCAGATCGTGGCCGCCATACAGGGTCAGGCCAGTCCCGTACAGCCAATGGTCGCTGTCGAGGGGGTTGATCTCGAGCGCCTCAATCATCCAACCCAGCTTCTTGGTATCCTGGGAAACGAGCCCGGCGCCGATCCAAGGAGCGTTGTCGGTCTACAATTGTCAGCCACAGTCTCCTCGGGCCTAAAATATGCGTGATGCGTGATGCGTGCACTTACATAGATACCGTAATACGCGTTCATCTCCGGGTAGGCTGCCCACTCCCAGATGCGGGACCAGGTGGCGCCCGAGTCAGTCGACCTGAAGAATTGGGCATCCGGCCACCACGAGTTCAGAGTCGCGACCATGAGGGTGCCGGGCTTCTGCATGTCCACGGCCAGGCCTCCGAATCCAAAGTACAGATCACCGCCCGACACGGGGGTGATGTCTTTCCAGGTGCCAGCAGTGATGTCGTAGCGGTAAACGGCGCCCAGGGTGCCATCGTACGGGCCGGCACCGTCGCTGTACGAGAGGTACAGCGCCTTCTCAGCAGGCTGAAGCTTGCACTTGTGGGGGAAGAATGTCTTGGGCTGGCCAGCGACGGCAGCCCAGGTGGCGCCGGCATCATTGGAGACATAGACCGAAGCGGTCGTGTTGTCGGCGGTCCCGACAAAGATGCGCGAGGTGGCGCCGTTGGTGACGGCAGAGGTCGAGTCGAACGTGACGAAGGTGAGGCCGATAATGTCACCGTTGTATCCTCCCACGTCGTTGGGGTCCGGGATCAAGGTGCCCGGGTTGGTGAAAGACGAAACCTTGGCCCAAGTCACGCCGCCATCCGTGCTCCTCCACAGCCCGTTGCCGCTGCGAGCACCGAAGTAAAGAATCTTGGAGTTGGCAGGGTCCACCGCCAGCCTCTCGCCCATGCCGCGGCCCGGCATGTTTCCTCCGACCTTGAAGGGAAGATCGGTCGAGGCCCAGGTGGCGCCCTTGTCGGAACTGCGGATGATGGCGCCGGGGTTGGGGTCCCAGCTGTTGGTGTACATGCCAGTGGCAGCATAGACCTTGTTGGGATCCTGAGGGTCAAGAGCCACAGCATCAATGCCCCAGTGGCCCCTATTCGGCGTAAGCGACTGGCTGGGCCTGGCCGTGACAGAAGCGCAGCGGGTCTTACCATCTCGCATCGGTGGTGATGCTGTCCGTAACGGCTGTCCACGAGTCATCGGCATTCAGCCTGTAAAGACCTCCGATATCCGTGCGCGCATACGCAACGCCCTTGGCCTTCGGGTGGAACACGACGCCCGGGACGAAGCCACCGCCGCCGCCAATGTTGACATTCTTCCAGGTGGCGGCCGTGACGGGAGCCACCACGGCGGCGAGAAGGAGCTGCAACGCCGATGGGCGCTTCATGGCTGGAGTTGAGCACTTGCAAAGTCGACGCGGTTGAGGTGCACAGCGAGCAGAGCCTCAGAAGGCGGGAACGGCAGGGAGAGGAGAGGCATGGCGGTTCATATAGGACGCCGCGCGGTACCGATGGCCCCGGAATGACATATGGATTAGCAGGCCAAGTCGTATGCATCTGGCCGGGTTCCCGCGAGCATCGCTAAGGACGCAACCGGAGCGGCCCACTGGCGGCACGGGGGAGCGGTTCCTGGCCCAGGTCCATGGTTCGAGCTGGGGAACGACAAGAGCGAAGAGCCAAGAACTCGCAAGTATTCCCGCGAATCGGTAGTGATGGGATGAAAGCCTGCTTGAGATTGCGGAGTCGCAGCAGCTTGCCGGTCCCGCGTTTCCGTCGATGCGACGTCGTTTGGGAAGGCATGGAAGATCAGCTTCCGCATTTTCGAGTGTGGGGACCGAGCGCCGACGACGCAACAAGCGCCCAGCAATCACGGCACGCGCAATCTCGGGCGATCTCAATCCGGGGTTGTGGTTTTATGTAGGAAATCTCAGCATGAAAATGAATGATCAACGGTATTATTGTATGTGTTGAGGTAGCATCTATTGTATGGAGAAGAGGATAAGCCGCGGTTGCTCGCGCTTCCCCGAGTCGAGTTTGAGGAAGTTGGGAGTCGAGGACTCGTTGATGGAAGTGTGGAGAAATGTTGATGATGGTTGTTTCTGGCGAAATGACAGGGGCAACGGAGTCTCTGCTGCTTCGGGGCGGGGGGCGACGGCTGCGGGGGGTTGTATTACCCTAACCCTGCTTTGCATGCGCCGAACCCCAACACCAACCATTCCTTCTCCAACGTCTTCCCGTCAAAGGAAGTGAGGAATGCGGGGAAAGTGGTGTAAGTGGTGCGCCTGCCCACGGCTTGCTTTGTGGTTTCTCTGATTCCCATTTTAGCCCCAATCGATGTTAATGCATCCATCGGACAAAACGCCCAACGATCAACAATGAATGCACTGCCAGCCCTGCCATCAGTGCCTACTGTAGTTGATCAATCGGACTCTTGGACTCTCACCGGCAACCCCCCCCCCCCCCCCCCTCTCGAACCTTGGCCTCCGACATTAGCGCGCTGCACTCGGCCATTTCTCCGATGGGTCGAGGAAAAAAGGCCTCGGAGCGTCCGGGACAGGCTCCCAAAGCCGATGCACCGGCACCCTCCCGGGAAGGCCAACCCTGCCAGCCCGGTCAGGTCCACGTGTTTCCCCCGTCAACTCCAGACTGGAACAACCTTGAGGTCCTTCATCGGAACACGCTGCCGCCTCGAGCCCACTTCTTTCTGTACGACAATCGAGACGACGCTCTCTCGCGCGATGTCGCTCGGTCCAAGAGCCAGCTGCTCTCCGGGAAGTGGCTGTTCCATCTTTCCAAGTCGCCCCTGGAGGGCCCCACGGACTTCTACAAGTATACCCCCAGTGACCTGGCGTTGAAATGGGGCTGGCCCGGACGGGCCATCCGTGTCCCGGGCATGTGGCAACTGCAAGGCCGCGGTAAAGGCCCCCAATATACCAATTACAACTACCCGTTTCCCGTTGACCCACCCCGCGTGCCCATCGATGACAATGAATGCGGCCGCTATGTGACGTCCTTTCTGCTCTTCTCCGAGGATGAGGGCTCTCAACTGCGATTGCGGTTCGAGGGTGTCGACTCGGCATTTACCGTGTGGGTGAACCACCGCGAGGTTGGTTATTCTCAGGGGTCCAGAAACCCCAGCGAGTTTGACATAACACCTTTTGTTACTTGTGGGGGCACCAATGTCCTCCATGTCGAGGTCTACCAGCGGTGCGACGGCACCTACATAGAGGACCAGGTTTGCCCGTCTCGCTCTTCCTTTGTCTCTGGCTGCTGCTGGCTCACTGTTGCAGGACCAATGGTGGCTCAGTGGCATCTTTCGGGATGTCTGGCTGCATAAATTCCCTGCAACGCACTTTGAGGACATTCAAGTGCAGACCCTCCTGAACGGCGACTACGAGGATGCGACGCTACGGGTTGACGTCAAGCTCAACGCTGAGGCTGATGTAACCCTCGGGCTTTTGGATGCGGATGGAACAGAGGTAGCCAGCACGACCAAGACAGGGGACGGATCGATCACCTTTGAGGTGCCCGTCAAGAGTCCACACAAATGGACCGCCGAGACCCCTTACATCTATCAGCTAGTTCTCTCCATGCCGGGTTGCGCTCTGGCCGAGAGGGTGGGCTTCCGCAGGATTGAGCTTCTGGACGGCGTGTTTTGTGTCAACGGCAAACCAGTCAAGCTGAGGGGCGTCAACCGGCACGAGCATCATCCCGACCACGGGCGGGCAGTTCCCTACGAGTTCCTCAAGGCGGATCTAGTTTGTATGAAGCAACACAACATCAACGCTATCAGGACCTCTCATTACATCAATGACTACAGACTCTATGAGCTCGCCGACGAGTTGGGCCTCTGGATTTTGGACGAGTGGTGCGTGCATGCCTTATACCCTTACCCATTTTTTTATGAAAGATTGCGTGGCATGACTGACCTTGCTCAGCGATCTCGAGTGCCACGGGCTATTCGTAGTAGGAGGAAACGGAGACGCCTTCACGTCCGACAATCCGGACTGGGAAGAGGCATACATCGACCGCGCGCGGCAGATGGTGATGCGCGACTTCAACCACCCTAGCGTCATCATCTGGTCTCTCGGTAACGAATCCGGTTACGGAAGAAACCATGCAGCCATGTACAAGTTCATCAAGAGCGTCGACAAGAGCCGCCTAATCCACTACGAGGGCGACTGGAATGCTCAGTCGGCCGATATTCTCAGTAGGATGTATCACTCGATTGCGGATACGGAATCGTACGCAAAGGACCGCGAATGGAACAAGCCACTTGTCCTGTGCGAGTATGTCCACGCCATGGGCAATGGTCCTGGAGCAATCAAGGAGTACATCGACCTGTTTTATAGATTTCCTCGCTTGATGGGTGGGTTTGTATGGGAATGGGCGAACCATGTGGGTCGATCGAGTCATGTTACTCAACGCAAAGCTGATGAGGTTATCATGTAGGGTCTAAGGATGAAAACGAAGGACGGAAAAGAATACATGGGATACGGTGGAGACTTTGGCGACGAGCCCAACGATTACAACTTCGTCATGGACGGGCTCTGCTGCTCAAGCCACGCCCCCGGTCCAGGCCTCCTCGAGTACAAGAAAGCCATCGAACCCGTCCAAACGTACGGCATCGAAGACGGGGACAAGGTGAGGATCGTAAATCGGTATGACTTTATCACCCTCGATCATCTACAGTGCCGGTGGCAGATTGTCTCCGATGGTCCAGCTGAGGCTCTATGCGACGGGAAAGTTGATATCCCAAAGGGTTAGTGTGTGCTTTCTTCCGCGTAACTTATGCTCACACGGCTGCAGGCATCAAACCACATACTGAGACTTTGTTGTGCATTCCCGAGCTCGAACAATACCAAACGCCAGACTCGCATCTGAACCTGATGTTCCTGCTTCCGAAGGCAACTTCCTGGTGCCATGCGGGACACCTCGTGGCAACCGGCCAGCTCCAGCTGAAGAAACCCACAAGACTACAATTTCCACACGCCATTGCCGGTCATTTCTTGAAACCTCCCAAGGTAGAGTTGACCGGCGATGCGATACTATCCATCGTCAGCCGTCAAGGCACTTCCTGGAAATTTGATCTCGCCCAAGGCGCGCTCACTAGCTGGCGGCGTCCACGTCCAAATTCAGATGAGCTCTCTGCCAACATCCTCACCGAGCCAATTCTCTTTGACATCTACCGTGCCCAGACTGACAACGACCGCGGCTGTGATTTTGGCCGAAACTGGCGAGACCGCCGCCTTCATCAGGCAAGGCACCATCTCATTCAGTCGTCGTGGCAACAAAAGGATGACGGTGTCGTGGAAGTCACAGTCCAGAGCCGGGTCGCCCCGCCGGTTCTGAACTGGGCTCTCGAAATATCCGCCATATACACCTTTGCGGGTAGATCTGTCCTTATCCGGGCCCGCGCAAAACCGACAGGGAATCTGGTGCCCAGGGCGTGGGGTCGATTAGGTCTCGTGACAGCCATCAAGGGATGTCACAGCGCTCGCTGGTTTGGCCGTGGGCCGGGCGAAAGCTATCGCGATAAGAAGCTCAGCCAACAGATAGGGAAATGGGAGTTGTCCGTCGACAATCTGCTTACAGATTATGAATACCCGCAGGAGAATGGGAACAGGACTGATGTGCGGTGGGTGGAGCTCCTGACAGCGGAGCCATCATCGCCTTGTGCTGGAGAGCCTGAGCGGCTGTTGCGGGCACGGTTTGGGGATTTTGAAGGGGCCAGCTTTTCGGCACTGCGTTATTCGGCCAAGGATTTGGACGAGGCGCAACATCCCTATGAATTACATGAGCGGCGGAGGGAGGACACCGTCGTGCATCTGGACTGGATGCATCATGGCTTAGGAACGGGGTCGTGTGGGCCCGAGACGCTGCCGCAGTATACGCTGGATGCGGGCAGGGAGTATGAAGTCGAGATTATCCTGGATTGAGTTGGAATGGGCCGAGGTTTGCTTCCGGAGGAGCTCTTAGTCACTGGTGGTAGCCGGAGCAGGGCTTATCCCAGCCAGTACGTACTGCATCCGATTTTGAGCCCGCAGCGACCCATTCCTGCCATCGGGCGATTGTTTTGGTTCCGTGGATGCGATAAAATGCCAAGACAAATCCTGGTCGAGGCCGGGGATAACATGATCGACGCAGCGGCTCGGCTCGTGTCTTGGCGAACCATTCTGTCGGGTCCGCCCACGTGTGCCCCCCTTGGGGCCAATCATCTCTTCTTCTTCTACATGTGATTCTTTCCTCCACAGGACTTCCAACCGAAGAAAACGCCACACCAATACAGAATGGTAAGCACGAGCCTTGGAAAAGGACAAACGTTGCATCTGCCTCAACATAACCAGTTGATCATCAAAGAACAGGGTATGTTATTGCACACAGAGTTACCCAGACCTGGATAAAACAACATCCAGGATATGCGCCAATTTGCCACCAAATATCAAGCCCAACAACCCCTATCCCTATCCAAATTCCTCAACGCCCAAATTATGCATACAAGACAAATGTCAACAGTCTCATGCTCAACAACAGAGACAAAACCCACCATTACCATCTTTGCGCCGCCCCCGCTGCTAGCGCGATGATGACGACGACGACGACGATCCAAGCTTATGGATCCACCTTACCAATCTCGAGCGCACACTCTTCTTCTTCTTCTCCTCCTCCTTCCTCCTCACTTCACCACCAGTAGCAGACCCACCGCCCCTGTCCTCAACCTCTCCATTCGAAACCACACTGTCCCTCTGCCCTTCCAGCAGCAATCCAGGACCCCGCGCAGCCCTCACTCCACCCAACGCCGTCGCCGCCGCCGACACCGGACGTGGTGGCTGTGGCGTGGGATGCCCCCTCCTCGCCCCCTCCACATTCACTTCCGCTTCCCCGACCTCCCTCCTCTCCACCCCAGCAGAAGCCGCAGCGGAGCCCAAATGAGACGGCGACGACGAAGCCAGCAACCGCCGCTGCATAAACGCGGCGCCCGTGCTCGTCGCCCGTCTCGGCGGCGGCCTAGCATCCGCCCCGACGCCCATCCCCACGGCCGATATCACGGATGTCGGCGTCGACGTGCGCGAGACGGCTGGCGTGGGGGTGGCGGGTTTGTTGATGCTACTCCTTTCGGGGGGAGGGTGGGCCGGCATGGAGTATCTTTTGAGGAGACCGCCATTGCTGGTGGTGGTAGTGGGGCGTGATGGTTCCGGGTCTGATGACCGGGGGACGTCGGACGTGGAGGAGCGTGTGGTCCACGTGTTTCTCCTGCCGCGGCCTCGGTGGCAGAGTGCTGATGGTGGGGAGGTTGTGGGCTCGGCGGTGGCGGCATTGGTGGTGGTGGTGATGGCGGCGGCGGCGGTTGAGGTGAGGGAGTTGTAGTTTTGGGACCAGCCCGAGCGGAGACATACCCAGAGGGCTGTGACGGAGATGAGTAGCTTGGTGGCGTCGTCGATTTGGTGGGCGGTTCGCTGCGCGGAATCTTGGTCTGGCGATGAGGGGATGCAGACGCCCGAGTCGTTCTCGCCGTCGCTTGTGGAGCCTAAAGAGGATAGTCTGGAAGGCGAGTACGGAGCTGTGGGGGCTGGTGATGGGGGGGAAGTTACGGATTGTGACCGGCCAGCTCGTGTGATGGGTGGGTGCCGGGCGTGGGAGGCAGAAACGGATGCATAGGTATCCTGAACGTCAAGGGTGGAGGGAGTTAATGTTGCCATGACCGGATGTCGGCGAGTCAGGGGATTGATGATGCTAAAAGTGTACCGCGTATGAGCAGTCGCGTGTGACGAAGTGGAGGTGTCTGTGGAAAGAGAGGTCGGGGTAGCGATGGCTGCGTGTCTTCGCGCCCAGCGCGCCGTCGTGGTGTTGCCCTCCGCGTCGGTATGGACAAAGTCGAAGGACCCGTTGGCCAACGGTTTCGCAACCCATACCGATCCGTCGTCCAACACAATCTCGGCCTCTTCCGTGTGTTTCAGTGGGCTGTAGACTGCCAACAGGTTCCTCCTCTCCAGGTTCTCCTCGTTTTCACTCTCTGCGCTATCAGCGCTAGAATCCCCATCGTCTCTCCTTACCAACACAATATCGTCGTATCCAAGATGGCGCTTCACCCCAAAAATGCCCGGAAACCGCTTTGCCAACCGGGGTGCTACCACAGGACCCGCGATTCGCGAAGCCGGGAAAACCTCGAGCACCGGTCTTGACCTCCCCTCGGCCGAGACCTTTTGGAGCTGCAATAGTAGCCGCGGCAGAAAGACCTTCTGCACGACCTTTGTTTTCCCGATGATCCTTGGCGCAGGGTATCCTAGATAGTACGTGGTGTTCTTGCGCGGGGCTCTGCGTGGCCGCCGGCGGCGTGCAGAACGCGATGACACGGCCCCATCGATCGACGGAGTCACATCGCTGAGTTCGGACTCGGAGATGGACTCGTCATGCGTCGAAGGGGTTGGCGGCGGGTCGTCCTGCGGATCTCGGAAGCGGACTACGGGCGAAGGGTCGCGCGGGATGTAGTCTGATACTGGCCGTTGGCGGAGCACAGGCGCTGGCGTGCCATCGGCGCTGATGCGCGCACGTTGTTTCGGGGGCGAGAAAGCCGATCGCAAGAGTGGCCCTCGCAGGTGAGCGGGAGATTGAATGTTGGAGGAGGGCCGATTAGAATATTCATGGCCGTGCAGGCTTGCGCCCGAGTGCAGAAACATGACCCCGACCGCCTAACCTGATACAAAAGGAAAAGGAGAAAAATAAAGGACGACACAAACAAACAGAAATATGGTCGGATGAGTGCAATGCAAAGGACCAGCCCCGCTGGCGGAGCGTCGAGCGTCGAGCGTCGAGCGGCTCGAAGGCTGAAGACTGAAGGCTGAAGGCTGTGGTGGTCCGCCTGGCAATCAAGAACCCCCACCAATGATGATTTATCTATCTGATGCCGATCGCCCTTGACCAGCTCCCGCCTCGACGTCAAGTTTCTTCCTCCTGCCGACAGCAAACTTCGCTTGCAGCTGTGGTGCGGAGTTCGGTGGCAATGTCAGAAAGCGCTGCCACGGCCGCAAGTTATGGCGGCGGCGGCGCGAATTGCCATGGATGGGTGCAGGCAATTGGGAATCACGGGTCGGCGTTACCCAAGCGAGGTGCAGCTCTCGCTCTCGCCTCAATGCGATGCTGTCCCGTCCCCCGTTCGATTGGTAAATCTCCCACTGTCGAGGAATGCCGGAAGGAAATGTTTCGCATATATAACGTGTGCGATTGCATCGAAGAAAACGAGTGTTGGGAATGGAGAAATTGCCGCCGTCTTTTAGTTGTACGTCAAAACGCAGCGGTTAAGGGGGAGGAAAGGGGGTGGTATTGAAAGGGAAATAAATGGTTTGTATTGACGTTATGTAACTCAGCTTGAACGTTGCTACGCTACAGCTTGGGGCCCGCCGGGGACGGGTTCGTTGGTGAACCCCGAGCTGCGTGAGGTGGGTGGGGACCCGGTGGGTCGGGCAGGCAGCTCGAAAAGTAACCCGTCCCAATTAGTCCCCAATTCCGACAACGAAAGTGAAAAGTGATGAAATGATAGGTACAGTAACACACAAGATCGGGTCACAAGATAAGGGCTGGCGGCCCTCAGCCTGACTTGCCGACAGACATTCTTTGGGGCCTTTATTAAGTGGCCAGCAGAGATGGCAAGAAAATGGGAAACAAGAACAGCCCGCGCTGGCGGTGAGGCTAGTCAAACGACCAAGTGGACACCCAGCCTTTTTCTTCTCTATGTAGCAGGGCAGACTCAATCAGCTGGGCGCCATCGAAATGAGTTTTGTGGGTTGCTGCTCCCAAGGTTTTGTTTCCTAATAGCCACACCGAATTGATCTAACTAGATTCACATGCGCTCGCTGTCTCATTCAAACTGCGACAGACAAACATGTTTGGTTTTGGCGGGGTGCCCCGCCGGCAAGTCTCGGAGGTGATAGGTACCTAGGTAGGTATTCGTAGTTTGTGGTGAATGGCTAGTCGGTGCTCGGGGAGAATATGGAACCATCGCCCCGTTGCCTTGCGCCGCCCGCAGATCGGGCCCTGAAAACGGCGTTGTGAATCCCGACGGCCGTGTCGGGCGCCCTTGTAGGGGAAAGATTTATAATCCCGCATCTATCGACCGGGAGAGCTTTTCTGCGGGTGATTCTTGGCTAGAAAGGTCCACGAGACTACCGTGCATCGTTTGAACCAGGATGTTGGTTGACGGGCGGGCCAAGGGTCTCCCATGTCGCTGTCGCCAATGATGAACTCTCCATCCGCAACGCAATGTCCTCTGACATTCCCATCAATCAATCCCCACAGTACAGTACTACATAGTACAAGATAGTCGACGATCGATGAATCACTATGCATGGCAGTCCTGGATGGTTGCATCCCGCCCGGCATTTCCGCCGCGTGCGTCAAAGAAAAAACTGGTTGCCGGAACGTCCAGTAACTGGCGGATGGTCACCGAGGCAGGCCCACAGCGGTTAGGGCTCACCTAAAGAGGCCACACCGAGCTGCCAGTGTGCCAAGCCCAACCCCCCCAGCTCAATCCAATCCAATTCATCCAACACCCATCTGTTCATGAAACCGTGAAAACACCTTGCAAACCGGCACAGCAAGCAAACGGGGTTCAATTATAGCAACAATCGGTTCCATTTCAAATCCGACATCAGATGAACTAGCCAAAAAAGCCACATCCTGTCCTTTCATTCCTTTCCCTTTTCTCCAGCCATGGCTCCGCCCCAGCCATCCTACTCCCTCGCTCACCCCTACCGCACGCTCGTCGCGTCCTTCGCGACCTGGAAAGTCTTTCTGTTTCTCATCGCGCTTGGCAGCAGCCTCGCAGGCGAAGCCTACGACACCTCCGCAGGGCTGGTCGTGCAGGGGCGGCCAGACCCGGACCAAGACGGCGCCCAACCATCGTTGACCGCGGCTCTCGCCGGGAGCAGTGGGCTGATCACCCGGCTCTGCAGCTGGGATGCCATCTATTTCGTCAGCAGCGCCCGCAGGGGGTACCGCTTTGAGCAGGAATGGGCCTTTCTGGGGGGGCTGCCGTTTGTTGTGAGGGCTGTTCTGGCAGGTGAGTGATGTTGATGACGTGACACACCGCCCGGTTATCTCTCTCTCTTTGTTCTGTTTGGTCGCGTCGTACCCGGGCGTTCCGACGCCCGATCTCTGCTCCGATTATCTAATTGCGAATCAAGTCCCAAGGTATCTCGGCGTCATCGGTCCGCCCGTGGCCGACGAAGGAGCGATCGCTGAAGCCCTGGCGGGCATCGTCGTCGCCAACACGGCCCACCTCCTCTCGGCCCTGGTGCTCTACCGCCTGGGTCAGGTGGTCTGGCGTGACCAAAAACTATCTTTAGTCGCCGCCCTGCTGCACGTCATCTCTCCGGCCGGCCTTTTTTTGTCCGCCCCCTACGCCGAGAGCTCCTTTGCCCTCTTATCATTTTCCGGATACCTCGTCTTCGCCCTGGGCTGCCAGGCGGACCAACTGCCGACATCCCGCGACACCTACACCGTCCTGGCAGGGGTCCTTTTGGGTCTCGCCACCACATTCCGGAGCAATGGCATCCTGAACGGCATCCCCTTCGCCTGGGAGGTTCTGCGGCAGTTGCCGATGCTACCGCGGCGACCCATCACCGACTCACTACGCCGGCTGTCGACGCTTGGCGTCGGTGGAGTCTGCGTGGCCGCTGGCTCGGTCGGCCCGCAGGCTGTGGCCTATTTGCGCTTCTGCTCCGGCGCTTCCGCGGCTCACCCCAGGCCGTGGTGCCAGGGGTACCTGCCAAGCATTTACACCTTTGTCCAGCAGCATTACTGGTAAGGCTGTCCCCGTCATATTCCGCAGCAGGACCCAATGTTGATATGAGTTGGTTGCGACAGGAACACCGGATTTCTCCGCTATTGGACCGTGTCAAATGTCCCACTCTTCCTGCTCGCCATCCCCATGCTGACGGTCCTGACCGTGTCTGGGGTGGAGCAGCTGCGTGGC
This sequence comes from Chaetomiaceae sp. B2702, assembly GCA_023628455.1. Classification (NCBI taxonomy): domain Eukaryota; kingdom Fungi; phylum Ascomycota; class Sordariomycetes; order Sordariales; family Chaetomiaceae; species Chaetomiaceae sp. B2702. Next base: position 415,471 of record JAMAKP010000003.1, on the reverse strand, counting down.
CGGGGACTTTTCGTCAGCGTCCAAACAGCTGCGCGGCCTCGCCTGCGGTCCCTTCTCCGCTCCATCGCCGCCGCCCAAGTGCTGCTGGCGGTACTCGCAGCAACCATGTACCACGTCCAGATCATCACGCGGATATCTTCTGGGTACCCTCTGTGGCACTGGTGGCTTGCCGAGCGCCTCATTCGCGGCGACAAGCTCGGCAACCGCGTCGTCAGGTTTATGGTCATCTACGCGTCGATTCAGGGTGCACTGTTCACATCATTTCTCCCACCAGCATAGGAGCAGAGTTTATCCAATCGTGACATGCTCATTACGCTAATACAACCAAATATTTTGGCTTGTGCACCTTGCCTGTCCTGTTACCTAGGCAATCCGCTGAAACAGCGCCAAAAGAATCAAAACATTCGGGTCCAGTACCCAACCACCACCGCCCACGCCGTCGAGGCTATCCCAAGCCTCCCCGACATCTAGCCAAGCTACCCCGGCGAGGGGGGGTCGTGCCTCCCAACAACCCACCCAGCCCTCACCATCCACATCCACGTAAGCGCAGGCGCGATAAGCAACGCCAACGCCGCACCCCACACAAGTTTAAACAGCGGGCCGTCCCACCTTCCCAAGAAGACCCAATCCCCCTGAAACGGCGTACCCACCAGTTGCATAATGATAATTGCGGGCGCAATCAGGATCGTGTACCCCGCCACGGCAACCAGCATGGCCCTGCCGACACCGGCAAAGGCAAACGCGGCCCACCGCGCAATCTTGTCCCGGCCCGCACAGCAGCAGACCCAGCTGGTGCGCTCGGAATTGTAGTGGTCCAGCATCATGAACCAGCGCACGAAGCGGTCGGCGGGCTCGCGGCCGAGAAAGGCGTGCGGCGCGACGACGCCTGAAGAGAGATGCCGGTTGACAAAGTAGACGAGCGGGAACCAGGTAAAGATGGACTGGAAGATGGTCGTCATGGCCGCGTCGGCGATGAGCGAGGCGGGTAGGTGGAACAGGAAGGGCGGGACGGACCCTTCCGGCGGCGGGCCCGGGGGCGGACGAGGGGTGGCGTACAGTGCTTTGGGTGGGCGGCTTAGTACTTTGCCCCCTCCCCTGCGGTGGGAAGGAAGGCTGAGAAGGGCAGTAATGGTGGTGGGGAGGGTAGGAAGAGGAAAAAGGGATGGGCAAGGAATAAAACTTACCGTAACCGATGGCGAAATTGATGCCGGCTCCGATGATTATAGCCGGGATTGCTTGAGCGGCAATGATGTAGAAGAGCTGGCGAGCCGTCAGCTTCTTGGTCGGGGGCCGCACCCGCGGATCGTAACCGTGGGGCGTGGTGTCGGCGGTCGAGCTAGCCGCGTTGGTACGGCGGGCCGAGTCGATGCACATCATCTCCATGTTATCGAGAGGAGGAGTGACGTTGTAGGCGCCGTTCTCGAGTTGCGGGACATGGTCGTCGCTCGAGTTGAAGGTGCAGGTAGGGTTGGAGCTGATCCACCACATCTTGATGACGCTGATGTGTGTTGGTAGATGTTAGGTATGAAGACGTGAAGAGATTGGAGGTTGGGATGGTAGGTCGGTCAGTGTGGGACACGATAAAAGCTGCGTTGCCCCTTGAGTAACCTAGAAAAATAGAAGGAGAGAAGAAATGGGCTTTTCTGGGGAGGAAAGACACTTACTTGTAGATTTTGGGCTTCGGCAAGATCAGCAAGCAGAGCATCATCGAACAAGATCAGCAAGCACGGCACATTGAATTACATGGATGATGCGAGCTGCATAGTCTTCAACTCTGCATTTGCTGCAATAGGGAAGCGCGTTCGTCGCGAACCCACCAGATCAGTCGTAAAAAAGAGCCCCAAATCGAGCTCTGCTGGCTGATTGCGCCATGTTGGTTGATTGTGCTCTTGAGAGACTCGTCTAATGCACGGCGCCGTCGGATGACGTATGGATGCTCCGATGGCGTGATGGTGAATACTAGAAAGTGATTGTGTTTTCAGACTGCGACCCTGCATGTAAGGTATGTATGTACATGTAGGAGGAGGACATGAAGACGCATCCTAAGGCGGGCTGCATGGGGAAGGTGGGTGTCGACTGGGGTCCGGACTTGCACATGCTAGGCCCACTTTTACCCGCGCAAGTGCCGGGCTGGGGGGGCTTCTTGGCAGGTACGGGAGGGGTATGTGGAACCATGAACCCTCCCCCGCTCTCATCACCATCCAGCGGGCGCGGGATCCGCTATGTAACTCCCGGAATCCGTACTTTATGAATTGGAGGTATATCTTCTAGGTAGCCACAAGATAGGTACCTGTCTTGTGCGTCTACCCGTGTTCCACCACCCCAGATGTCAAGAGTCACAAGCGCAGCGTCAGAGAAACAATCCAAAGCACGGGGTGCTGAGAATCTCGGATTCGATTTTTGCCCCCTTTCCATCACTGCTTCATCTTCCGTAGAGAACGGCATAATTCCCCGCCCAGAATACCGCCCCAAATTTCTTACCGCCGCTCTGTTACCTCTACGCTTTATTTCTTTACGGCACTCCGGCTCCCCCGTCCTTTTGCCCCTGACGCCATTCCTGCTGGTCGGCAAAAACGCTCTGCTAGTAGAAAAGTCCCCAGCTATATGTGCACTCTTTCTTCAGCCCACAAGAGCAAATGAGAACGTGCGACAAACTCCCAGCCCACACTCCTTGATGAGCTTCGTCTGGCCGTAGGGCGGAGGTCTCAGACGTAGAAGACGAGACGGGTGCAGAGGAGGGGGGTCCTTGGTTGAGGAGGGTTGGACAGGCAACCTCAATCCTTCAACCTTCAAACTTGCCATTGTAAGCGTGGACGCACACCATTCCGCTGCTGAAATGAATCAGATGGTGGGTGAATTGATATCCAGCACAGCATCGTTGGAACCGCGCTATTAGAGTATCACCGCGTATTATGAGGCCCTGGCTCCTATGCCTCTGGTCACACAATATATCAAGACGCAACTGCCAAGTACCGGAAGGATGTAACGCAAGGGATTAAGTGGCTAACAGCTATGATGCCGTCAACATTGGGTAGGGGTGAGAGAGCGTGTGAATTTATTCTTCCACCAAATCAGGAGGAACCAAAGTCAACCGACAATCACATCACAGACATCATGAAACCCGGTAAAAATTGACTCGCATGCCTCGGCCGGCAACAAGCGCAAGCTCAATTTGTCTATCCAACCGCCTCACACCCAGGAATATAATACACAAACGAAGCAAAGCCATATATACAATGAAGTGAACAGTGTCCGAAGCAAAAATGCCACAACCAGGCAAGTCAAGCTGGCCCCCGCAAACGAGAAACCCAAGCTTCTAAACCGCGCCGGGCGCAAAGAAAGACTGAATGAAGGGTTGTGAACTTAGTTTGCAGCCAGGTCGCGGGCATGGCGGCGCTTCTTCTCCAGGCCAGGGCAGCGCGTCGGGCGAGGGGCCTGGCCACCGCCAGCGGCGGAGGTGGAGGTGGTAGTGCCGACAGCGGGGGCAGCCGATGACGAAGACGGCGAGGCAGCAGCAGTGGTGGAAGTCTCCTCAGCAGCGGCAGTGGTAGAGGACGAGGCCGGGAGCAGGGTGGGACCGGAGCCGGAGTCGGCGTTGGCAGTGGTGGTGGTGGTGGCGGCGGGGGCGGCAGTAGCGGAGCCGGTCACGGCGCTGGCTGAGGAGACGATGGCCGACGAGCCCTGCTCAATGCTAGACGCGCCGGCGATGAGGGCGGGGCCGGGGATCTCGTACGTGACGGGAGACTTGTAGATGTTGGCCAGGATGCCGGCGTCGGTGGGGGTGTAGAGGGACGTGCCGCGGACGCCGGAGGGGGTCTCGGTGCCGGAGCCGGTGACCTGGAGGTTGAAGCACTGCGGGTAGTTCTGGGCGCCGTTCGCCTGGTTGCCGCTGTGGAGGGCGATGATCTCGTGGCGAAGGACGTAATTGCCGGGGGCGATGTTGGAGGGGATCTGGACCATCCAGGAGTTGTTGTTGGCAATCAGCTGGTCCGAGGCCCAGACGCCCGGGGCGTTGGTACCATCGACCAGGCCAACCTCGCTGATCTTGAAGAACTCGAGGTCGGTCTTCTCGACGGTCTCGCAGCCAGAGCTGCCGCAGTTGGCGAGGTAGTCAATGACGGGGCCGTGATGGGACTCCGGCCAGGTATCCCACTGGATGAAGACCTTGTCGCCAGCCGCAACAACGGCATGACCGCCAGCGTTGGAAGCAGACCTGTGGCAGATAATGTCACCGCTGGCAAAAGCATCAGGGGCTACGAAGCCGTTGTCCGTGTTGCCGGCGGTCCAGCCAACAACCGTCGGCGGGTTCTGCATGTAAGGAAAGGAGGTCGGGTCAAAGTTCTGGTACGAGACGCCGTTGATGACGATGTTCGTGACATGGCCGTGAGCCGCAACCGAAGCAGCGCTCGCCAGGGCGGAAATAAAAGTCTTGGAGGTAAAAGAAGGCATCTTGAAAGCCGTTTTGTGTTGATGAAGAAGAGAAGCTGTGCGTAGTCGAAAGCTCAGCGGCACCGTCTAGCGGAGAGAACTGATCAAGTTGTCAAGGAGAGCAAGGAAGAAGAATCTTCAGTCAATGAAGGAATGTATGGAAAGAAAGAAGGAATGGGAAGAATGGCTTTGTTCGAAGGTCGCTCGCGCCTGGTGAGAAGCAGAAATGAGTCCATCGACGGGTTCGAGGAGCATCTTATATCTACGGCGTGCTCAGTTCGGCGAGCACTTTGATGGACCCCCTGAACGGTCATTTTGCCCCCCTTGATTGCCGGCTCTGCTATCCACCAAGTCAGCAGAGAACGTGCAACTAGGATGACGACAATAAGGATCTTGGCCTTTGGCGGCTGACCCGACGGAGGAATACTGAAGTTTCAGTAAAATTAACGAACCCAGCCGAGGTGGACCAGGAACTCGGTTCAGCGCGGGGGGTCATGATGACGAAAATCACATCACGCAGGCAGATGGAGAAGCAAGCCTTGCCGGGATGGCGGCGGCACCGTCAGGGTGGGCGGGGAGTATGTACATACAGTACACGGACTGACACCCACAGGCGGCCATCCCGGCCGATCCTCAGGTGGAGTAGGAGCCCAACCCGCCGTTGAGGTAACTTGAAGCGGCTGGGCACAAACAGAAACAGACATCATGGCCGAGATGCGGTGGAGAAGCCGAGGACATCCCATGCTGCCGCCGACTGATCTGAGCGATGCGAGCCATGGGTATCGTCGCCAAGTCCAAGGCATGAATCGGCCACAGAGAGAAACGGCGCAGGCCAATTGCTCAACAGGTTGCGTCATCTGATGTGCGGGACAGCATGAAACATGGTGAGGTTAGTGATGGGTCGAATGCGGGGTCCTTGGTGGTGATGAGCTGCTTTGGCTGCGGCATGACGGACCTCAGGGGTTACACATGGTCGAAAAAGGGGAGCTTATGCAGGGGCACAGACCTCGCTTGCGCCGCCAAACTCCACAGAGAGCCCCCAAATCTTAACCCCGGCGCGTGCGGCGGCGCGCTGGGCCCCATGGCGCATGCCGGGAAGCGCTTCCATTGCATGGCGGCAAGGATCGTGGTGGTGTTGACTGGGCCACCTCACGAGAAATCAGCCCTGGCGAACATCAGAGAATCGCAAAGATGATCTGGATGCGGCTAGATATTCGGAAGAACGGACCGGATGACTCCACAAGGAGCCGAACTACCACCTGAAACGTGGTGACCCTGAACCTGGTATTCGAGTTCGGCCAAAAGAACACCGAGTTGTTGGTTTGTGGTTTGCGGCCATGCTTGGATCACGGCAAACCTCGACAAGACGCATCGGCCTGTGTTGCATTGGGCCTCTAATCAATCTCGATGAAACGTTGAAGCGCGCGGCCACTCAAGCGCGTCATGTTTGCCGCTTCCCATAACGCGGTTGTGCATGGCCCCGATCGGGCGGGGCGCCTTTCGCTACCGGGTTCGTAACGTCCTCGACAATGCCTCCCGAGATTTAATGATGGCGTTGCTCTGCCGCCGCATCAAGCGGCAATGCTTGCGGTGGACCGGAAGTCTACTCTATACATACTGTGGTAAGCCATGGCTAATAATAATGCAATATCGCGATCGCAGATGCTGGGTGGTACTGTTCTTGTCCATCATGGAGCTCAATGTGTGGTCTCCCGAAGCCTCCAAGTTTCCCGTCTCCTCCAAAGAGCAGATAACTCGTCCTTTAAAACCTTCCCGAGCCGGACAGACACGGCTTGGTTTCCTGTTGAGGCGCTCCGTGTAGTTAGTGAGCATAAAGTTAGTTTCCATCTAGTCTGCTAATGGGGCGAAGCCGAGAGCTGAGATGACCCGACGCCCGGTTAGTCAAAACGACAAGGACCAGTACCTCTTGTGTGTACTATGTATTTGTGAAGCTCCGACAATGAATTGGATGGTCTCAGAAAAGACTGGACTCGGGCGAGCAGGAGAGCTCCACAGCTCCTGCTGAAGCCCGAGCGATCGGAGCCAGGTCCACTTCAGGCTCAGCCAATCAGCGCCAGCTCCACAGCTGAGAACTTTGACCTCGCATCGCGACTTCCATGTGTTGGGTGAGTTCCGTTGCCCAACGCGTTGCTGCCGTTCTGGTCTGAGCCCGGCGCCGAACCGCCCCCATCTCCGAGTCTTGAAGAAAGGAAACAGTGGACCTCCACTCCGCGTTTCCTTCCGGCATACGCATACCTCTGTCAGGACGCGGTGCTGCGACCAGAGAAGCCGTGCACATTGCTCGGTGTTGCGGGATCTGGGACGATGGGAAATCTCGACAAGAGATAGGATACAACGCAGACTCACAAGATCACCCGCAGAGCATTTAAATTTTTGCGGATCAAAGGTTTTCGACAAGAAGCGGCGTTCAACCAAGGTGAGGTACATACAAAGGTGGCTTGCGCGACAACGCGAACTGGCAGGAATCTGCGCCAGACTCAACCACAGCTGCGTTTGCACCTTGCACATGACTGCGACGAGTGTTTCTCGCCAACAAACCTTGACCTCCGACAATAACATCCATCGCCTTTGCATCAACCTATGCATTGGGCCCATCATCTGCAACCGGGGCTTTTTCATCAAAATACCGCGTACTTCAATCGGCCCCTCTTTTTGTCCATCCCCCATCACCCTACGACACTAACTTCGTCCTAGTTACCTGCAGAGGTTGATACCTATCCCAACAGCCTACCTAACAATGTCGAACGCGTCGCAAGCGAAAATCGGCCTGGATGCGCGCGCGGCAGAGCTCAGGGAGAAGCTTCTCCGAAGCCGCGGCCAGACCCAAGGCCAGAGCCGTGCAAATAATACTCAGCCGCCGTCAGCCCATGTCGCCAAACCAGGCGCTTTGAATGGAGCACCGACAGCCCCAATCGTCCCGGCTTTGGGAGGCGACCTATCCTCGGAGCGAATGAAGCCTTCTTCCCCTTTTATTCCTCACGAAATCTCCTCGCAACCTACTTTGACTTCGCTTCCGGCAGATGCAAATGACATTGCAGCCTTGATCTCGTCCATCTCGTCCAGCACCAGCGAGATACCGGGCTTGAAGAGTATTAGTGATAATAGCCCGAGCAATGATGTGCAACAAAAGGCGCCCCCTCGGGACACTCCACCGCCGGTGCCCGCTGCGAAGATATCTATCCCAACTACAGTGGCTGCCACACCTCAAACCAACCAACCAATCCAGCCGCCAATCCAACAACTCAATCGCTCGGCTACGGGTACTGTTAACGCGTCCTTCAAAGAGAGAAACCCCGCCACTGAACTCTCCAAAGAAAACGGGGTAACGAACACTACTCCCAACAACGACAAGACGGCCGCGCAAACAGCAGCTGCAACAACAGACCTTAAAGATCGTAAGATTCCGGTGGCAAGGACTGAAACAAATGCCTGCGGGCTCCGACCCTTCAGTCCGTTCACCATTGGCAACCGCGAGGAACCCCCTCGCGAAAAGACTGACCTGATCTCTACAAGACCTTCTCCGCGCGACTTACCTCGTGACAGTAGAAACAAGTCGCGTATAGTCGCTCCTATACTGGTAGCTTCAATTGAACCGGCCAGAACAGTCATCAAGAGTAATGGGGAAGGCCAGCGTGCCACCAGCAGCAACCGTGCCAGCCATCCCGAACCAGTTTCGCCTGAAGATGCCCTTACCCGCCTGTTGAGCCAGGTCCCTGACCTGAAGGATTTTTTTGAGATGACGGACTACTACAACGTGGAGGCCCGGACAAGGAAGCTTGACCGGTTTCGGAGAGCAAAGGCGCTCGCCGCGCAAAGACTAAAGATTGAGGAGGAAGAGCGAAAGCTCATGGCAGAAGAGGAGCTCGAGATGGGACTGCAACGGTCAACCGTTGCACGACTTACAAGCGCAATCCCTAGCACGCCTGCAGTCACGGAGACGACCGGTTTACCGACACCGGTGACACCCATACCTCGTATCGACGCGGCCAAGGACACGCCGAATGTCAATCCTGCTAAGAGACCTCATGACCGGGACAGTATCGAAGCTCGCCAGGAGAAGGTGCCACGACTTGAGGCACCACCCAATCCAAAGAGCATTGACAGCAGGTCGCAGGAGAACGGTCGGCGAGATGCGCGCTCTCAATCGGACAAGGTCGACTCTCGCCCGCGGGCCGCAAGCCGCGACCCGTCGCCTCATCGTGACAACCGCGACTATCGTCGGAGCCCACCAGCCCGTCCACGATACCACGCAGACAGCGACTACAAGGACCGCCACAAGTACGACCGTTACAAGGGTGACAACAGCCACTATTATGATTCGGGACGTCGGGCCTCATACCCAGTCCGCATTAATCTGGGTCGCAAGGGAGGTCAGTCTTCTCACATTTCATCACACACAGTGCCTCTCTATCGGAGAGCGCCCTTGTTCCTTCTACCTCCTGAATTTTCACTTTTGTTTTATTCCTTCAGAATACTTCAGCTTCCGATAGCGATACCTAACGGGGTAAACCAGACGCGCGTTTCTTCATCGTGAAGTCCTTCAACGAGGAGAATGTGCGGAGGTGCATGGAAGATGTAAGTTACCGCCCCCTGCCCTTTGAAAAGATCCCATCCAGGCTCCAAGGAAAGAAAGAGACAGGAGTCCAGATACAGTATGCCTAACACGCGACTTCTTACAGGGCCTCTGGACAACACAAGTCCAAAACGGCGAAATCCTTGCCGAAGCGTTTGCCAAGTGCAGGAACGTGATCCTCTTCTTCTCCATCAACAAAAGCAGAGCCTTTCAAGGATATGTGAGCATTTTCTTCTCACGCCGCGCGTTTTCTCGATTCAAGTTCTACCCTCATCTCCCCTTTGTCCCGTCTGCCCTTTCCTCGTTGTTTTACCGCCACCGCCTTTCATACCCTGACATCTCCTCTCGTCTCTCAAGCCCGCTCTCCTCCGCCTTTACATAACTGACCCGCCTCTCCTCCAGGCACGCATGGCATCTGCCCCGTCCCCTGACACCCCACGTCCAACATTTGTCAAGGGCATCCACTGGGACACAAGCGATCCCTTCCGCGTTGAATGGCTCAGCAAAACATCCGTCGAGTTCTTTCGCATCGGACATCTCAAGAACCCATACAACGAATACCTGCCTGTGCTCGTGGGCAAGGACGGGCAGGAGATTGAACCGGAATGTGGAGCCGAGTTGCTGATGGAGATGGAGAACTTTGCGGTGGAGTATAACAAGGCTGAGGGGGTCCCTTCGCGGCGGGAGTATCCCGGTGGTGGTGGGTATGGTGGGAAGGGGCCTCTAAAGAGGGAGGGAGAAGACGAGCGGAGATAGGGAGGTACAAGAAACAATTAACTGGTGCCTTGAGGCGATAGCTGCGGTGTCTTGAGTATATACAGGCTTTCTGTTACGAAATGGTGGTTACATAACCGATAATGATTCATATTAATTAGAGAAGACTGAAGACCAATTGTGATTCTCGGTTCGACAAAATCTTTGATGTACTTACATCTCGACTAATTGGGATCTCGCCCACGGCTTCCTTGGCCAGATCTTTGTGCTCAGCCGATGTGTTGCAACAGCAAGACATGGCTTGATTAAGGGGCTGAGGCTCATCTTTTAAGTCTCAACAACATAATGCAGTGAAGAGAGTGTGAAATGGCAAACCGGCAGAACCAGAGGAGAGGGCGGGGAAGGGAGGAAGAGAGGAAACCCACTACTGCGCAGTAGTAATGCAATGGCCTCTAGCCAGCTCCGGCCCTAATGGCCATACAACACTCCTCCTCACCAATGAATGTACTTCACGTCCCGAAGGCAATATGCAACATTCTAGGAATCCCTGTTGCGGAGGAGGACAGTACAAATTGTCGACAAACTTCACAGATCCCTCCAAAAGGTCGATCCGGGATCAGGACGGCCGGCCCCGAGCCTATTTCCGGGAGGCATTTCCTAGTAAGCTGCTCGCGGTCCGCCTCAGTGGTCCACCCATCCATTGAACCGGAGGTCGGTCCTTCATCTTTGCGTGAAGGAGCGTATTATTATATCAATGCTGCTTTGGTCGGAGGCTGAGGAGAACAAATGGGCGGCTCACCGTGCCCGAGTTGGCGTCGGGAGCGAGGTTGCTAGCCAAGCCAGAACCGAGTAGTACTGGTATCCCTCGATTTTCAGCCTTACTTTGACGAGATGTACAGTACAAGCCCCTCTTGGACGAGCTCGCTTTGAAATCCCAGCTTCGAAGGGTCAAGTCTGCCACGTCCGCCATTGGGTACGTGGGTGTCATTCTGGCAATATGTGGTATTTTCTGAACAATGATCAAGGAGGAGATTGTCCAAGGTAAGGAGCTCAGTAAGATCCAGGGCGGTTGTAAGAATCCACAGGAGGGCATTACTTAAAGATTAGGTACTATAAGGTATGGTGCAAAGCTTGGTTGCTCTTTGGCACCGTACGGGCGGACGCAGGCTTGCACGAGGGTCAGATGTCTGTTAGGTGTTGCGGCTACAAGACGATTGGTTAGCTGGATCAGTGGCTAAGAGGCGTCGGTTTAAAGTGAACATTAGCAAAAAATGCTGTGATCCTCGCAAAAGATACAACCCCGTGATGTCTCTCCATTGCATTCGACGTTACCTAGCGAGGTGGGCCTGACCGAGGTGATGCCGGGTATAGAGACTCACAGAGCGCCATTTCCGGTGGTATGTATACCTACATTGTATACAGCACTGTATGTTCTCCATTACACAAAGCATTGGCTGGGGCTTGCAGGCGAAGGAATATCTTCCCAGGCTACAGCCCCGCTTGATGGGCCGCGAGGAAGGAATCACCGGTAGTAACTGGTGCCACATGAAACAGGGTGCATACCCAGCCTCGAGCCAGCATGCAGCCCCAGGCTTTTTTTCGAGTGTTTTGACGGCGCACAACACAGATGCGTACTAGTTGCAGCGGCTGAGCCGCCGATTCGTCGGCGTTAGCACCGATTTAAGAAGGCTATGAACATCATCAGCTCAGGGGTTGCCGCCGGCAATGACTCTGCCTCATAGAGTAGTTATCACTTTCCTTCATATATATTCTTTTTTTCTCCAAGCAAGATTCTAACTATACACAAAGGACTTTCCTTTTTTTCAAGCTCAATTCCAAACGGGCTGGTGGATGCAACTCAAACCTATGCATTTACATCTAATCCCGGCGTTACCCAGGTAAAAAATGCCACGCACCACCAGCAGCCGAACGACGGGGAAGCCGAGAGCCGAAATCAATTATGGCGCCCTGGAGGATCAAGACCACCGTACGACATTCCAACAGCAACTCCCCGAGGAAGGACAAAATGCTGACCTTGAAGCCCCATCCTAAGACGAGTCTCAACCAGTCGAGTGCAGGCCCGCTTTCAGAATATCCAACTGGATGCGAGAATGGAAGGCGTTCCACTATGTTGTCCTCGCCATCATTGGGATCAGCCTTGTCTTAGCCCTGTTCTTCCTCGGCGTCGCCGTTGCTGTCATGGTCCGGGCTGTGGCAACCGACAATACCGGCTACGAACCAGACCACCCCGACTTCGCGCTGTACAAGAACAACCGTTTCAAAGAATGCTACAACCTCGCGCCTGACGCGCAAAACTGCACCAATATCCTCTCCGGACTGAGCAAACATTCGGACCGGCTTCCCGAAGGCTTTGGCTACGTGGACAACATACAGGGATGGAAGCATGTGGACTCAGCGGGTGTCGTTGAGCGAGAACATGTGTACGACTGGTGTCAGGTCGTGAGCTGTTTCAACGGCTTCAAAATCATCCCGTCCACGGCGCGCCCCTCGGCCACCATCCTGTCAAACATCGTGTGCTGGTGGACCATCATGATGACTTCGGCCAGCGCCCTGTGGCATACGGGGAGCGCACTCATGGCTGCCTTCCGTAGGGATAGCAAGCCCTGCCGCCGACGAAAAGATTTGTCGTGGATCGACTACGTCTTCTTTGCCTACGACATCTGCGGTCCCATCCTCTGGTGGTGGGTTTCGTTTATCCAGTTCGCAGTCAGCCCAGCCATGTCCACGACGATAGCCGTCACGTCCTGGGTGACGACATGGAAACTTGCGGCCCTCATCCGCGTCCACCCTTACTCTTGCGCCCTCCCCAATAGCCCTCGGGTAAAGCGCATTCTGCCCTGGGTCCTGAACACTATGGCGGTCCTCCAGTGGATTGCCGGCGTGTACGTCATGACCGTCTACTTGGGCAATTTCAGCGGCCGAGGTTCGACGCTGCAAAGCTATGAATGTCTCGCTTCTCAGATACCGGATGCGCCAGGGTCCACCACATGCTCAGCAGACGAGCTTTGCTCCAAAAACGTCCTCTTCAGGGGCTCCGAGTTCACATACGATGATCCTATGGAATCCCGTGGCGAGGGTAGGTTCGTCCTTCTCGTGTGTTTCTGGCTCTGGACGCTTATGGCGCTGCTTCCGTTCGTCTTTCTTTTCTTCGCGTGGTGTCACAGCTCGATGCAGACGCTGAGCGACGACGCGAAGTATGCGTGGCGCATTTTTAACCCGGGCCCGAACGTTTATCTGGCCTTTTCTTCGTTCATTTGTCTCGCGATGAGTGCCCCATATGCAGTTCATGTGGTCGAGATATGGGACAGCCCACGAGATCATGAGGGACCTTTCATCTACCACACCGCGTGCAACGCCCTCCATGTCCCCCTCAGTCCATGGAGAGACTATTTGGATACGAGCGCCTACGCCAGAGCGTTCCGAATTGCCAAGATGGTGTTCAATGCTTAGATAGGTTATGGCTATGGCTGGGCGTTGTATATATCAATCAGTAATTAGTTTCAATCTATTTCAATGTTTGAAGAGTTGACGATGCTCCTTTTACTTACCTGCCGTCCACCTCTGTCTTTCATTTGGGTTAAAAGACCACGGTCACTAACTACCTCATATACGATACAACAATGCTAAGCTATTAGTCGTAGAAATGTCAGATAAGTTGTAAGTCGGCAGCCGGGCTTGGTGATATGAGTAGTCTTCTACGAATTCGGTTTTAACTATCAAGGTTTGCATTGAACTGACAAACAACAAAACACACCTTGAAGCAACTTGCGTCGGGCTGGCCCCCTTGATCCTCTCCTCCATTGGGTAAGCTGGTAACTCGAGCAGTTCGGGTCAATAACGCCTTGTGTCTCCCTGTGCCAGACAGACTACCTGGTAATTACCCCTTGAGACCCTTTGTGTCATTGTCTACAATCCCTCGCTGGAACTGAGTTCTGCCTCGTATCCAGTCGGTTATGAAGGCCAGTCGGTTACTTAGGTCGACCTCTTCAAGTTCCATCTCTCCCCCAAAGCGAAAAGTTCGGGCTCGAGACGAAGTCAAACGCTGAAACCGCGTCCATCATGGAATTCAACCGAGTCTTGACTCGCAATAACCGAAAAGTGCTTCACTCTAGGATCTCCCGCGTAGTGATCTATGCATTACGTGAGGTACTGGACTGGGCTGGGTTGGTTTGTCCTTCGAGTCTTCTACGCTTCCTGAGAGCCACTTGGTTTCGACGGCTACTACTACCCATAGCCTTCATCACCAGTCACCGGCATAATCAGTAGAAACTCGTGCTGAAGCGTTTGAAAGAACTTGAACGCCTTCAGTGGCTTTCTTTCCCAAGCTTCAACTTGAATTCCATCTTCCAGACGACAAATCAACTTTCCTCATCACATAGGTCTCAAACTTGCAACGCCGGAGGTCTCGCGTTGCCCGAACTAAGCGCACCCGTCATTTCGCCGGCTTTGATCCATTTGATATCGTAACTGAAGATTATTACCCATTATTACAGAGATGCTGCATGGCGGTCTTCCCGACGCGCATTCATAATCCATCTCGACCGCCGCATGTATAGAACTTATCTTGTTTGGTATATTCCTAACCCGTCTTCGACTCGCCTTGTCATGACTCACACGAGCTGCTCTGGCTGTCCGTGTACAGGATTCGCCACCAACAGTCTGTCGTGGTGACAGACCGGCGTCCAGTATTGCAATCCTTGACGCACCGACGCAGATCAATTCGACGCGGTCACAGCAATTTCGGAGCGTCGGGCCGCGCCGGTCAAATATTGGGCGGATTTTCACGCGACTTTTCCGATCTTAGCAGAGCCCGGCACTAACTGGCCAATTGACTCCGAGTCGTGAGATTGTCATGGTGAACCGGGGGGGAAGGAGCAAGGTTGGCGTGAAGTCAAGTGTGTGAATCACGGGTCCGTGCGATGGAAGCCCGGGATTTGGCACCAGAGTGGCGCCTGCCGACCTTCCTACCTGACCGCTGCGTCCGGGATCAGCAACTGCCTGCAAAAGCTACCGAAGCGCTGTTCGGCAAGAACTCGGGCCTGTCGGCACTCTAACAACATGGCACGACAAGCTGTGGGGTGACCGACCGGACATTGCCCAAGAGGAGGCCGCCTGCGCTTCGAAGCCTTAGCAGACAAATTATAGGTGCGATACGATGTGCTGTTGTATGTTGTACTGTAGCAAGTGCGTTCCTTCACGACGCGGATCAAGAAAGCGGACCCCCAGAAGCCGACACTAGATGCGGATGCTACCACCCCCCGAAGTCAGCCTGCCGCGGCACACCCGCTGACACCCTTCACCTCTTTTTCATTCAGTCTTGGCGATAGGCAAGGTACTGGATGGGGTCTGCATGGGGCAATGGAAGCATAGGTACCAGTTACGCTGCTGGGCTCAATTGATTGCCGGCCGGCGCTTGTTGACACGAATTCACCAAAGTCCATAGTTAATAGTTAAGCCCAGCATCTGGTCAACGCACCCAACTGACATGCTGCGACGCCAAGGCGGCCCCTCTCTTTGCCCGCTGACGGATGGCAGTTGGGGGAAGACGCTCAGAACACCCCACCCCCGGCGGTGCTAACTACTGTACTGTGTATGTAGGAGCCTGCGATGCCGTTGCCGGCAACGGCAATGGGAGACAGAGCCAGGCCGCATCCCGTAAGGCCCGGTGGAGTCCGGCATGCTGATGAGGTGGCCGCCTGCAGCTGTCAAGTGCCTGCATACGCGAACGGCCAACCTTGGACATGGCCATCTTGCAGCGACGCAGCCAACCGTTGGACCATCCCGTATCCGGACGCCTGCCCCCTCCAAATCGGGACACGCGCTCGTTAGGTCGTCCCATCTGAGCAGGGTGAAAACCCAAGTGGCAACAGCAGTGTTGCAGCAAACACCAACTATTTACCCACGATGTCACAGCGGAACAGAACAGCACTTGGCCGAGACATTCTGACGGCCCAAGCAACAGCTGGTTTTTCCCCCTTCCTTCCTCCTGCCATGCGGCCGTGACTGCGACCCAGCAAGACGAACAAGCACGCGATCGAAGGTATGAGCTGGGGGAAGGAGCCAGGAGCGCTCGACGCTCAAGCTCGACACCATCTCGCTTCAGATGCCCCGAGTGTTTTTCTCACCTTCTTACTCCGGTAATAATGGGCTTGCGGGAGGGCTTCCCGTCTACCAATCCAGTCAGCCGGAGCAATCCGCCACTGCGTGGCCGATATTGAGCTCGGCGTTTGTGTGGCACCACACCCTGGGAGGAAGAGCGGTCGAGGGGACGCGCAAACTTGGATCCTTCGCTCTCCGCCTGGCCCGCCTTGCTCTGGGATGCATCCACGTCGATGCGTCGATGTCAACCCCCAACAGCCTCGCAGCCCTCCTCAGCGACAGGCCCCGGTAATGTGGCCACTTCTCCGCACGATGACCAGCTTTCCCCTCATCTTGCCAACCCCGCCCGTTTGATGATGTGCATGCTGCGTAGCGGTGCGCCATCTCCAATTTGTATCACCTGACTAACCTCCTGCCGTCCCTTCATACATACCTAGGTAGGTATGTAGAGGCGGATCCCTTCATGTACCGCGCCATGCTCAACACGGCGGGCTTTTGAAGGGCCTCATCTCTGACAGCGGGACCTGCTGCTAAATTTACCTGGGCAAGGCCGGAACAGCATCGCCAGCTTTGCTCCTGCAATCGATAGTGGGAGTGGAGCGAGATTTGACAACGGCCACTGTGACTGCGGGCGACGGGGGTTTCGACGCGATGCCACCTCGTCGCAGGGGAGGCATGGGAGTGCCAGGGGTCCAGCCTTCCACTCTGACATTCCGTGTGCCGCCGTTACATCGCGCCGAACATGCAACGAAGCCAATCACAGCTGCCGAGCGTCCTCTCCGGACCGCCAAGGACCAGCCAGCCAGTCCATCTGACCCGTGCTGTTGCAGGGCCAGGCGAGGGCCGGGTAAGAGCCACCGCGTGACAAAAGATGCATGGCGAGCAGCGAACAAAGTTCATTGCCTTCCAACGAGGCATGGGATATGCTGATTGTATTGCAGGTTTATCGACTCCTACCGCCTACTTCTGGTTGTCCGCAAAACGACCGTGGTCCTTGTCACGGCTACTGTACTGTCGGCAAGTACTGTTATACGTACCGGCACGCGAAATCTGGGACACCCACCCACCAGTCCATATCAGGATCGGCTGTCGACCGTTGCAACGTCCACCCTGCTGCACCTATCCAGGTTCTGACAACCCCGTTCGGTACCGGAATCGATCGCGCCATCCGCTGCTGCGCTGTGGTCCGAGCCCTGTCACATCGCCAAACCAAGGGCCTGCCCAAGATCCTGCGCGATGAGGTTCTGATTAGGATCGATTTAGCGCAGCCTGCTAGCCTTGCTGTCAAGTCAGCCCTTTGTGCCACCCCCCCCTGCTTCCTCTTGGCTTCGTCGCTTGGCCGGTTGCATTCCTCCTTCTTCATGATGTCAGCCACGGGTTCTTTGACCTCCCAACTTTGATTTTGATCGACGTTGCCAATCGCTGACAACGTGGTGCATGTTTGAGATGGCGTGCGTTGAGTGAGACGCACCACGTGGGTATTATGGTCAGCAGCGGTGATCAACGGGATGGACATCAAGGGCTCCCACGGCGCAGTTGAAGGTTGATTGATGGTGATATCACTCCATTGATCTTGATGGCCAATCGCCGCTTAGACAACCCAGCACTGGAGTGAGCATCAGAGCAGATGTTCCCTGATGGGTCGAGTACCGTACTAACTACCGAGGGTACGTCGTAGTGTCTAAGACATCAATGTATAGGGCTGAGACAAGGTCAACGACAGACGTGTTTGCAGCTTGCGCGACAACTTCACAACAAAGTGCGCCGGCCTCAGATGTCAAAAGCTCCACCAACGACCCTCATGATGGAAATAAACCCGAATGAACTGCACGATAAATGAAGACACAGTCAGCCCTCCCCAAATTTCAAATAGAAACACACACACGCCAAAGTTCCTTTGCAGGCCAGCGGCAGCCGACCCGTACCGATCCCGAGCCTGCCGTCCACACCACCGTCGGGCATCGGACTGCCGCATGCACCTGGGGCTCTATAACAGGCTTTGCAGCAATTTACCACCAGTTTCTGTTAGGCCACCTCTGCGAGAGACGCACGCTTAATATAAACCGTAATACCTATCTGAGCTTACCAACAGGATTGCGAACTCCGTTGGAGGGTAACACCAAGACGCCAAACACCAATTGAAAGCAGGCAAATGTCAAGGTTCAACAGCCAATACCGAACCGGTGAGCTTGCTCTCTTTCCAATCACGACCCCATGTGTCCCGCCTGGGCCGTTGTGCCGCGTCGCCATTTGGGGGCCGGCTCACCAGCCCAACGGTGGTTGCCGGGTGTGGTGGGTAGGGGGGGCGGGCGAGGCCAAGCGGCCTGTTTCATTCCCGGCTCGGTCCCAGGAAATGACGAGTTCAAACCAAAAAATAAAAAAAATAAAAAAAAAAAAGCTCCCGAGCGGGAGAAGAGGAGACGCCGGGACGAAGCGAGCCTTTCGATGAAGACGGGATTGAAAAGCTGAGGTCAGAATGGCAGGTGCAATCGCTGAGTCAATCAAGGGTAAGCAGCCAGTTGCGTGTTGTTCTGTCCTTCAAGCGGCATATTCCAACGAAGGGAGAAGACTAAAGAGCCGGCGTAGGACGGTAGCGAGAGAGACAACCGCATTGATCAACCGCTGTTTCGAAAACCAATTCGCCACAGAGCATCGCAGTTGCTCCTGTGAGTACATACAGTAGCAGGTAACGAATATGTATGATGCCCTTCCCGCCCCCGTCCCAGTTCAGTCCCTACATAGTACGTACACATATGCAACCCCCCCAAAACAGACAAGATCCTCAAAAAGGCAACACGTGGAAGAAAGCAGCTGGGTTACATCCCAATCTGTCAAAAACGCATCCTGCATTGAGACTGAAACATAGAGTTGCGGATTGCGGTAGAGGATGCCCGCGCAGATGCGCCTGTCCGAATCGGTGCGTATAACACCAGGCTCGATATGATATTCGAATTCAAGATGCGGCGATAAGACCAGATATACACGACGGGTAATTCTGAAAGTGTGGGAAAACAAACCCCCCAAAAAAAACTATAAACAAAACTGGTGAAATGTTACGAGAAAGCTAAATAGAGCACACTAGAGAATCTTTTGGCAATGCTCCGAGGAATATTTTAATCTAAATTCAATCAATTACGTTCCTTCTGGTCAAAATCAGACCAGGTTTCCCCAGGCCTGGTCCGATTCGGGTCGGGTCCAGAACCCGTCGTTGGTCCAAGACACGGTTTTGGTTCCATTGCGCTAGTTCTCAGGAAGGAACGAAGGGGAAGAGAAAAACACACACACACACACAACCCCCCAAAAAAGCCGGCACTGCTTGGCTTCCCTTGCTTGCCTCTTGCCCTCTCTTTGCCTGCCGAGTTTTTTTCCCCTCTCTCTCAAAGCGGGAAACGAGGCCAAGCAAAAGAGGGGTGCCAGAGAAGTCGAGAGTTTGGGTCGAGGTGGAACGGGCTGCAACGTTCCGTTGAACCAGCCAAAGGGCCCGGCATTAATACCGCCCGTTATTGAGGGCAACCAGCCTTGAGATTTGGAAAGTTGTGGGGAAATAGATGAGTTTTTTTGGTCTTGGTCTCTTGGTCTCGGGCCGGGCTGGGCTGTGAGCCTGTGGCTGGGCTCATTTGATTTTTGACTTTTTTGGGGTGCAACTGTCTATCATATGATATCAAACACTCGATATACATACTAGTCGAGATTGACATTACAACCGGCAGTTTTTGCAGTGATTGGGAGGGATAGTTTAGGCACTATGTATGTACGTAGACAGGTCCAAACATCAAAGCGCACGCCTCAAACCCAATCGACACCCCGGACCGGGCGATTCCCACACTGCTACCTCCCAAGCATTGGCATGGCGGGGACGGCAACTTTCTACATTCCGTAACCCGGTTTATATCACAATAGGACAGCCCACAACCCGCGAGGCAAAGCAGCCGGAACCGTTCCTTGGGTTTGCCAGGTACAATCGACCAGTAGCAGCGGCCTGCAAGATCCCCGAAGCAGTAGCAGTGTCAGCCCAAACCGTGCGCTTTTGCGCATGTTTGCGCGGCGAGAGAGAGAGAGAGAGTGTGTGAGAAAGAGAGAGAATGGTGAGAACCTGGATCACGCTCTGCACGGTTCCGGCTGCGATGCCATGCGATGCACCCACTTAGCCGGTGCAGGGCCAGGCGCGCCCTCCTCCTCCTCCTCCTCCTCATCCTCCCCTACCGTTATCGGCATCCGTCCGGGCCTCCTCGGGGCGCTCGGAGAACACCAAAGGAGGAGGAGGAGGTGGTGTTGGTGGTACAGGCAGCGAGGCGTTCCCCGGCCGGAGAAGCTAAGCCCGGGCCCGGGTTGAAATGTCCCGATGGCGTTGCTGGCTGGCTAGCCAGCTGAACAGAGACGAGGTGGAACCTTCCATGCCCGGGAAGGGTACTACTTACTGTTACTGCACTGCGTAGGCGTCAAAGGAGGATGTGGCGCTCGTTCACTCAGCCGGCGTCTGATTAAGGTTCCGGGGTCTGAACGAGTCCGACTGGCGCGGTTTTTCCGGTGCCTTACGCGGAGCACCGCACCGTGTGTGCTATGTACTGCGTAGGTTGGCTGCCGGTTGCCAGCCGTCGCGGGTGACAATAATTACTGATGTCCGCCCGACCGTAACAAAACCAAGGTTTTTATTACCCAGCGAGGGACGAAGGGTCGTCACTCTACTATGTAAATAAAGGGTTCTTCCCTGAAAAAAGAGATGAAAAAGTAAAAATAAAAACAGATCATGACAGCTTTTCCAGGGATTACTGGCCCGACGCCACTCCGCCGACCATTTCCTAATAAGTCAGCCGAGGGAGGAGGCTCTGGACTCTTTCTCGTGGCAAAGGACCCGAACGCCAGGGTCGGGTTGTTGTCCTCCAGCTGCGTCGCGGAAGAGCCTCAGCAAATATTCTGTATATTACACTGCAGGGCCAGCCGCGCCTTTTCATTTATCTTCGCGGTATTTTTGGCTCTGGCGGCCAGGGGCCATGCCCCGGGGCCAGCTGGGCTTCCCGGCGGGACACAAATTGGTTCCCTACATTGTCGAGGTATCCGAAGACAAAGATATTGCTCGGCATGCGGCACGGCAAGACCTCAATGCAGCATTGCGAGCTGCTTCCCGGATTTGAGGTGACGGTTCAGGCGTTGTGCCGGAAACCCAGTCGTTTGGGCGAGGTTAGGAATCGCTTCGTTCTGCGCCAAGCATAATTTGGAATGTTTGACGGGAGTAACTAAGGGAAAGGGACGAAGGGCCTTCCATTGTGAAGACGTGTTAGCATTGAGCGGGCCCGGCTATGCCTTGGATGCAACCCCAGGGAAGGCCGGCTGGCGAGGGGGTTTTCTTGGGTCTGGAAGCGGTACGACGTTGGGAGGTGCACTACTATGTACGTATGTACAGTACGCTACACTACACTGGTGGTCGTTTTTGAGAACCCGGGAAAAACGGAGGCATCAGACGGACGAAGCAAGTGTGAGGCGGTGGTTCCGCGGCGTCTCGACCCATGGCGGCGGTAAGTGTCTCACGGTATGTACAGCACAGCAAACGGCTTGACCGACAAAGCGGAAACAGCCTGACGCGAGAATCCCGGTTGCGGCCGCCGTCACATCCATCTACATGGCCGAATGCGCGGCCACCTCCATAGCCACGCTCTATGTAGAGGAAGTGCAAAGCCGGTGCGAAATATTTGTAATTCTTCTATGTGGGATTACGCAGTACGGACGTGCAGTCTGATGGACACGGCACCGAGTTGCGGAAAGTCGAAAATCCCGGCGGCAGAGGGATAGTTGCAAGGGGGGTTTGGTGTACAGACATACGCGGCTGGTGGTTTTGGCGTCGAGTCCGAGATCAATGCCCTGCCCAGCAATGGTGACAGAATCGGGAGCTAGATCTGGAAGCCTTCTAGACGTGTTCTGATCCAACGATCTGAAACGCCCGTGACAACGGGCCCCGATAGGCGGGGCAGTGGTTGCTTCGATCCGCATCGGACTGCATGCGAGGGTCGCCCAGAGCTGGGGAAGACATTTGAGTCGGGTTACACCCCCGTCAGACATGATCCTGAGCGTTCCCAATCCGCCGCCCGCGTCACTCCCGGGATACTGAGTTGGCCAGACACAGCACGGCAAACGATGGAAGTCTTAGCGGGCGGAGTCGGGGCCGCCGTTGTGAATGCCCCTCTTTAGGGCGGACGAAGAGCCGGGGGGACACTAACCGGGGAAGCCTGACAGGGCAACATTGCCGTGTCCAGCAAATGGAACGCCTGAGAAAGGCCAAGGGAAAGTCGAGCAACTCTTAATAGATCAGTTATAGGGCATGGGGGTAAGGATCCTTGTTGACCATTGGCCAGGTTCTCCGCTCTCACGCTCTTCACGGGCTTCTTTTGGCAGGCAAAGGGTTCTGGACGTCTGTATTGAGCAACAAGCGTGCAGCTTGCCTGTCCAGTCGGATTGGTATCCAGATGCATTTCGTGTACCCCGAGAGCTGCGAGTCAGCACACATGTGAGACGAAACCGCGGAGGAAGCAGTCAGTGTCTTTCCTCCCTTCCGAATGTCGGCTGCAAACATCGACCTCTCCTCTACTGTACTGTAGCAAAGATGTCGTGAAGGAAATGCTCTGCGTTCCTGTGACTGAATTGCTTTGTCCCACTTTTGGGGGACCTTACTGTAGAAGGACGGGCGGGGGAAAAAAAAATTGGCGTCCCGGCTGGCGCGATCTGGAGGGCCATGCGGCTCTTGGAATGTGCCTGTTCCGTGCAGTTGAGCAGGCAGGGGCACGTCCCCTATAAAAACAGTCTTATAGCCTGGTTGCTTCTCCGCCCGAGCCGGGCAGATCTCTAGTTTCAAGCCCCGGAGACAGAGGTCGGCATGTATTCCGTACTGTACATAGAAGACTGGGCTGCAGGAGACTGAGGCGAAGCGGTTTAGCCAGTCGTTGGTGACGCAGTGAGATGCGCGGGTTCAAGCGCAAGTCACAATGATGGAGGAGCTAGCGGCCAAGGCATGCGAGACACATGATGACCGCAGACCTCAACAGCCAATGAGAGAATGGAGGGCCAAATGCCTACTGAAAAGGGCGTTTTCCCCCCCCCCCGACAAACATAGTTAGATCGTTGGGATAGCCGGCCTTGTTCCGCATCGGAAGATAGATAGCTGTACAATACATAGAGCAAAGTGACTAGGATGATGCACACGAGGAAGAGGTCTGAGAGCAGCCAAGGATCGACCGTTCGAGAGAAAGATGCAACTTTCTAGCAAGGCTGCGTCACAACTGGCGGGGCATTTCCCTGTTTGAGGAACGGACCTTGGTGAGGATGCAAGGGTAGACGGTGTGGGAAGTCTGGCAGCGATTCGACATGGCGTCTACACGTGTACTCTGCTGGTCGCCTGCTCGGAACATGCCGTTTCCAAGACGCCGAACGCCCCCAAGCCCGACGGCATATCCCCAGTGACGCCTTCGGGGGGGTCACTGATGAGGGGAGACATCCTGAGCGCGACAAACAGCAGCAGCAGGACCAGGTTCAACTCGATGGGCATTTCTGGTACCGGACGGGAAGAGGCGAGACAAGCAGCCGTCGTCGGGGCCGACCTGGGAGTTGGTCTCTCACCTTGTGCAACACAGCGACAGCTGCCCGGGCCAGCAATATGGGGATATTGCTTGCAATCCAAGGACCTGAGGCCCCGGGTCGTGATGCGGGATCGCCCCTCACCAGAGATTCAGTTGGACGGTGACAGACTGTCGATCAATACCGCGTCTTGGCAGGTCGCAGCGTTGCAGTCAGCAAATCAGATGAACCTCTGTCTGCCTGCAACACCAGACAGAGGGAGCGAGATGAAGAGAGATGAAAGCGAAAATCTCCGGCCTCGGGGCGGCCGTTGTAAACTGTGGAGGCGGACCGACCGTGGGTGTATTTCAGGTGCACAGCACAGTGTGCCGTACATAGTAGTGTCTTGTCCCGGCGAAGTCATCACGCGGGGAGGAGAAAACCGGCGTGGAGGGAGGGAGGGGGATGTTGCCGATTGGAAGAAGCTGGGCCAGCTCAGATTAGTGCATACATGTACTGTACATACAGCACCCAACATCAAGTGAGCACGACAAACTAAATGGAAAATTGCAGGTTCGACACGCCCGATCCCTGCGATGCGATTAAAGTGCGAGGCCCCGAGATCCGAACTTGACATCAGATGACAAGCCCACTTGCTATGTTCGGATGCTCAGTTCAAGCATTGCTTTCCTGATTCGGACGAGGTGCCGCAACGTCGACGAATTTTGAAGTTCGAGCTTAGTTCAGGGCAAGTCTGTCAAACGTTCCCCACACAATCAGCTCATCAGCGAGCAGGGGTGGGGTCCTGGAGCTCAGCACCGTTCGTCTGTATTTGCCCACCCTTGCAAACTGCGAGAGAGGCGCTCGAGAGGCGCCCCCGCCTGCCCACCCCACTCCCGCGTTCCGCTCTCCTGCTCCAACGCCTTGCTCCACGCACAACACGATGGCACAATCTCCCAGTCCACGCCGCAGCCAAGGCAATTCAAAGGCAACGCAACTGGGCATTGAGAGCCCTGTCGCCAAAGTTCTCCTCCATCGTCGTTGAAGGGCCGATTCAGCTTGCGCCCAAGGACTGTGCACACGGGATGGGATATTATTATGGCGTACCCTGGCTGTTAACAAGACGACGCGGTGGCTAGCTCTAGCGAACCGAGACAGACCTGATGCATAACAACAGTAACATCACAGCAGCCATGACTGACTAGGTACGTAACTGACGACAACAATACCAACAACAACAATAACAACAACAACGAGCTGCTCCTCAAACTCGGGCTTTGAGACGGCCCAGCTGCTGACAATGCAGGCCTAGGACGGGCCGGGTTTTGCAGCGACGAACGCTCACGGGGTCCTGCTCCCGGTTTGATGAGGTGCCGTAATTGGCGATCGCCCTCTGCACACACGGCACCTGCGGCGGATCCCATTCCGCCCCGTCTCGCGCGCTGGCACATGGGGCAACCAAGATTCGCAAACGAGAGGTTGGACCGCCGCGGCCGAAGAGAGCTCCCCCCCCAGGAAACTCTTGATTAGGTTCCGTGGTCGCCCCCGAAGCGGGCAGCCGCTGCACCAAACCTGGGCTCACCAGAACGAGGAACGCACGGCAAAAAAAAAAAAAAAAGCTTCATTCAACTTTCTCCAAAAAGCTCCAAGCACAAACGCCCTCGATTGTTTCCCAGACCGCCGTGCCCTGGCAGACAGACGCCTCCCGCCCCCAACTGGGGGGAACATTCTTCAGACGGAGATTATCAGGATGTCGCAGGGCCTGGCATTGATGGCGGGGTGCGTACGGTAGGTACTGTGCATGCCGGCTCGAGGATCTCACATCGCGCGAGACCACATCAAATGCCACCGTAGCCCTGACACCCCCCGATTGTCGTCGTTCACCACTTGTGCGCTCGCATCCAGGACCGGAATTGCAACAGAAGGACGACAACACAGTGTCACAGGCTTCGAGTTCCGTGATGGGGGTGTGGAGGCAGGCCCTCGTTTGACAAGGGTACATGTGCATGAAGTTCGGTCCCTGGTCCTCGCCCCTGTGTGTTCCGGGGTCTCAAAGACGGTCTCCCCGTCGCTTTGACCTCTTTTCGAAGATTCTTCAGAGGTTCGAAAAACGCCAATCATCGACATGGGTTCATTGCCCAAGACGCGCCAAAAAGTTTCTCGAATCCTGCCAACCTGATGCTGTGCGGGATTGATGACATATGATTCCATCATCAAGCCACTCGTTACGGAGTTGGGGCCGTCGCTTGTTTTTCCTCCGTGTCAGCAGATTCAAACGAGGCGCTTCGCTCCCCAGCCCCAAATGCAAGATTTGGATGGGCACGTCCGCCAAGCGCATGGATTCCGATACACACCAGCGCCAATTAATATACGAGTTGCTGCGGGAGGTAAATTGCCTACGCAGTAGCACGCCGTATCTGAAAGGGCGAGTGCTTCGTGGCCGCAACTATCCCGCTCCGAAAAAAAAAACCCCCCCAAAAAAAACACCACTACTGTAAATGGCCATGTCGCATCAACCCTCCCCCGCATGGCATGGTGGAAGCAACTTCAGAGCTTCTCCAAGCCCGACATCACAACACACACTGGTGGCGAGTCTCACCGGTTGATACGCCACCTTGGGCCGGCAAACCCCAAACTCGAAACATACGCCCGCCGCTGTCGACATGCCGCTCCTGCATTAGCGGGGTATTTTTGTCTGTTCCTGAATATCTGCCATGCGCCGTCCCCCGGATGTCAGGCTCCATGCAAGCGCTTTGACGGAGAGCTCTGAGCGCGAGCGGAAGGAAACAATTCCAACCTTCTGGAAGCCTGGGCGGCAGGCGTCCCTTGATCCTCGAGGAGATCTCGTGGCCGAACCACGTCCTGCCTTCGTGATCCGACATGCCTGCCCGCCGTACCGGGCCGGGTGTTGTTTGCAGCCCGGACACCCCCAGTTCCCTGTTTTTTGGATGTCTCAGTGAGACGGGCCGTTCCAGATGGCACTTCAGTCAAAAGGCCGGAGCCACATCAGAGGCTGCAAGAGAGCAGTTTCCGCGCCAGCCCTATGTTCGCCGTCGACATTCAGTTAATAGCAACTCAGCATTGCCTGCGCCACACAGTTTTGTGTCCTCGGACGCGCCTAGTAACTCGAGCCGAGCAGGGGGGGGGGGGGTGAAGAACGCAGGGGAAGAGGACGACTTCAGACAAGGCCAGCATGGTTACACTAGGAGTTCGGACTAATGGGCAGCCGGACAAGGCGAGGGATCGCGAGAGCCGCTTCAACCAAAAGAGGCGCTAACAAGTCTGTAAAAGGCTTAGAGGCAACTCCTGCGTTTATGCATGCATACAGCGCACAGACAACAGCATGCCCAGAAGGGAGCAGTCGGACGGTGGATCGCTCAATGCCGAGCAGGCCATTGTTCGAGAAAAAGAGCCAGCTCAACAGCCTAGCTTAGCCTTGACCGCCTACCCCAGCACGTCAGCAGTAACCTTAGTTAGCGGGGGGGGTTTAGGCTGGGAAGTGGGGGAGGGAGACTTTCCAAGGACGAGACGAGAGCAACTCATGGAGCAGTAACAGAGGTGATGATGATGGGACGGTTCAACGACCAGCACACCCATACCAACTAACTGTAGCAGATCACTTCGGCAGACCACGCAAAGCGGCCCAAATGCTACCTCAGTCCCAACAATTGGAAACATGCTGCTGCTCCAAGGACCGCGCCGTGGGAAGACATGGTCCCAGATGGTGAGATGGTGCAGCCTTCTGCGGGGAGGAGCGGAGAATGAACCCCTGGTACTAGGTACCTGGCCCCTCGGAGCTTTCTCTGGAGCTATTCCCAGTCAAGCATGGGACAACCGAGGACCGGGGGCTGCTAGTGGCCCCTTTGAACTAGTCGCGCTACCCAAGCCGACTTCCGACACATTTATCCAGAAGGGTATCGTCATCTTGGCACGTACCGGGTACCTGCCTGTCTTCCACTACACAACACAGGCACCTCTGGACCGCAGGGCTGCTTCTCCGGCCCGGGCCCATCTCCCATGACTTTCTACTTCGAGACGCGTCGTCACGGTGCATCAAAAACAGGGCCGCTTTCTTTTAGCGGCGGCCAGCGTTTGTGGGGTGTGGCGAAGGGAAAGGGCCCTTCGCGGAAGCGGAACAGGCGTCTAGCCATCAGCAGAGAAACGAGATTCAGGACCGCAAACGCCGCCAAGGACTTCCCGTCTGTCAGTCAACCATTGCGCGGCGTTGGCATCTCGACCCACCCCTGGTCCGCCCTGCCCTGCCCCCCCCTGTTGTTGTTAGCTGCGCTTCCCGCACCCCGTCCCCTGCACTTGGTCGGGTGGTCTGCCGGGCGGCGATAACGGCATGAGTGCTAGCAGCTGTTCAGCCGTCCGGGGCCCATGGCAGGGAGCGTTAGCAGGCCGAGAACAAACCAGAAACCCTTCCCCGCCGCGCCCGCGCATCGCCGAGTCACCTCACCCTGTTGCCTACAGTAGATGGCGGATGGCAAGGCCCTGAAGCCCTTGAACTGTCAAAAAATTCAAGCACTGGTGCACCGGGGGGGGGGGACCCCTGGGAACCTTGTCGATGAAGAAACGGCCCCCCCAACAGCTTCCAGACATCATCCTCGCCGTCAATCATATCACGCTGCCCATTCTATTATTGATGTCCGCCTCCACTCCGGACTGGGCGACGGCCTTTGCTGGGTGCCATTCCGGAGTCCCCTGTCCACCTTCTCATCGCGTCCCCGCTATAACTTAGTATCCTGCTATAGCTATATCTGATCTACCTCTCTACTTCCCCCATTTATTTGATCTCATCCTTCACAGTGTAGCCGGCCGGTTCCAGAAGATCACTCCCCATCTCTACCGGACCGCCCCCTTCCACCGGACCACATTCTTCCAAACCCCAAAAAGACACTGACTCGGCACTCACCCCGCGTCATAGCACGGCATTACTTGGACTTGGTCTGCGCCGTGCTCCGGATTTGCACTGACATCTGCAAAGACCTGGCAAAGCTGCAGCAGTCTCTTTGCACGCTGACATTCTCTGTCTTGCTTCGGGCTCTCCCCCTGGCTGACTGGGCCATCCATCGTTGACGCGTGCCGCATTCAAAAGTGTATCTCGCCCCCAGAACTTGTCTTGGGCGTCCCTGATCACTGCTCCTGAGAATCCCGGCTTCCTTGAACGACTACGGAATACACCCTGTCGGGTCCAGGACGAATCCTTTGGGTGCTTTCTCCCAAGTCGACATCCAGGGCACTGCCCTCACAAGGTCCTTACAGAACTACAAGCGAGCTGACGAGGTTTTCATTGCCGTGAGGCCCGGTTCCCAGTTCGGCGACGAAAGCGCAAGAGCAGGAACACAAGAGGAAGATAGCGAAGGAGCTGGACAAGCACGGCTGGAAGCTACCTGTCGGCGCATATGCATGAGGTTAGAACAGTGGCAACGACCCTCTGGCATTGAGACTTGGATTTCGCTGCCCGGCTCGATCCACCCACTCCGGCCGCCCTCGACTCGCTGCTGCAGCCCACAGACTGCCGCAACGCAGCAACGCAGCGCAGCATCCTGCACACCGCATCCTGCATAGGCTTGGAGCGTCCCACCACCTTGTCCTCTCTCGCGCAGCCCTCACGGCAAGCGCTTGGCGTCTGTTCTCGACCCCATTTTTCCTCCCCCCCCAACGGGTACCGGCGTGTCCCCCGCCTATTGAGACCGAGACTCCCGGTGACCGAAGAGCAAGCCGGAGACGGCTACTGCGCTGCTAACACTCGGCCAACTTTTGCACCACACACCACACCTCATCCGCGGACCTGCATAGCTACCGCTGTCGCTTACTTTGGTCAGTCTTCTTTACACTCACACCCCGTCCAACCACACCCGTCCCCCCCCCCCCTTGGTTCTCGACCCCTTAGCTTAAACCACGCTCTTCCTCTCTCATTGTTGGCTAACAGGTCTCTTTAAAAGGTTTCGTGTTTACTTCGACCGTCACGCGCCTAGTGAATCAGCATCGCTCTCTTTCCGTCCAAACTATAAACCCCTGACAGCAGGACCCGTCCCCGCAGCGAAAACAGTAACACATCTGTTGCGCTTGCTGGACCTGTCAGCCTTGCACAGGGTTGTTCCTGTAGCCGTTTAGCGTCTCCTTCTTCTCCTCCGAGAATCTCACCACAAAACACCAGCACAATGATGTCAACATTGGGGCAAGGTGACTTTGAGTTGGCGGTGCGGCAACAGCCCAAGTATGCTTGCGTTGCCATCGGTAAGGGTAAAGGTAACCCTCCTCATTTACGTCTTAATGTTCTGATTACTGTTCCGGGCTCGACCAGCTAACACGGCGCACAGAGAGGAAACCGATCGACCCTCCACCCATTGTACAGCTCATGGTCAACCCCAGGAAAGATCCGGCCCGGACATTCCTCCAAAACCCATACTTGATTTTGACCGCCAGACTCATCCGCAAGGGCGACGAGGACCAAGACGAACAGACCGGGCCAAAGGAAAGCGACTTGACGGGCACGCTAGTATCGTCTCTCTACAGCCTCAAGGACACAGACAATAGCCAAGGAGGCTTCTTCGTCTTCGGCGACTTGTCAGTCAGGAGGGTAGGCACCTACAGGCTCGCCTTCATTCTCTACGAGCTCAAGTTGGCCGAGAAAGAGTGCTGGTTGCTCTCGCGCACCGTTTCGGAACCATTCGTCGTCTACGCAACCAAGACTTTCCCTGGCCTGGCCGAGTCCACATTCCTCACACGCTCCTTCAGCGACCAAGGCGTGCGCCTCCGCCTCCGCAAGGACTCCCGCACCGTATCAACCAAGAAGCGAACCATCAGCCAAGCCGACCAAATCCGCGCCTCGCAAGGGATACACGGCTACCTCCCGCACGACGGGAACCACGACCTCAGCCCCAACGGCCACTCCCCGCACCACCTCCGCCGCCTCAGCAGCCTCCACGACCAAAGCCAACTCGACCGCTCCCGCAGCTCCATGGGCTCGCAAGGCAGCTACTACTCCGAGTCCCCGCAAATGCGGCCCGGCGAATACACGTCGAGCTCCTACGGCTACGGCGCCTACGACGACCCAAAACCGCCCCACAAACGCGCCCGCATGGACGGCACCAGCCCGGACAGCCCGCACACCAGCGGCGGCTACGAAACCGACACGACCGCCTACCACCCTTACGCGGCAGCGGCCCACCCCCATTCCGGGCCCCGCACCATCCCCGAGTCCCTCAGCTCGATATACCCGCTCTCCACCACCTCCAGCTACGCCGCCATCCCCGCCCAGCCCGCCCTCGCCGGCCTCCCCATGCCCTCCCCTTTCGCCTCCATGCCCCGCCTCGACACAACCCACCTCCCGCCACACTCCCCCGTCCCGGGGTCTGCCACGTCGACCTTCTCTCCCGGCACAGGACCCGGCGGCGCGAGTAGGAGGAGCCCGGGCGGCGGCGGCGGCGGCGGATATCCCTATTCGCATCACCACCAGGCGCACCACCACCAGCAGCATCACCACCATCACCAGGGACATGGGCAGGGCCAGCAACATCAGGCTATGTTTGCTTCGCCGCCGACGAGCCTGCCGTATCACACTGCTGCTGCGGCACAGGTCGGGCATGGGGGGTTGGGCGTGGGGGTTGGGGTCGCGTTACCTGGGTTGGAGATGGATGGGGAGAGGCAGTGATTTTTTTTTTGCTTCTTCTTTTCCCTGTCTTTTTTATTCCTTTTCGTTGCTGTTGCCGGGTTGGATTTTTTTTTACTTGGTTTTTGAGCTGTAGTAGGTTGGTTGGTTGGTTGGTTCGGGGGGAAGGAGGAGGGGCCTGCATTACGGTTGGGTCGGTTGGTGGGTGGGTGGATTGCAGCGTTGTTTGGTCAAGTTAGGGGGAAAAAGAAAACACCTACTTGCCTCCTTACTTACGTTGTTGGTCATTCTTGTTCTCGGTTGATACCACGGGAAGGGCGACAGCAGGACAATGAAACGGGGATGATGTGGAACCGACTTTTCTCCCTCGCCCAGGGCCATGGCTCTAGGAGGCTCTGGAAGGCTTTGGGTTTGATGTACGCAAAGACGATGAAATTTGGTCGACGTTCTTTTTTTTTGGTTTTTTTTTCTCCCTACTTTTCTTCTTCTTCATTCTGTTCTTACTCTCGTCATCACATCACATTTTGGTTGGAAGGCAAGGCAGGCAAGGCAAGGCATAGAGCGCACTACTCAGAGTGATTGATATCCCGGGCTGGACTGGCTGGATTGGATTTGGATTTGTTGTTGGCTTTTGTTACTTTTACTACTTACACCCTCTATTTTCCCTCGCATTTACTTTCCTGTTTTACTCCCCCCCGCCCTTTATCCTTTCCTCTCCGCTCATTGTTGGAAGAGTGTCACGTAAACAAACAACACGACAGGCGCGAGAATATATGAAGATACCCTGCGGAGAAAGGGAGAAGAGAAGGAGGAGGTCCCGACTTCAACAGTTTCCTAGGCAGTTGTTTGAGCATGTTGGCTGGTCTAGGTCAGATTGAGCTAGGTCCATAGTGATAATCTCTCTTACGGCGAATGTTTGACCAGTCCAATGCTGGCTTGTTTTTGTCATGCTGCGTGTGAGATCCTAAGCCAAAACGAGCCTGCGGAAGCGTTGCCCTTGAGGGTGGGGGAAACCATGTAATGCGATTGGCCGGCTGTGTTTTGCTTGGTTGCTTGCGTCCGTACTGACCTCAGCCCTTGTGACGGTGAGTAAAAATAGAGAATAGCATCGGACAGTCTGAGCGTATCAGTTCGAGGATTAACTTTTATAATGCTAGGATTCCGAGTGTTTCGGCTGGAAAGCTGCTTGCTGTGTTGAGTTGGAGCCGTTCATCCCTTTTCCCGGCAGCAGCTCGGCCTGACCAACACAATTCTGGTGATTGTCGAGAGTCCTCCGAGAAATGCACGCTGCCCTGGTCATCGGATGTACGAGTAGAGCACCAGATTTGTTGCTGGCTGAAGGTAAAGAGCGAATATTGCAGTATCTTTTGTTGTCTTCGGATACCACAATTCGTTGTCACTGTCGGTGTGAAAATCTGTCCACTCTTTCCGGGCTGCCAATTTTGGACGTCACTTTCCTCCATCCAAGTAAGAAACGGTCCATTTTCGGCGGACCGGTTCATCCCAAGGAATAATATAAGAGCACCCTGCTGTTCTTTCATCAAGAAACTCTGGCTGGATCGTCGTTTTGGCACGCAGGGAACGGGTTCCGCATTCGTGGGATATCTCGGGCATCCGCCGTAACGTAACCCAGATCAACCAATTCTCCGACAACCTCCTTTTCATTGCCCTTTTCGCTGCCATCCCCCGATATTCTTCACTCTTTTCCCGTTCTCACCCCCACCTCGTCCTCAGCGCCTCATAAGCCTTCCCATCAATCGGCAAGACACTCCCATGCCTCAGATTCTTCGGGAACCCGCCCCTGTTGCTTTCCTTCCAACCGCTATTACTCCCCGGATTGGAGCTCTCGTACGGCCTGTACCCGTCTGAGCCATAAAAGTCAAGCAGCAAATGCACCTTGCCTGGCGTCGTATTATCCCAGTACGCTGCGGGCCCCTCCACGCCCTGTTGGATAATGGCACTGTCTCCGCCGGGTCTGGTCCACGTGCCGAAGAGCCCTGTGTCGGAAACCTCGGCGAACACGGTTTTACGCGTCTCGTCTTTCATGAAGCGGAGGAAGGAATTCGAGTTCGTACCGTTGACGGGGAGGATGGTTAGGTCAATGATGTTGGTGGGGTTTTTGTCGATGAGGGTTTGCGGCGTAGTAAAGGTCTTGAAATCGCTGGTGTATGCGTAGCGGATGCGGATGTTGGAGGGCGAGCCGGTGTGGCGGGGGTCCGAAGTCGGGTACTAGATACAAGTGAGCCAGCTGTTCACTGGATGATGCTCAGTTCGCATGATGTTGCCTACAAATTTGGATGCCCAATGGACGAGATATTGTCCTGTTGCGGTCAGTTAGTCTCAGGTGTTTCTTGCTCATACCCCCTACGACATGCCTTTTGCCGGATCCCAGATTGCTTCCGGAGCCCACACCATGCCAGCTGTCGCGTCTTCCACGGCGACGAGTCTCTCATTCCCCCAGTTGATTAGGTCTGTGCTCTCCCAGACGAAGATGCCCCTCGATCCGGTTCTCTGTGCTGCGTCCCATGAAGTCTATCCCGGTGTTAGGATGTGAGCGGCAATAACAGTCCCAACCCTTAACCCACCTTCCCAATGTTCAAGTCCGTTCCTATGATGTACCACTTCTTGCCGGCTTCGCTCCCACCTCCTGAGATGATGGTCGGGTCTCGAACGCCCCCAGTTCCTTTCGTCGGTCTGATGATGGGAGAGCCCCGGTTCAGAGCCTTGAAGGACAAAGGATCATTGCCGTTGCTGAGGTAGAAGTAGACATAAGGATCGGCCCCGAGGAAGAACACCCCCAAGTAGCCAGCCATGTTCGGGTCGGCACGCGCGGCCATTTGACTGCTATACCCCGCGACGTCGACGGCCAGCCCAAGGACAAGACATGTCCATGACGATAAGAGAACCATCAAGGCAAGGAGCCTTCTCGGAATTACCCACGCCATCGTGAGCCTGGGAAGAGTCCTAGTGCGGCCCAGAAGAGCGGACAGTACTAACACAAATGTGTCAGAACCCAGCTACCGGGAAGGAAGAAAGTGTGGCTGCAGGACCGGGTTTGATACCGGGCGGCGGTATCTTATATTCTTTTCGCGGACACCACCGCCCATTATCAGTCCGCCGGCACAGGACGTCTCATGCCTTTGAGCGAAACGGCTTCCCCACAGTCGCTTGTCCGACCGTTGGGTTGTATTTAGGCTTAAACTGCCCTGAACGCTGCGGCGCGCCGATGGCTAAATCTCGACATATTATTTGAGCGCTTCCCCGGCCAAACTCACGCAGGTTCGCCGAACAAGGTGGCTGTGTCGCAATATTGTCTTTCTGTGCAAACACGGAACCGAGCAAGGTGGTCATTGACCCAACTCACCAGCCTTGGCAGAGGTTGAGCTGGCTACGGATTTGTGGAAGAATTAGCTCTACCGGCTAGGTGATGTTGTATTCTCGCCCACAATCAGGCCCACATCAGGGGTCATTGCGGGGATCGGCAGTTGAATGCCCGAGCCGATGATGAATGTTGATTCTCTTCGGGTTTGAGGCCGAGCTGGAGCGAGTATAGAGAGAGAGAGGGCCGAATGATGCTCCAGCGTCAGCCGGCTTCAAGGCTCCAGGATAACCGCCAGAAGCTCGGTCCTAGATCAATCCCTCGGTAGCACTCAGTGCAGAATCCGCTCGGGAGTAAGTTCTTCCTCCAATTTGGAGTGATGGTCTGTTGTCGATAACAAAGCAATATCTCCCCCTATCTTGCCCCTAGCATTCTCAAGAAGCGCCTGGAACGCATGCAAGCGAGTCTCGAGAGCCCATTCTGAAATGGCCGAGTCTTGTGAGCCACCTAGGTCTATAGGGCCGACCTCATTGAGGCCTACTGGTGGGTTGATGGACCCGTGTGCCTCGGAGCCCAGGATGGGGGATCTGTGCAGTTGAGCTTCTACTTCGTAGTGACCGGATCCCGGGCCAGAAAAGGGCTGGAGTTGGTGGCCTCCATCCGTCAACATAAGAAACTGGTTGTTGCAAGCCGGCACATGGTCGATCGAGGAGACCTGCGAGAGACGGGCAATATTGCTTGCAGAAGAAACAGTAACCTGACTGTCAATATTGTTTGTCGCATTGTCTTCCGCGCCCCCCAGTCGATCTTTCATGAGATTATCGTGTCGGAATTCATCTCCGAAGCAGTGGTCTGAAAAGAGCCGTTCAACTGTGATGCCTGCCAAATTGTGTTAGTGGCGTCTCCCATCAGCCTCATATGATATATCACACCTTCACACAGCCACCGGGGTATGTCGACTGTACAAGGCCACACATCTTTGGGTTTGAACGCCCCGACAAGGTGACAGAGCTCAGGGTAGGATGAATGGCGAGAATACGGGAAGGTGACGATGTTTGGCAGAGCTCGCTCATTAGGAATGTTTGGTGGAGACTGACTGCCGCGTAGTTTGAGTTTGCTCGTTATTGCTTGCAAGCCATTAACAAGATCTGTCTCGTTGTTCTCCCCGAACGCGGCCCGCTCTAAGTCAAGTGGGACTTTACGGCCATTCGCGATCGCACTAAGAAGAAACTGACCTACTCGTTCTCGAAGGTCTTGGGGAATGTCGTCTATATCGCCGAGTCTATCAAGCCAAACGTCAGACCTCGGTGCCAAAGGCATGATATGCTAGACTTACGCCTCGAGCAACGACTCCACATCGTCTGGGGAAAGATAATCAAGCTCCGCTTCTCTCTCTAAGTCACCGCCCCCGCCTCCGACACCAAGTTCGGCCACATCTTGACCATTAGGAAGGCGAGTAATGATTGGACGAATCCATACGACTGGGGAGTTTTTCACAGTGTTGCAGTAGTTCCCCGTCTCGCAGCTGTGAAGCCGAACAGTCTCATCGCTGGTCAGGCATCCGGGGTGATGGGTGTTTCCACACATGAAGCCTACCAGGGCCGGCGCTTCAGGGGTAAGGTGTGTAGAAGGTGCAAACATGTCGTCCGGGTTTGTGACCATGAGAGAGCGAAATATGAGCATTTTGTACTCGTCGACGTGTATCTAAGAATGTCAGACGAGCAGACGACGCACTTTGGATCATGCCTACCTTGGATCCCAGTGCCTTTGAGAGGGCAAGCCAGACGTCTTCATACCTGCGCTAGTGTTGAGAACTGAGCCAGACAGAAGTGAAGTTGCACTAGGTGCACTTACCCATACGTCCACGCCTGGAAATGGAAGATGGTATTCGCAGGGTACTTTGAGACTTTCTGGAGTAGCTCACTGATTCCCTCGGACTTGGTAGGAAACCCGATGTCATCAATGAAAGATGTATCAAGGTAAATGGCATCGAGTGTCTTGAGGCCCGTGGTGTATTCGATCAGAGACGGTGACCGTGCAATGGTATTCACAAACCAGGGCTCGCTTCTGATATCCCCTGTGTAGAGGACGGCCTTGCCGTGGCCCTCAAATACTTCAAGACAAAGCGTGAGTAGGCCTCCCAACCCATCTTTGGCAATGCGGGCGCTTACAGAACATTACTGCACCGGGGCAGTGGTTTGCATCAAAGAGTGTGACCTGGAGGTGGTTCCCGGGTTCAAGTTCAAGAATAGTAGGGGTGTCTAGGGGGATCGGCTTCTGAAGGATTGTGAGCGCATGCACAAAGGTGTAAAAGTTGGGTATCTACTGACAAGCAAGTTCTTAAGATGACGATACTTCTGGGTGCGTGCTTCCAGAATGCCGCTGGCATAGTTGATCCGGCAAGGGTATCTCTCGAGACGAAGGAGCATCTCTCTTGTCGCGGCAGAACAGTAGACACTGTGCAAGGTGTTAGACAACCCGAACGTGTATCTAGCTGGTTTTCAAGAGCGCATACAATGGTGACCGGAGATTCTCTAGGCCAGCAAGATGGTCGCTGTGGATGTGGCTCAAGAAGCATGCTAGGGGAGGCCGAAGCTCGGGACGTGAGCGAAAGAAGTCGACTGCGTGTTCTGTTAGCTCGATTGACTCGAAGAGAAGAAGATTATTGCTTGCCCCTGATGTCGGGAAACTCGGCCACGAGGCCGTTGAAGGTTGACATGGTTGGTCTCTGATTTGCCGTGTCACCGAACTATCATCTTATGTATTTGGTTGCGAGAGCCGAATGTACTTCACAAATCAACAAAGAGAGTGCGATATGCCAGATGTGAAAGTGCGAGGTCCGGAACGGGGTCGGTCTCCAGGCAGCAAGCCTCCGCTGCGAAAGGGAGGGAAGGCGCCTCCAATGTGAACCCCACCGAGTGTTATAACGCTAACGTTAGCTACTGTATGTATGTGCATACCTGAAACCGCCCCATCACTTTTGGGGTTCTCAACCGCTCGGTAACGTCCACGATGTTCGTCAACCACGTCCTCGACTATTGGACCTGTACCAACAATGTTTCTTGCCGGCCTCGAAGAAGAGTTCAAAATAACCCGCTCATTACAAAGCCTGATGCGAAGTCAAAAGCAACATCCTAACATAATCCGAGTGTATCAACCGCCATCCGGTGCGCATTAGCCGTCGCTGCAGCCTCAGCCGACCCGGCAATTCGACGAAAAACGACCCCCATACTGCGAGATCAATGAGCCGCAAAATCTCGGTGGTGGAGTGGTGGGCTGGCTGATCGGGGCGGCCCGAGCGCCCGGGTACCGGATGCCCCGCTTGCGGTGCCCCAAGCAAGGCCCATTGTCCCATTGAAGCCTCCTAGCGCACCCCTGTTTGCCCTGCATGTCAGCGGCTCGGTCTCCGGTTTCACACTTCGTCCGCCATTCTGCTTCCGGACGAAACGGCGGGATGATGAGCCAACATGCCGCAAACTCTCATCGGCCATCGAAAGCCTGCCAGCTACCTTGAAGCGCCGGCAAGTCATCAACTCTGTCGGTCTCATTAATTCAGCATTCATCAACTGCACGACGCGCTGAACCTTGAATCCCCACGATCCGACTCCTCTTCGGTCCTGCCTAGGCCATGGTCGCGGCCGTCAGCTCGCTGTTCGAGTCGCTGACTCCAGGCCGTATTGCCGTGGCTGTCATTGTCTTTACCCTCAGCTCCTTCGTAGTCGACTTCACATGGAAGCCCCGCTACGCCAAATCCCTGCCGCGAGTCGGGTGCGGCGGTAGCGTCCTCGGCACTCTCAAGAATTGGTTCTACTTTGTGACGCACTACAACTCCTGGGTTGCCGAGGGCTACGAGAAGGTGTGTGCTACTCTCACAAAGCAACCCTAGGTTCTCGATGAAGCTAACATGGACCCTGGCAGTATTCCAAAC
Source organism: Chaetomiaceae sp. B2702 (assembly GCA_023628455.1). Lineage (NCBI taxonomy): Eukaryota > Fungi > Ascomycota > Sordariomycetes > Sordariales > Chaetomiaceae > Chaetomiaceae sp. B2702. Next base: position 377,208 of record JAMAKP010000003.1, on the reverse strand, counting down.
ATGGCCGTGCATTTGTCGTCCCCGCGGCCCCTAGCAAGCCGCAAGAAATCGTCGTCCCGCGATCGCAGACAGCCTGGATGCTGGAGCTTCCTGACCGCATCCTCTCCACCAAGGAGGCCCACCGAGACGCGCTTCACAACGAATACCAGTTCTTCGGGGCCGACGACCAGTTTCCTATCCAGACCATCCACAAGCACCTGGCGCGCAACATCGTTGGCCTCATCCCTGGTGTGCAGGAGGAAGTCCACGGCGCAATAGATGCTACATTTGGGAAGGATGCCGAAAGCTGGACGTCTTTTAACCTTTGGGAGGCGTGGTTGGGCATCGTTCCGCGGGTGACAAACCGAATCATTGTTGGCGCCCCTTTGTGTCGTGACCAAGAGTTCCTCAGCAGCCAAGTCGCCTTTGCCGACGACGTCGTCCGCAACAGCATTATGCTAGACATGTTTCCCCGCGTCTTCCAGCCGCTCGTGGGGCCATTTCTCGCTCTCGCCAACTGGTGGCACTGGCGCAGGTCCTACCGCAACGCCAAACCTCTCATCGAACAGCGCCTTTACGACATGGCGCGCAAAGACTCGGGTGTCGACCCAGCCTACGAAGACTGGCAGCCGCCGGAGGACATGATAACCTGGCTGATCCGGCAAGCCAAAGCGGAAGGGCTCGGCGCAGAGCTCAATGCGGAGATGCTCTCGAAGCGCATCCTCCCCGTCGAGTTTGCCGCCATCCACACGACAGTCATAACAGGCTTCAACCTGCTCCTCGACCTCCTCTCCTCCGACCCCTCGTTACGCTACGTCGAAACGATCCGCGAGGAAACCGCGCGAGTCTTTGCCGAAGAATCCGGCGCCTGGACCAAACAGGGCCTCGCCCGCCTCCACCGCACCGACAGCGCTATCAAGGAGAGCATGCGCTTCAGCCACTTCTCCCGCGCGCTCACGCACCGCAAAGTAATTGCGCCCGAGGGCGTGACGAATGCCGCAGAAGGATGGCATGCGCCGTACGGTGCGTCTCTGATGCTTGATATGGCAGGGACGCACCATGATCCGGATTTGTACCCGGAGCCAGACAAGTATGATGCGTGGCGATTTTCGCGCGAACGGGAGGCATACGAGGCGCGGGCTGAGGGGGAAACGGGCGGTGTAGAAGAGGCGATGCGGATCAAGCGGTTGGGTATGGTTACGACAAGTGCCGAGTATTTACCGTTCAGCCACGGCCGGCATGCGTGGTGAGTTTCAGGGTCTGGAGCTTTGAGTTGGTGGCATTGCTAACGAGAAAAACAGTCCCGGGCGATTCTTTGTCGCGCACGAGCTCAAGATGATTTTGGCTTATTTGCTGCAAAACTACGAGTTCAAGCCGCTGCCTGACAGACCGAAAGCAATGTGGCTTGGGTCCAATATCATACCACCTGTCCAAGCCAAGATCGAGGTCAGGAGGCGGAAGGGTGCGGTTTAATGTATTCAGAATGTAGGTGACGTCGCGGCGTTATTCGGCGTTCGGTCTATAGATCATCGAGGGCCGCCAGCCCAGGAAAGACCAGAAAAAAAATCCACATTAATCCCTAAACTGCTCCATCGGCGTATACCTCCAATCCGAAAAGTACGCCGGCGTCGTCCCATTCCCGCCGTTGGTAGTCGCGTAAATTCCCAGCAAGACCCCTGTATGCGTGTATCCATCCATATTAGTCAAGAACCCCAACTTACACACTCAACATCACTGACCAACCCCTCTCCCTTTGTTCCCCAAAGAAGAACCATTCAGAGAGGGAGGGGGGGAGGGGAAGGGAGGATAAATGATAAGGGGGACGAAAAACTCACCAGTAAACCCCCAACTCACGCCCTCATTCGACACCTCCATCACAGCCCTCATCTGGGACCGTCTCCCAGCAGGGCCCAAACTGAAAGTGTAATGCGTCACGTTCGACGCCCGGATCTCCAGCGCCAGCTTCCCGCCCCTCCACGCCTGCGGCAAGGGCACGACGACGGGCTTCGGCACGGGGATGTACGACTCCCCGCGGAAGCGCACGTGCGGGATCAGCTCCCCTTCCTCGCCGCCCGCCTCCTCGGCCTTGAAGCCGGGCAGGGCGCCGACCGTGCCGGACCCCCGCGGGAGTAGCACGATGCCCATGTCGAGGTGGTGGTTCTGGGTCAGGAAGGCGGTGACGCCGGCTTCTTCGTGGGCGAGCGCCGGCGCGAAGTCGAGGGCGACCGAGTAGCTGAAGAGGGTGTGTTGTTGCCGGCGCGAGATGAAGGTTTGCCCTGTCGGGCCGGCGTAGTTGCCGTTGAGGGCGGTGAGGTTCAGCTTGGAGGGGGTGAGACGGAGGGTGTTGGGGTGGGACGGCGGGGAGGGGGTGTAGGAGGATGGGATCGGGTAGCGCCAATGGGTTAGGTGCGCTGGCAGGGGTTGGTTGGCGGGGAAGGTGAGGTGTTCGGGAGCGTCGTGGTTGACGTAGGGCCTAGGGAGTGTCCCGGGGGGGTTAGTTGGGTTTGTTCACCTTATCTTGAGCGGCAGGTTTGGTGGGGCGTTAAGGAGTCTTCTTCTTCTTACCCGACTCCGCGGATGTCTTCTGCCTCCTTGGGCATCGGCCAGCCGCTCACCTTGCCGGTGATCGGGGTGAAGGTTGGCCACTCGCCCTTTGGCCAGCTGACTGCCGTCATAACGGTCTCTCGGCCCATGGGGTAGTGGAGATATTCTGGGCCAGACCGCGTGGATAGGGCGACCGCCCACCTGAGTACTACCGTTAGCTTCGCTTCTTGTTGAAATCCTCTTGTTGGGATATTTATCTCTCACCAGTTCCCGCTGCCGTCCTGGAACATATCAGAATGGCCCACGGTTTGAACTATGGAACAGTAAGTGTCTTGCCAGTAAAACAACACAAGGGGGTCGCCGGTCTCACATAAACTCGTAGTATTGGCATTGGTCAACACCGGGTTTCCGGGGTTGGACTCGAAGGGGCCCGAGATATTCCTCGACCGGGCCATCGTCACCATGTGATCGATCCCAGTGCCGCCTAGTCTTTCAATCAGTACCACGCCATGCCAAAACTCCAATGGTTCTAGCGTACCTTCGGCGGCCAGCAGGTAATACCACCCATCTTGGCGGTAGATGTGCGGTCCTTCGGGAGCCTAAGCAGACAGCGTCAGGGAACGATATCCTCCTGAAGTGAAAGCGGTGTAGCATACCAAACCGCCTGTTCCGTTCCAAATAACACGCCACTCGCCAACTTTACCTGTGTCGAGATCCACCTCGGCTTGTTCAATATACGGTCTCCGAGGGGTCAGCACCAAACAGATGTCCAAGGCACGATACGGAGCGACATACCCAATCTGCCAGGCATGGGCACCAGTGATATAGACCTTTCCGTCCTCGTCCCAGAAGGGTTCCGTGTCATAACCGGTGAAGTTGAAGTGCACAGCGTTGGACCACGATTTGTCACTGTACGGATCCTTGCCCTTGAAGATGATCTACAAGGAAGGGTCAGCGAGAGTCCTAATGATACGATTCGTGAGCAGGCCGCATCGCACATTGTCCCACCTGGATATATCGGCCTGTGGTCGGTCGTCATCCACCAAGGTCGTCACGAGCCAGAAGGTGTCATCATGAAAGCGCAGAGTTGGTGCCCATATGCCGCTATCGCGAGTCAGTCAAAGACGTCATGAGCAGTTATGATCCAGATCTACCTAGTCGACCGGTTGGTCTCCGCCAGTCGGGGGAGCTGTTCCTTACGGTTCAGCACATGGCCGATCAACTTCCAGTTCTGCAGATCCTTGCTGGCATGGATCGGAATACCGGGGAAGGCGTTGAAGCTCGATGAGGCACAGAAGAAGGTATGGTCGCGCTCAGGGACATAGATGCAGCTGGGATCTGGGTAGAATCCGGGTAAGATGGGGTTGTAGAATGTGGAGTTCGGTTCTTGTCCGTGACCGTGACCGTGGCCATGACCGTGTTCGTGTCCCTGAGAGGTGGACACACAGGCTGAGAGACCCAGCAAAAGAGAAGCGAGGAACATGGTGTGGAGGGGGTGATGAGTTCACACGATCAGCCTCTCTGTCCCAAAATGTTCCCTTTTTTTCACAGTAGAGAGAGGCTCATCATCAACAATATAAGGGCACTCATTCCCAAGAGCCCGGTCGCCGGCCCCGCAGACGGCCAGGACAGACGTTGCATCCTCGGATAAAGGGGAATAAACAAGGCGAGATGGTTCCTGGCGGGTCGAAATAGCCCGAAGGTTTAGGCATCTGGCTAAGGACACCGTCACATCCTTTGCCGATCTTGGGTTATTTTGAGCCTGGCGTCGGACCCGCTCGTAGTGCTTCGTGAGGAGAAGATGGAGGTCCCTATGTACGAAGCAATTGACAGGCATATAATGGAGTGGCTCAAAAATACGTTGTATGTACTGAGGTGAACCTTGATACAGTAACACGAGTAGGTACTGTACGTAATGAAAGCATTCCGGATCAATTACCTTACTTGACACGGAATACAGGAAATGCTAAAAGAAGGGTGTTGACATCCCGGTCTCATCAACAGCACATGTTTGTGTAACTTTTAGACATACAGTACCAAAGAGCGAATTGGTATGGCTGTGTGAATGGATGAATGCTGCGGATGGGGTGGGAGAGGGTGCGGGGGAAACGAGTAGGTGCTGTGTAAACATTCGTAGCCTGTTCCATTTTCCAAGTGCATACGTACAGGGTTAGGGCTGCTGCCTGACCACAGCTGACTTAGTTCTCAGAGACCCCACCAGTCAGCCGCCGCCGCCGCCACTCACACCGGCTTAGAACACCGACAACGTGAAAGGCGACGACATCCGGCCGGCGAGCCCTGTCGCGCCTGCTTACCGAGACCAACCTTTGCTCGCCCGCCCCGTCGCCGAACGCCCGATCCATCGCTCACAAAGGCCAAAGAAAAGAAACGAAGAAGAAGAAGAAAAAGAAAAAGAAAGAAAGAAAGAAAGCGCGCAACCAAGCCGTGTCGCAAACTCCTCCTCCATCCCCCCCAACCCAACTCCTCGACTCTCCCCCTCCCCCCCAAACCGCCAAAATGCAAGGCTTCAACATGGGCCGGTACATCCCGCCCGAGTCGGAGGGGCTCGTCAGCTCGGGCAACGCGCTGCACAAGAAACACCCCCTCGGCTCGCGCGCCTCGCGGCTCGCTTCTCAGGGCATCCTGGTCGTGCGCTTCGAGATGCCCTTCGCCATCTGGTGCGCGCACTGCCCCGTGCCGACCCTCATCGGGCAGGGGGTGCGCTTCAACGCCGAGAAGCGGCGCGCGGGCAGCTACCACAGCACGCCCGTGTGGTCGTTCACGCTCAAGCACGCCGCGTGCGGCGGGGCGATCGAGATGCGGACGGACCCGAAGAACGCCGAGTTTGCGGTCGTGTCCGGGGCGCGGCGGCGGGATTATGGCGGGGGCGACGGCGACGGCGGTCAAGACGACAGCCTGGTGAGGAGCGGGTTTGCCATCACCACGGAGCGGGAGCGGGCCGAGCAGAGGGAGAGCGCGTTTGGGAAGCTGGAGAGGACGATTGCGGACCGGGAACAGGTCGACGGGGCGCGGCGGAGGATTGCGGAGCTGCAGGACGCCGGGGAGAGGCAGTGGGAGGATCCGTATGCGCTGAATCAGAGGCTGCGCAAGGCTTTCCGAGCGGGGAGGCATGTGAGGGAGCGGGAGGCGGCGAAGGCGGAGGAGGTGAAGGAGCGGATGGGGCTGGGGATCGAGTTGCTGCCGGAGACAGAGGAGGATGCGAGACGGGCGGCGTTGGTTGATTTCGGTGGTGTGGATGGTGGGCAGGATGCTGGGGTTGACAAGGCGCTGGCAAGGCCGCTGTTTGAGACTGGGGCAGGCCGGAAGGAGAAGAGAGACAACGACGAAACGTCAAGGAAAGGTGCTCGAAAGCTCAAGTCGGAAATTGCTGCATCCAGGACGCGGGAGAGTCTCGTCTCAGAGATCGTCAGCAATACCAGAGCGGCGAAAGACCCGTTCCTCGATTTTAGCAGCAGGGAGAGCACACCTCGCAAGCCCTACCGGCTTCCCGGACTGAAGAGGAAAAGAACGCCGGGGGCAACACCAGACCCTCCGCCCTCCACTGCAAAGGAGGCGGCTGATACACCCAAAGAGGTGGCCGGTACCACTACTTTGGTGAACTACGATTCGGACTCCGACTGAGTTATTTACCGCGTCCTTGACGACCTTACGATTAAGGAGGATACCTGTTTATGATAGAGTATGATACCCTGGGCATAGACATTGGGGCTGGATAGGAGTTTTGGCATTTTTTGCTTTTCATCGCCGACCCCCCAATAGACTTCGAGGCTTTGAATATGCTACTTTTCACATCCTCGCGTCGGTTCATGTTGAATCTCTGACGCCGAACCGATCAGCGATCCTGCTCAGTCAACACAACCACCCACAAAACCGAAAAGACAAGAAGAGGTCGTTCCGGCTTTCGCTCACAACCGATCATTCCAACAGGCGAGTCCTAGCTGATCAGATACTCATTTATGTCTGCTAAACCAACCCCAATACGCCCCATGTCCGAGTAAAGATGTGCAGTGCACAAAAAAAACCCAAGCGAAAACCCAACGTAAAACCATATACAACTCCTGACAAAACGACGCGGTCAGATGCCTAAAAACGAGGGTATGGTGATGTGTCTTCTTCCCTGTCCCCAACCTCTGCAGTAGTCCGCTCTTCCCATGCCTCCGCCGCACCATCATACGTCGTCCATCTGGCCTGCTGGCTGCGCCTCGTCGTCATCATCATTGTAACTCCCAACCGAGGATAGGTCGTCGTCGTCCTCGCTCTCGGCGCCGGCTTCATCCGCCGCGCTCTTAGTCGCGTATTTTTCGACGTAGTCTGCACGTAGAACAACATTCTGTCAGCCGCTGTCCGAGGCCTCGCCTACGGAACGGAGGAAGGAGAACCCACCCTTGACCTTGACTTCGTAGTTCTTGGGGTCCCTGAGCAGTAGCGCCGCGGCCTCCCCGTTAAGAGGATCCGACGGGTTCGGATAGCGAAGCAGCTGCGGGAGAAAGACTTCGAAGATGTTGATCATATCGTAGATGGGCGACCACGTTTGGTTGATGACATCGAGGCAGACGGATCCGGACCTGTTGCGTATTTCCAAGTCTCAGTCATCCACTTTTACTTGTTGCCCCCGACTCGATCAGGTCTCGAGCATGTAACGGGCAGGATGGCCTCCCCTTTGCGCTTGCCTCGCTCTGGCCTACTTACAGCTCATCGATGTTTGGGTGGAAAATCCTGTTCACGAAACCAATACTTGGCGACTTATACGGGTACTGGTCCGGTAACTCGACGTGCACCTTCCAGATGCCGCCTTCAAACGGAGCTGTGTTTTAAAAGACATGTCAGAATTCGAGCCATATGCCCGGGAAGGGAGGGGTGAGAGGGGAGGGGGGCGAGGACGGCAGAGAGAAAGGAACGGATAACCAACTTTCCGCAGGGCCCTTGAAGCGCACATAAAACTCCTGCCTATGCGTTGGTGATCTCGCGTTAGTGTCTACCGCTGCTGTCGGTCGAACCTACAGCCATCGGTGGGGCTCACACTGCAGAGAGGGACATAGGTCAGCCATTTGCTTGATAGGGTCATGTCATAAGGGGGCGGCATACTGTTGTCGTTGACCAAGGTCACCTCGTAGTCGCTCATGAGCCTGCACTGCGGTCAGCGCACGATCGAGGCGTTATCTCGTGATAATTCTGCGTAAGAGGACATACATCTTCATGACCTATGTTCATATGTGAGCCGAGATCCTGCACCGAGCTGCAGTCCACTTTCGGCACCGGACAACTTACATCTGTCTCGATGCGGCGGCGTGGGGAAGCCATCGTGGCGGTTTGGCACTTCTGGGCACTTGTCGCTAGTGTTCGGCTCGCGCGCTGGGTGTCGTCAAAGTTTCCGCTTGGATTCGCAAGGTTGGCGGCAACCAGAAGGTGTGGGTGAGTCTTCGCGGAGCGGTCGGCGGCGGCGGTGGCGGGATTCTAGTCGGAAGGGCGCGGGCGTTCAAAGGTGGGGAATACGCAGCGGTAAGTTGTAATTGGAACGTCGGCTATCTTAGAGCAGAATGAGGGGTCGATCAGTTGACTCAGACTCAGTGTCCTAAATCGGTACCTGAAGGCTCGTCGTCTGTGCCTTAATCTGCAGTTGAGAATCTGGCGGAAATCAAATGGCAGGTGAGCGGCGCGGATCGAAGTTTATGCACATGGACGTCAGGATGGGTCAGGCCTCGAAGCGGGTGGAAGCGAATGATAGGTAAGTGCTAGCGATAAAGGGACCACCTCCTTCACAGTGGCAAGCTCCAATGCTCCACCGCCAACCAGTCGCTGGGAAACAACTACGTGGACGTGTTTCAAGGTGAGAACTGTTTGACTTATCGCCGAGACATGGCGCCTGCAGTATATTCGACTAATTTATGGCATTCGTAACGCCCAACTCTCGCGTCGTGGTCTTCACCTAAGCAGCCGGTCCGAAGGGATTTGGTCCGGTATTGACGGCCCTGTGGGGGGCAAGTGACGCAATGTCTTTGGGGCAGAGCGGCAGGGGTCCAGGTTGCGCTGGCACTTCTTTGTCTGATCCAAAGCGTAAACCATGCGATCAGTGACCCCTATCTGGGTTTCAATCTTCTAAAGTCAGACATCTCAAAGTGAGGCATATCCGTCTTGGAGCACCTGAACCGGTCAAATCCCCTCGTAGTCTATGAACACGGTTTCAAAGCGTAAAACGTAGAGACACACTTCCGTCAAGAATAACTCCCCAAGTAGCCTGGGTTAGATGTCGGACGTATGCTCGGATAACTGCCCAAATTCTGGCTCCGAAGTTCACAACGAAGCATGATGGTCCAGGTCACGCGCGCGCTCTGCTGTTGTCGGATGTCAGGCGGGGGCCGGCATTCAGTCTTCAGACTGAACCCGGAGATGGCGGGGAAGTTGGGTGGTGGGGCATCTGACTTATCTAAGCGGGCAGCTCTCTTCAGCTCCCGACATTTTAGGGTCGAATGCGACTAATAAGGGAGTGCGTCAAAGGCTACAAACCCCATGTCGAAAGTTCAGATGGCAATGCAGGTACGCTTTGATCGGCATATCTCAAAAACGAGGGCAACCAACTGCCTTGTTGAACAACCAATTTGTGACAATGCAAGACGCAAGTACTGTATGTAAAGAGTTTCCCCGTGGGCTGTAAGCCTGTACTGCACAAACATACATACCTACCTGCCTCGGCTCTCAGAAGGAACCGCCCCAAATGTGCCCACCGTCCAATCAGCTTCCCCGACCCCCATGGGTTTCCCTCAGCGCAGAGTCCGATCAGCCGAACCCCAGCCCGCCGTAGCCGTTCCAGCAAAGAGATGACCGCCAAATGGGAAAACTCCAGCCGATTCTCAGAGATACTCAATTGTACGCAGCAAAAACCATCATGACCTGGTGAATAAAAGTCGCAAAATTCGCCCCAACAACCTGGTCCCAATCGTTTCCTTTCTTCCTTCTCTTGCAAGCGCAAGCGGTTTTATCTCCACAACAATTGTCTCAACTTTTTTTTACCACAACTTTTTTTGCATTTACACCCCTGCATCACCACCACTGTGCAGCAACACAGAGACATACATACATAAGTACCCATGTACCTTTCCGCAGTGGCAAGGTCGCTGTCGAGGGGGGGCACGCGCCCATCACGACTCGCCCTGTTACCTTTCCTATCTGCTTTGTCTACATCGACCACAGTCCAACAGACCCAGGCCAGATGGAGCTCACACTCTCCCATGGGCACGCCACCGGCGAATCCCAGGAAGAAGGTCACCCTCCCGACGTTGCGGCAGATGCACAGGAAGGGCGACCCTATCACCGTGATGACTGCCCACGACTTTCCTAGCGCCCACGTCGCCGATGCCGCTGGGATGGACGTCGTCCTAGTTGGCGACAGTCTAGCCATGGTCGCCCTGGGTATGGAGGACACAAGCGAAGTCTTGCTTGAGGAGATGCTGCTGCATTGCCGATCCGTTGCACGTGCCACCAAGGCTGCGTTCACCGTATGTCTTCCCTCTCCCTCTCCCCCCCCCTTTTTCACCCTTATTCCCGTCACCAACCAGTTCTTTTCCCTTCTTAGGTTGGTGATCTCCCCATGGGATCATATGAGATGGCGCCTACGCAAGCCCTGGAGACTGCAATCCGCTTCGTCAAGGAGGGCCGCATGCAGGGTGTCAAGCTCGAGGGCGGCAAGGAGATGGCGCCCACGATCCAAAAGATCACCGGCGCTGGCATTCCCGTCCTTGGCCACGTCGGCCTAACCCCCCAGCGACAAAATATCCTTGGCGGGTTCCGCGTCCAGGGCAAAACTTCAGCAAACGCCATGAGGATTCTCGAGGATGCCATTGCCGTTCAGGAGGCTGGCTGCTTCGCTGTCGTCATTGAGGCCGTTCCCGCCGAAGTTGCCACCCTCATCACCCAGAAGCTCTCCATTCCGACCATCGGGATAGGTGCCGGGAATGGCTGCTCGGGCCAAGTGCTGGTCCAGGTCGACATGACAGGGAACTTCCCGCCGGGCAGGTCCCTCGCGAAATTTGTCAAGAAGTACGGCGATGTCTGGTCAGAGAGTTTCCGGGCTATCGAAGCGTACCGAGAGGAGGTGAAGAGCCGGCAATATCCCGCCCCTGAGCACACCTATCCGATCAAGCCAGAGGAACTCGCGGGATTCGTCGAGGCCATCAAGGATGTGTGAGCGGGCATCCGGGTTTGCATTTTCTTTTGGAGCATCCTCTCTGGGTTCAGCGTTGTGATGACGGAGCATGTCGGCGTCGGCGGTATTATTGATAGCATTGTAGCGGATACCATCTGTTGATGGCGAGCCTTTTGTAGCAGCCTGCTTGCAGGAATGGCTCTCGCGAGATTTGGGTATCTGGCAGCGCCATAGCAATGAATGACTTCCTACCCAAACGCCGGCGTCACTGAGTACGCAACATTGAGATGATCGTTGGAATCTTTAAAACACTGTGAGATATCAGCACCAAGCCCGCCAACTCTCGAGCCAATCGGAGGTTGGAGAATCACCTACCCTCCACAGATTCCCGACAACCTCGTCCAACGCCGGGGCAAAAGTACTATTGATGTAGAGAAATACGCTCTCGGTATCGTTCACCTTGAGCGTCTTCCTGAGATAGGCCACCACCGACTCGAATTTGTGGGCGCTCGCGACCTTGACCAGCTCGCGGCGGATCGGCGGCGCTGATCCTACGGGTTTGAAGCGCACGACGATCTTTTCCTGCGGGAAGGCTCCTGCGGCCGCGAGAGCTGCGGTGGCATCACGTGGAAGCGTCATCAAGACCGTAGATGCCGTCATAGTGAGCGGGAGGTCTGGCGAGTCTCGGCCTTCCAGGACGGGGGAGGCAGGCGCCGAGTTGTTGTCCGGGCCAGGCGAGGCCGTCGGGTTGTTTGGAGAGGAGGACGCCATTTTTGTATGCAAAAATGGCGAGGTTTTAAAACCGATGGCGTTGTTATGGTGGTGTGGGCGTTAAAAGATGAAGAAGGTAGTTGGTTGCGTAGCCTTGCGGCGCGAGCGGGCTGTTCAAGACTCGGGAGCTTCAGTTGTTGTCTTGTTGATGAGCGTGTGGGCTTGAGGCCAAGCAAGCCGCCCCGCCGTTCGAGTTCCACTTCCGCGGACTTAGATAAGCTCAAGAAGGCAGGGAGGCCTATGTTACTGGTTATCAGTAACCTGTTCATCCCGTCTATGTCTGTGAGTTTTGTGTCGCGCATTTACGCATACAGCATCAGTCGTCTAATCTCTCACTGTGCCTTGGGACTGCGATTGCTGTCTAGGGTTGACTTTTTTTCTCGTCATTAACGTTTATCAGATCCTCTCTCCAAGCATCCCCGTCCCGTCTAGCCGACATCTGGTGGGGTTTCAGCGGGATTGGCGGCGAATCCAGAAAGCCCGGTGGGTCGGAGACTCGGCCAATGCTTGCAGCGAGCAGACCTTGGCCTTGCTGCGGCGTCAGTCCAGACCTCGGGCCAGGTAAGGCTGACAAGCCACGGTTGGAAGCTCGAGCCAATCAATGACGAGATTTTCCCTAGCTACTGCCGTCTTGGCAGAGCGGGCTAGAGCCCCTCGCAGTCTTCCCCAAGACAAAAAGTGGCATGATTCTGAGGGCAAATGGGCCCAAATCAAAAGCAGTGCATCAGAGCAGCAGGGCCCCGATTGGCCTCTTCCATGCAGCTATCCAACGAGCGAATCTCTTGAGAGAATTTCCCACGGGAGAAGGGTCAGGCCATTTCGACAATATCTGAGCGAGCGCCAACCCGATCGGTATTGCGCTTCGTGCCATCTCTTGTCTCTGGGGGCTGCCGCAGGAAAGCATCGCTGTCCGCGGAACGGCGATAGATGGTCAAATGAGACGAGTTTTACAGAGTATGTTGAGAAAAGTTAACGAGTGCCCAATCCAACGCTCGGTGTCAATTGCCTGCTTTGTTTGTGGAAGGGCAATTGCTACTGCTAATTACATGCCTGCTTCGTTCCCGGTGGTGGTCTGGATTTGCCCTTGCCCCGAGTTTGCCAGGTTGCCAGGGTGTCATGCGAATCCATCTCCAGCCGTTTCCGATCTTCCAGTCTCCCTCTTGTCTTTGTAACTCGGCATCGCTCATCTCTCACTGCTCCCACTGCTCGACCTCCTCCTCCTCCAGACATCCTCAATTCCTCTTTCCAGGTTACAAGGGCCATCGCCGTTACACGCACAGAAGCCGCGCCTTCGTTCGCTCATTCTCAATCATCTTTTCTGCGTCTCTGCGCTATCTCCGTTCTCATCCGATGCCTGACGTCTCGCCATCTTCGATAACGGTAGTACGTGCGCACACTGTTCAACGGTGCCTTGGTATCTCGCCCCCGCCACTTCTCTTCCCGTGCTGAATCTGCAACCCAAGCGCAACAACGTTTGTGCGTCCTGATCACCCTTTTTGGGGCATCCCGCGGTGTCGCCTCTTGAAGACGACTCCTCACTCCTGACTCGGATAATTGTCACGGAACGTCACCTTCATCGTAACTCTTGCGTCTACGAAGGCTCTACCACCCGGTCATAAGACTGCGCCCAACGACTCTTAACTCTCGATTGAAGGCGGGAAGCTCTGTGCCAGTGATAACTTTGCCTCCCTGCTCGGCCCACCGACGGCGACGCCCGCGCGCGGCCCCCCTCCCCCTCCCCCCCCTCCCCCATCTTTCTCAGGTTGTTCCTGTGCAGCCACAGGCTGAACCCCCCCAGGGGTCTGGACAGTCAGTTCGAAGACGCCGCTTGTGGGCTTTTCAGCTCTAGAAGGCAGACTGAGCTCGGGAACGGCCCCTCGGTGTGTTGAATGCCTTGTCTTATGCCTGGCGGCATGAAATGTGGTGATGGATTCCGACCCACTCAGACACCTCGAGTACTTCTCGATACCCAACAACCAAGTATGGTATCTCCCATCCGGCATATATTTCTCTCTCTCACACTGCTGTGCAGACCGTCAACCCAGTCGATCAACCCTACTTGGCCGGAACTTCAGCACAACCGCATTCAGTATGGGATACCACAGGGTTGAACGTCGACACCGGCATGTCCCCGTCGACAGCGCCGACGGCCATGTCACTCGACTCCGTTACCCAGCAATCCCCCCTCACCGGGCTCACAGCCATATCCCCCGCCCTGTCATCAATGTCAAGATCACCGGCGCAAGGGATTCAGTCACGGCCCGTCCTACCAGCCCGAGGTCCCAGAACGAGGGAAGGACACGAGAAAAAACGGTCCAAGCTAAGCATGGATGCTACAACCCCTCTCGACTCAATCGATTACTGGATCAGATTCGATAAAGACGACGGCCTTGCTAGCCTACCCGAAACATTTGATTCCTCGACACCAAACATGGACCCAAAGGGCGACACGCCCATAACACGCCGGTAAGTAGAGACAGGGCGCGCGCGAGGGTTGTCATCGACATCTCCTCTCTCCATTTGCAGGGATCAGCACCGTGATTGACATGTTTTGAAGGCCCGAATATCCCGCCCCTCTATCAACCATGCCGAAACGCGAGGACTTCATCGACGACAGCGCGCTCGAAAATGCGCTATCGGACGATGACGAATTCTCATGCATCAATCTTGCAGAACAACTATCCAAAATCGACTCAACAGCGCCCCAGGAAGTGCCGCCGCGCGAGGGTCTCTACTCGACGCCGCTAAGTTGGGAGAGGCCGCAGCCAGGGATACGCATGGACTCCCTAACCGGCCTCCATAGCCCTTTGCTGAACGAAGCCGAACAGAGGCGGTTGATCGCCATCGCCATGAACCCAGGGAGCATGGGAGGCCTTGGGTCCAACGTCAACTTCAACTTCGGCAGCATGGCTCCCAGCATGCCCATGATGTTTGGGGCTGGATTTGGAAGCACAAGCACAAGCCAGAACATGAAACCAGTCTCCCCGCCGCATCCCTCTGGGGCACAAGAGCGCCCAGCGCCACCAAACCTGCCTAAGAAGCAAGGGAGTGTGAGCGAGAAGGCCAAGGAGAAGCCGAAGACGGGCGACAGGACCGCGCACAACGACATCGAGCGGAAATACCGGACAAACTTGAAGGACAAGATTGCCGAGCTAAAGGATGCCGTCCCTGCACTCCGGACAATATCAGAAAATGGTGGCGAGGACGACGAAACACAGCCATCAAGGACGGCTAAGGTCAGCAAGGTATGTTTGCCAACCCGCTCTTTTCTCTTGGGAGATAAGGATATGCCGCTAACAGAATACTAGGGAACTGTCCTGACAAAAGCAACCGAGTACATCCACCTACTCGAACGAGAAAACAAAAAGATCGCCGCAAGACATAGAGAGCTCTCGCAGCGGCTACAAGATTACGAACGGCTTCTGAATGCGACAGCCCGGCAAGCATACACCATGCCGGCATACAGCAGAACCCTCTTCGACCCAAGAGGGTTCTGCTAGCGAGACACAGCACGCTCAGTGATAGGCCGCGTTCGAGGGCGGTTGCGTCTCATTCCATTCATTAAGAACCCCCTCCTCCACACTCGGAAGTATCTGTTTTGCAAAATATTGTCACCAAACTCTTTCTTCTTTTTATTTGGTCACTCCAGTCATTTCTGCCATTCCACGTGGCACAGAAACGAAAAGGGAGTGGGAAGCCAACAACGACTTGGGCACATCACTGCGACGCCGGATTTTTACCATCATGAACCTATGCGACAGAACACTGCCCTCCCAAAACGACACCGTCATGGGTCAGCTTGAGACAGTGTGGTCTTGACTATCGAAGGGTGCGATAATTGGGGCGGGGCAGTGCATTTACGATCTCCCTTACGACATCGCATCAACACTTTTGGGGGCGGTTCAAAAGGGAAAGGGGAAAAGAAAAAGGGGGTAAAATACATGACCCTGCATTCGCTATGGTTTGCTCGAGCATTTTCGCCATGTTTTAGTAGCTGCGCGGAGTTTTCGGTTGGCTTATGTCTTTTGATATGCATGGGCAACCAAGTGCATGCATGCCTGAAGATATATGATATCCCAATGGAAGGTTGCTTGCATGCGTACATATCCACAAAGTTTTTTTTTATTATTATTTAAGAGGGTTGATGGGATCCTGTAAACAGAAATACAGGGGGCATTGTTTTTGCATTCGTCAAGCGGCGGCTCGTGGCTCGTTTAGGTTTTATTTGGGCGGATGGAATCGGAGTCGGAGTCGGAGTCAAAGTCAAAGCCAAAATGCGAGTGCATAAAAAAACAAAGGGTTGTGCATAGGTAATGCCGGGGGTGAGGGAGGGAGGAAAGAGGGAAGTCAAGATACCCATCAATCCATTTTGGTACACTTCCAATTCCTTGTCTATTCGTATCATGATTCTACACGGCGATGTACATACTGCATACAGTTACGTACATACAAGGCACTGCTACAGACGGAGAGACGTGTTGGACGGGGCACGTCAGAGTATCTCACCGCAACGCCTCGATATCCTCCACCTCCTTGACCGCCTCAGGAGTCAACACCACCGGGCCGTCCTCATCCACACACACACTATCCTCAATCCTCACTGCCAACCCCCTGAAATGCTTCGGAAACCGCTCATCGTCAGGCACGTACACGCCCGGCTCAATCGTAACGCAGTGCCCCGCCCGGAGCGGCACCGACCGCGGATACCCGGGCACGTCATGGACATCCAGCCCGACATAATGCCCCACGTGATGCGGAAACAGCGTCCCCATGACATCCCCGGCGCCAAACCCGGACCCGAGGCCAAACCCCAACCGCTCCAGCTCGCCCTGCAAAGCCCTCTCGGTCGCCCGGTGGACCTCGTCCAGCGACAAGCCGCTGCTCGCCCTGCACAGCCCCACGCCCAACCTCTGCACCGCCAAGACGGCGCCGTACAGATCCCTCTGCGCGGCGCTGAACCGGCCCCCGACCGGCCACACCCGCGTGATGTCCGTGATGTACCACCCGTACTCGCCGCCCGCGTCCACCAGCACCGTCTCCCCCTCGCGCAGCAGCGCCGTGTTGTGCGTGTAGTGGATCATGCGGCCGCGGCGGCCGCCGGCGATGACGGGGACGTAGGCCGGGCCGGACAGGCCGTCGTGGGTGAAGGCGTGGGAGAGGTAGGCGTGCAGGTCCTGCTCCGAGGGCCAGGGGCGGCGCATGGCGCTCGTGAGGGCGCGGCCCGAGACGCGGCCTGCGTGGCGCATGACGGCGACTTCGGCGGGGGATTTGACGGCGCGGTGGGGGTTGATCAGCGGGGTGAGGGGCGCGGTGGACGGGGTGGCGGGGAGGGAGCGGAGGATGGAGGGGAGGGTGGTTGCGGTGGTGGGTGGGGCCGTGTCTGGCTGCGGGGCGTCGGTGTAGATGCGGGAGGCGTCGCGGAGGAGGGGCGGGAGGAGGGTGGAGAGGTCGTGGATGGAGCTCGCTTCGTCGGCGTTGAAGACGTCCTCGGCTGCGCGCAGGCCGCTCCAGGGGCCAGACCATTGCTCCGCGAAGGCGTCCTTCGGACGGCAGAAGAGGTGGAAGGTGTAGTCGCCTAGGGCCGGGCCGGTCTTGCGGATGACGGCGAGGGACTGCGGCTCGGAGAAGCCGGTGAGGTAGAGGAAGTTGGATTCTTGGCGGAAGGGGTAGAAGACGGCGCCGGAGCGGTACTTGACCTCGGCCGAGGGGAGGACGGCGACGGCGTTGTCGGGCAGGCTGAAGGCCAGCTTGGCGCGGCGGTCGGCGTACTCTTGGGCTGTGATGCCGGGGGTTACTAGAAGTGTGTGTGTGTGTGTTAGCCAGAATTCGGGTTATGGTTTGGCGGGAAGGGTTGTCGGGGGATGGGGGGAGTTGGCGGTGCACCTTCACCGGGCTTGAGGATGTGCGGGTGAGTCTCATAAACCGGTTGACCAAACTCAAGCTCGGCAGCCGAAACTGTGGTTGCGTAATTGCGAGTCCATATCCTCCCTGGCGAGGCCTTGAGTGAGACTCGAGGGTGCCTCCGTATTTGCCGCGCTGCGGCCCTCAGCGACCTCATCTTGCGCTCTGAGCAAAGTACTCAGGCAGTGGGCGAATGAGTGTGAGTGAGTGAGCAAAGGTGAGGCTCAGTGAGAGTTTGCAGTGGAGTTAACAACGTTGACTGGGCCCAGCCAACCCTTGTTTGTCTCACTGTAAAGGTGCCGCCCCACTGCACCGCTCCGGAACATTCAATTCAGGAACTAGAAGCACCTCACTCGGGCAGCTCCTCCACAATGCACTGCATCTGTATCATGCAAAACGCCATTTCACACGATTACATACCTAGTAGAGCTGTCAGTTTCATCATTCACCTCTTTGAAAAATAGACATTGCCCTAACTTGGCTGTCTTGCTCTTGGTCACTGCCTTTTTTGGCGTAATACCTTGGTTCAGTGCAACGCAAACTGCCAGCCCCCATGACAGTGCCTGCCAGTGGCGCCCCCCTCCCCCCCAATTGGGGTCGTTGCTGGGAGCGACCGCTTAACCCGGCCAGCACCCGCGCCTGTGGGGCTCCAGCCTTGGAAAGTTTGTTGTGCTGCCCTCCAAGCCGGCTTAGTTCGCGGGAGCTCGGGCCACTTTAGATCCCTTTTGAGAGTGCGCGTCGAAATAAGCTCTAAACTGAGCACCACTCACCATTCTGCAAACAACGCCTCTTGACGCTCTCTTGTGTGGACCAAGGACTTGCCGACTGCACGTCATGATCCATTGACCACTGGTCGCTGTTGTGCCGACTTTGCCTGCGCCATTTGGTGTGTTCTGCACCTAACAGCGACGCCCGCAAGAGACGCGTCTTTCCTTCTTTTGGGTGCTCGTCGTGGGCTCGCGTGTCCTTGGTCGCTTGCTGCTGGCGCCAGGTTCCAACCCCTCCCTCCTCACCCTCCCGCTTCACCCTCCCACCTCCGCCTCCCTCCACGTCGTCCGCTAGCCGCTCGGCATCCAAGCCGCACCATCGCTGCAGCCCCCTCAAGGACAAGCTCGGGCGTAGCATGTTGTTGACTGCACGTTCGTATGGCCGCAGTATCCCTATCGCCAGCCCCCCTCCAGCTCTCCGCCACCATGTCGACAACGAGGAGGATTCCCCTCTCCACCAGCAATCCCAATGTCGCCAACTCTCCTAGGCGGGCCGTGACGGCCGGCATCAATGGCGTTAAGAAGGTCCGCTCTCATGTCGAGCCGATCCGAGAGGAGGCATACGGCCAGCCTCCACCCGCAAAGCGGCAGATGGTTGACCGCGGGGCGGTTTCGCCTGCAAAGCGAGCCGTCTCGCCAGCGAAGCGTCAGATGCTGGACCGTGGAGCGGGCTCGCCGGCGCGGTCGAGATCTACCCGAACCATCGTTCACAGGACAGCGTCACGAGCGACAGGAGGCACCTCGGTCACACACAAGACGTCGCACGCCTCGACATACAAGCCGACCGAGGAGGAATTGGTCAATCTGCGGACATGGCACACCCAGATCCGTTCCCGCTTCCCCAAAATGGTGTTTTACTTCGAGAGCATCCCCGACGAGCAACGATCCAAGCTCGCGAAACTGGTCGCCCGCCTGGGTGCCGTAAGTACCCTCAATTCGGCCGTTGTCTCCGAGTGTTTGCCAAAGCTGACCCGTCCACCCCCTACAGCGCGAAGAGAAGTTCTTCTCGATCGACATCACCCATATCGTCACAACTCGGGTGATTCCTCCAGAGAAACCCAAGGATGAGCGTGAGGGAGGCCCCGATGGCCAAGGGGACAACAGCGAACAGCCCAAGACGATCGACCCCTCCCTACTCAACCGGGCTGCTGATCCGACAAGAAGGAAGCTGGTTTTCAAGCCCTCGGTTCCCAAGACGCGCAGCACAGACGTTCTGGATCGCGCGCGCGACATGGGCAAGAAGATATGGTCGCTGGAGAAGCTGCACAAGATCCTGGACATCGCGTTGCAGCCGGATCCGTACGACAGTGCCGCACTGGGCACCGGCCGTGGCAGCGTGCAGAACACCAGCAAGGCCACAAACGAAGAGGCCAACTTGGCCCTGCTGCTCGAGAATGAGCGCGTCAATGGCCCCTCGGATCGCGACCCCACCGTCTCCAGCAAGGATCTCTACACTTTCCGGGGTCCATACATCTATGTGTACGACGTGGAGGAGAAGACGAAACCCATCATGGTCAGGGAATATCTAAAGGCGTCTGACCCAAAGAAGGGAGACTGGCCTCAGTTCCGGATAGTCTCCGACGGTCGGTGCCCGTTTATTGTCGAGGACAATTATGACCTCCAGGAGAGAGAAAATCGGGACCGGGACCGGGCGCGAGCGAAGGCGCGGGCCGCCAAGGCTGCCGCGGAGGAAGCCAACGAGCCGAGAGCGCCCCAATCCAAGGCGCCCGATATCCCGCCACAAAAGGCCGCCGCAGGCAAGCGCACTTTAGCGCAAATGGAAGACGGACATAACCGGGGATCCACGGGTGCCCGGACCGCCCAGTCATTCGACCGGTCCAGGGTCTCGAATCCGCCGTCCCTAGACTTCCGCTCTCAGAACGCATTTATCAGCCATTCCAAGCAAGGCCGCTTCCTGGCCGGCGAGCCGGTGGCGTCGGGTCTGCAACCGTCGACTGTGACGTCGGCAATTCGGTCTCAGATGATCTCGTCCACTACTGGCGGCGTGTTGGGTGCCAAAGCTGGAACGAGTAAGGAGATTCACGGGCTCCAGCGGAAGGTCGTCTTGCAAAAGGCTAGTACGCCCGCCTTGTCGCAGGACTCGAGTTCCCGCCGGATGGCCGAGATGAGCCACGATGGCAGCATCATCCTCCGGTCAGTCAACGCGAGCCGAACCACGCAGCGGAAACTCGACACAGTCGATGAAGAGGAGACAGCGAGACAGAGGGAGAAGCTACGGCGGACCGCCAGCGTCCCCGTCTCGCAGCCGAAGCCGAAACGTGATCCTAAGCCGGGGTATTGCGAGAACTGCCAGGACAAGTTCGCTGACTTTGAGGAGGTGAGTCTCTCCAGATCCATTTTGCTCCCCTGCGTTTTTCCCCCCAACTAAACGGTTGTGTGTGCAGCACATTGTCTCGCGGAAGCACCGCAAGTTCGCAGAGGACGACAACAACTGGGCACAACTCGACGACCTTCTGTCACAGCTCAAGCGTGTCCCCCGGTTTTGAACGAGCCCTAACTGGCATACCGTGCGCCGTGTTGCAGCCCTGTTTGCGCCTCGACGCTCACTCTGTCTCTCTCTGTGTGTGGCGGGCAGCCTTTGACATCAATAGGTCTGTTACGAGAGCAGTAGACCGAGTCGCTGGCTCAGCAGACTATCCTTATTGTGCTCCTTTGTAGGACCTACCCGGCCGCGTTTTACATACCTTGCTCGCCACCCGTTGCTTTGGGTCTCTTATCAACAACGCGCTATCTGCAGCGCTTGCATCGCCCTGCGCGGCATTGAATCCGACATCCAGCATGGAGTGGTGGGCCCTATTTCGGTCGAAGCGAAGACGTCTATATTTTGAAGCATTTTTGCGCGGGGGCGGTTGGTTCGGCGTTCTGCGTCTGTTTTTGCCGAGTATTGCGCGGACGGGTGGGCAGACGCGCTTGAAGGGGATGCAGTCCAGTCTATTCGGCGGTGGTGGAAAATGCCACGGTGATTCGTGGCGGATGTGGCTACTGCGGACTATATTATGCTTTGTGCATGTGTATAGTGTATGTTAGGATTACGAGGATGTTGTTTGCACGTTGTAGGCGTATAGGATTAGGCTCCGGCTGTCCAGGTCGTCCAGGTCGTCCAGGGCTGCTTTATGGATTGTTATCCCCGCGGTTGTCAGTTTCAGTGAACTCCCCTTCGCGGATGGCCCTCCTTGCCTCGTGGGCAGGCAGGTTGGTCCTTTTTGTCTTTTGCATAGCGCTTGCCCTGGCAACTTCAGTCGGAGCAAACGTTCCCGTCGTGGACGGGCACCTGCCCTGAGATTCTTGATTCTTCAACCTGTTCCCCAGCCCATGCATGGCCACACATATTCTTTCGGCATCAACGACCACCAACCAGTATCTCAGATTTGTATTCCCGCAACCCTTACCCCTGAGTGCCGTTTGGCGTCTTAGTTCTCCGTGCCTAACTCTCTTCGGGACCAAAAGGAAAAGAGTCCTGCTGGCAAGACACAGACTACAGCAACCATGTCGCCCTCCTTCGACCTCTCAACCATCAAAACGTCGATCCATCGCCGTTACCGGACCCTCATCTGCCCACCGCGTCCACCAGCAAAAGAGCCCAACGCGCTGAGGTTCGGCATCCTGGGCAATTCAGACATCGCGTGGGTCGACTTGTGTCTCTTGGGGCCCATAGGGCTCTCGCACTGACGCGGTGCCACAGGGTTACAGGCCTGATTTCCCCGGCAAGACATCACCCTTTCGTCGCCGTCGTTGGGGTGGCATGCCACAGCCGGTTCATAGCCAGCAGATTTGCCAAACTGCATGGCATCCCCAGAGTATTCTCTAGCTATGACGGTACGGATTTACCACCCTCCTTCTCCTTGGTCAAGTCTCCCGCGGCATGCCAGCTAAACGCATCCAGAACTGATCAATGATGGCGAGATCGACGTCGTCTTCATCGCCTTTGGAACAGGGGGCGCCGGCCCAGCCCCTGACGGCCTCGAATGGGCCATGCGCGCCCTTGCAAACAGGAAACACATCCTGCTCGACACGCCCGCCGTCAAGACCGAATACGATGCCCGTCGTCTCTTCGACTGCCCGATAGTTGAGCCGCCGAGGCCCCCCATGGCGCAATCCCCAATCCTGCTCGAATGTGCCCCGTACCGCTTCCACCCCAGCTGGCGCGCGTTCGAGAGCCAGTTGGACAGACGCAACATCTTTCACGCCAAGGTCACGGTGACGGTGCCAGAAGGATTCGGCGAGGACGGGAAGTCCCAATTCGGATACGAGCAGTCGGGCGGCGCCAGGTTGGGGCTGGCGTATGCATTATCCCTCCTGCGAGCGACGTACGGCTACGAACCAGGCCATTGCACGCAAAGCGATCTGCAAACCAAAGACAACATCTCGCCGTGGTACGAGTGCTACAAATACGAATACGTTTTTCAGTTCCCGAACGATGCTATCGGCGAGGTGGAGGGCAAGGTGCTGCCTGGGCGTCTGAGGCGTCCCCGGGCCGATGTCGTTGTCGAGGTCAGACACCGCAGCGTGACCCAGGGCGCCGGCAATCCAGCCGCGCACCCTAACCGCCGGCACAAGGAGACGAGGCGAATGACACTGCATTACCGCGACGGGCTTCCGTCGAGCCACCAAGTCCTGCTCGACAGCACGGCTCGAGTGTACAATGCCGACACACATGTGACCATCAGCGAGCACCCGATGATGATCAAAATACAAGACTACACCTCTCGCGGCAAGGACCTCGTCAAGTCCAAACCATACTGGACGGCCCCCACGTACCAGCTCAACGAGTTCCTCAAGCAGGCGTACCAATCCGGCTCTCCTCGCGGCTGGGTCAGTCCCGCGGACAGCATCGGCCAGGTGAGGATGCTGAGGAAGGCGGGTGAACACGCCGGCGTACAGGAGCCGCAGCCAAGTCCGTTTCGGTTGACGGACCTCCCGATCGCAAATGAATTTTATCCGCTGCCAGAACCGGGTGTTGCTGCGGACCCATATGATTTTGCTCCTGACGAAGATCAGCTCTCGCCGCTCAGCATGGACTCTCCCCTGCTCAATTAGAGGGGCGTCATTACGAGTCGGCTACTCGGCCCAGGGTTGATAGTTGATACTCTGTTAGGGATGCGGGAAGAGCATCACCAGAGCTGTCTGAGAGATGAGCAAGGGTCAGGAGGTCATCAGCGAGGTTTGGGAGTATGCCTTCAAGTTGCCTTAGTGAGCGAATTTGATTAGACTAGTACATACTTTCTTTGGGCATGGCCTAGACATTGCTGGGGTTACTTGATTTATTTTTTGACCTGTGTTTTTGAGATGGATTCAAGGGGGCCGGCGAAAGTGAGTGAGAGTTGGGCACACAGCGGCACAGACAGCGGCACAGACAGCCCAAGCCGGGTAATTGCGCAGTTGAGGCCACTTTGTCCGTCACATAATAACCTTCTCGAACCTCAACTTTGTTACTTTCACGGGGTATTTCAATAGGTATTCATTTCCTCTTTCCTATTTCACCTTGGTTATTCCCGTTTACTGCCGTTGTGTTGGTTCCCGCGCGGTGCTGTGTGCTGGTTCACAACCAACCTCCCATCAATCCCCTTACTCATTACTCGTCACACAAAAGCAAGAAAAAAAGGAGAAAGAAAAAAGGAAAAAAAAAAAAAAGACAGACATGGACATTTACACACTCAACCTCCTTTTCCTCCTATCCCTCTGCCTCGCCCTCTTTCTCTACCAACGCAGATCCTCCCCTCCTACCACCACCACCACCACCACGACGCCCACACCAACAAAAACAAAAACAACGACTCCCCCCCCTAGCAGCACTAGCAGCAGCAGCAGCAGCAGCAGCAGCAGCAGAATCACCGTCCCCCCAAACCCAAAACAGAAAAAGATGAAAAAGACAAAAAAGAAAAAGAAGGACACAAAAGCCTTCCTAACAGCCTACACCCTCTCGACGGCCTCGGACTGGCTCCAAGGCGCCTACCTCGCCCCACTCTACACCGATTCGCACGCTGTCGCCCCGCGGCTCGTCCCGCGGCTGTTCGCCGCCGGCTTCCTGGCCAGCGCGCTGGCGGGGGCCTACCTGGGCCGCTGGGCCGACCGCGCCGGGCGGAAGCGCGCCTGCCTCGCGTTCTGCCTCGTCTACGGGCTTTCGGGCCTGCTCACGCTGGGGGTCTTGCCTGTGGCCCGGCTGGGTCGTCTGGTTGGGGGAGGGGAGGGGAGGGGGAGGATGGCGGGGTTGGTGCTGGGGCGGGTGCTGGGGGGGATCGGGACGGGGTTGCTTTTTGTGGGGTTTGAGAGTTGGGTTGTGGGGGATTTCGCTGGGAGGGGGGCGGCTGTGGATGTGGATGCGGATGCGGATGATGATGATGATGATGGTGATGATGCGGGCGGCGAGTTGGGAAGGGTGTTTGGCCTGATGAGCGGGCTGAATAGTGTTGCGGCTGTGGTCTGTGGCGTGGCGAGTGAATGGTATGTGAATCTGCGGACTTGTTTAAAAGCTCTTTTTTAGCCCGTTTGTCTGCTTTTGTCTGTGAGAGAAGGGGAGGGGAGGGGAGGTGGCTGTCTCGGGAGTAAAATAATCGTCACGGGAACCGTCTCCCTCTCCCCTATAATCACTCCCAACACACACCCTAGTTTTAGTAGCAGTTCATATGGCTGACATTTGCTAGGATGGTGACGGCAACCGGGTCGAGGAAAGCGCCGTTTGTGGCGGCAGTGGGCGTGCTGGTTCTGGCTGCGGCCGTCATTTGGGGCTTCTGGGTGAGTTTATCTCTGCCTGATGGAAGCCGTGGAAAAGGTGAATGCTGACAGAGCCAGGATGAGAACTACGGCGAGATAGGCAGCACCGCCGCCGAGAAGAACGGAGCCAAAACCAAGAACAGGGTATGGACCGTCCTGTCTAACCCACAAGTCCTCGCCCTCGGCGCGGCATCGACCGTTTTCGAAGGCTCCATGTACTTGTTCGTCTTCTTCTGGACGCCCGTTCTCAAGTCGGTCCAGTCTTCTCCCGCAAACCTCCCCTACGGTGTCATATTCGCCAGCTTCATGGCGGCAACGCTGGCCTCATCTCTCGCCTTCAATATCATCACGGCCCGGCAGCTCATGCGGCACACGACCTTGCTCGTGGCGATACTGGCCGTCTCGGCAGCTTGCTTTTTCCTGTCCGTGGCGCCCACGTCCGAGCAGTCCGCCTTCTGGGTGTTTTGTCTGTTCGAGGCGGCCGTCGGCATGTACTGGCCGTGCATGGGTTTCCTAAAGGGGCGGCTGGTCGAGGACGGGGTCCGCGCGCAAGTGTATGGCGTGCTGAGGATACCCCTGAACGTGTTTGTGGTGGTGTGCTTGCTCTTTACGGGCGACGGGGATGCCTACGGGAAGGTGTTTACGTTGTGCTCTTCGCTACTGGTTGCCTCATCCGGCGTGGTCTGGGCTGTCATGGCGGGCCAGTAGCATAGACAGGAAGTAGAGTAGAACATAGACAAGGAAGTAGAAGGGCTCTTTGAGGAGACAAGCGTGGCGGAGCGTTTCCGTACCAGCTCCTTGATATCACGACGAATCATCCCGTCATGGTTGCTGACAATGGAGCAGCACTGGATTGGACGGCGTCTGTAGAATGGCCCAGCCATAAAAGCGAAGAGCGCGAGCGCGCCCCCTGATACTACAGTACGTGCATCCACTAGGACCGAGTACGACGGTTGTCTGGCCTTTGCTTCTGCTGCATGCATTGTGAGCCGGGTCCGGGACCTGCAGACTGCTCGATGTGCGCCCGCGTCAATGCCGAGTCAGCATTTTCATTCCGCGTCCCAATTCCAGCTGCCGGCAGGTCCCCTGCCTACTCAAGGCGGAGAACGGCGGAAGCGTGGGATGGTGAAAAAGGAACGGGGGTAGCTGTCAGCGGTGACCCCCCAACCGGTGAGCACTGTGGTAATCTCTCCTCTATTACTCGAAACGAGGCAAAACTGTATAGTGGCAAACCATGCCTCGTGGGCTCAGGTTTTGGTCCGATTTCCGGCCCCGTCTCGATTGGTGAGATGTGCCATGACGTCGCGTGCCCCTGACGGTCGTGGGGGTCCACGCCTCTCGTGTTGATCGTTGGAATTGACCAACCGGCTGCGATCTTCCCAAGGCAATCCCAAATAAGGCATCCAGTGGCTTTTGACCGGTCTGCAGATTTACATTCCGTCTCTTTCGTGTTGGGTGCTTTTTTTTTCTTGGGGGCAGTTGTGATCGTGACACGGTCTATGTATGTAATGTACACTGCAGGGTCAGCTCCGGCGCCGAAGCCCCACCCACGCAGCCGCAAGCAACCCGGGGCTTCCGGGCCATTTGCCGGCGGGAGTCGGCGGGGACCGGATCGGATGTCGGGAAACACGAGTTTCCTCGGTCATAATGGAATCATCAGTCCACCGCGTCCACCCCGTTCGCCCCTTATTACTGACCCGATGAATACCGAGGCGGGTTCTGTTGTTGGCGTGCTCCCCCGCTCGGGTGTCTTTCGCCAGGGGCGGAGATTCACTCGGGTCCGGCGTAGAGTTCCCGATTCCTGGCCCGATTCCAAGTCCAACCCCTTGCCGGCCGGATCCCGAGCACCCTTCTCGCCAGAGTCGCCGGTTTGTGGAATTTCAGGACCCGATGACTGGGTGTGGCAGTCAATAAGTTCCTTTAGCTTCTTTAGCGGCCATCCGGTGAAAAACCTGCGGCCAATCAAGCACGGGAATTCGGGTCAAACCCCCTCCCCCGCTCACGCTGCGCATGCGCCTATGACAAAGTGGTTTCCGTTTGTGTTTAGTTTCCGCGTTGCCGTTCGTGACAGACATATGCCAGGAATTGGCTGCGTGGTCCTTTGCAGAAGTCGGCTGCGGCTCCTGCTGCTGTTGTCGTCTGTCTGACCGGCACGATGCCCTATCCGACAGCGAAGTTTTATTGTCAATGTGGGAGTTTTGCGGGACCCGTGACAGCCCTTGCAGGTTCTCTGCAGCTGGACTTCATAACCAAGCTCCATTCGTCGCGAAGCCATCCTCAATGCTTCGTGACACTGGCATCGTAATCCTATTCAAATTAAAAAGGGGAAACCGCAACCGAGACCAGTAAAGCTCCCCCATTTGGAACCACTCACTTTGATCTCGATTGATCAAAAGTTTGGGGGTCTCGAAAGGGGGGGGGTCTTCTTTAGGGGGGGTCTGCGTGGGTGACAGATTGGCACAGTCCTTGGGCGGACTCACACACTGTAGACTTTCGTCCGATCGCCTCCCGCCTTGCAGGTGGGTGCCGGTCTGTTGGGTGTGCGGGGGGACCGTTCGCCGGTGAGGAGCCAGGATGGTGTGGTGGAACTTCAGCTCGCCCCAACGACGCAGCCTGTTAGCAAACCCTTACATAACTGCGGGACACATTTGGTCTCGGAGAAGTCCAGATTCGGGCTTTGTCGCGTGACGTACGACAATACCATGGCAATATCAAAGGATAGTACTGTAATAGGTGACATTGGCCTGCCATTGAATCGAGCTAGCGGCGGATTGCTGCGTTGCGGTTTTCGTTGACGCAAGTCGGAGGCGACGATGAGTTTTTTCTCTGATCAACAAAGTTCAAAGACATGGCCGACCGCAATGCGAAAGAAGAAGAAAAGACGATTGATCATGACGCAGATAAGCCTGGGAGACTCGGGTCCCTGATAGAAACCCGGTTCTCAACGGCGCCTACTGATTCGGCCATGCCATGACGTTAACGGACTGCGTAGGCCGGACAACCAATGCCTCAGGGACCGCTCGAGCGAAACATCACGCAAAACGAAATCAGTGTCGTGTGCCTTTCGTGCTGTGTCGGGTAACGCCCTGCGATGGGACCTCGATTGGCAATCGAAAGGGGTGGGCGATCGGATGAAGCAGCGGGCCGGGCTGCATCAAATACCCTTTCCGTTCGATCTTGCATTGGCCAAGCATCGAGATCGCATTTCAAAGCCTCTCGACCTGTGCCGGCCACGTGGAGTTGGCCTTCTCTCCGGAAAAATCTGAGACCGCTTGCTTGGTGTCACATGAAGCCCATCTAGTGCCCAGCCACCTGAACGGCCCTTTTGGCTCAAGAAGCTGCTCCCCCTGCCAAAACAGCCAATGACATCGGAGAGAACTGCCCCAAAAAGCGCCCGTCGCTCCTTTGGCTTGGGGATTGCCACACCTCTACAGCCACTGGCTCATGGCCACTCCGTGCTGCCTTGGAAGTTGGCCCCTCGAACCAACAAACGTCTTCTCCCCGTGATGATTCGTAGATCAGGCTAGGTGCATGCCACTAAGCACCGAGCGCCGGGATTGCCCATGGTTCTGGGATCGTGAACAGATCGGGCCAGACCTTTGGCATCTGCACGTCACGATTGATGTGTGGCATATTATTATTATTATTCTCCTATTGGTCTTCTCCACGACCTCCTTGGCCTTGCGCAACGAGCGAAGCTATCTTGGAGACCCGAGATGCTGTGAGCGGTTTGTGTACGGCTTCTGCGAGGAGTCAACATGGGGTCTTTGGTTCGAATAGAACAAAAAAGTGTTGTGGCAAAGGAGGGAAATTCGGCCTGGGCTGCTGCAGAATGCGTGAGCTCTGAAAGGGGTTTGAGGAGGGAAAGCCCTATGTATGAAAACGAAGAAACGAAAAAGAGGGTGCCTGTGATGGTGGCATCTTCACTCGAAGCTGATGTGGTGTTGGGTGAGGTATCTGGGAGTCTCCAATTGGTGGAATCTATGTCAGGTAGTCATGGCAGGCCCGGATCGTGGCATTTGATTTGGTCCAAAAGAGGGGGAAGAAAAAAAAACTCTTGAAAAAATAATAAAATTATTTCAGAGGAGTCGTCGCCATTGCCAGTGTCGTATAGAACTTGGTGAAACTCGCCGAACCGTGGTTGATGAGGCTGGGTTCTCGCATGCTCGGAAGTCGAGACCCTTGGCCAATTTGCGTTCGCAGAAGGTGGGCGATGTTTGGGAGGAAGTTCAAATGAGCGTGGGGTTGCCCGAGATTGAAGAGCGTGGGGGTACGGGACCCAGCAACTCCACTCAAGGATCAGGTGACTTACCTGGGATACGATTGGTGGTCATGCGTCCGCTTCTGATGGGTCGGCGACTGCTGGTACGGTACACGAGAAGAACACGCCATCGACATTCCTCGTAACAAGCAAAGAGAGCATCGGTGACGGTTTGAAGATATTTTGTTTGTACGACTTCGTTCGCGGCTCTTTGCAAATCAAAACACGAGACTCCCCGACTTCCGAACACCTGAGCCGGTTTGCTGAAGTCAAATCCCAGTCACGCGATCCCCACGATGCAATTCCCCGCGGACGCAGGCTGACGGAGGACCCAATGATCTGCAATAGACACAGTGCATGTTACAGTACGTCGCCTTTCGCACTATTGGGGTTAACAGGTAGGGGGCCATTGCTCTGTGATGGGGGAAGACGAGATGAATCCGCCTCTGTCCGATTGATGGGGAAGATGGCGGTTCTGTGCTCGGTTTTGCTGCGTTTTACAGTTCCTGCGATAAAAATAAAAATTAAAAAGAATCACGGCCAGAGGAAGCAAGAGACCCCCACCGACTTGGTGAACGCCATTGCCGAAACCCCCCAGCTTCAGGTACGCCGTACCCCTAGTGGAGGGCGGGATGGGTGCACTGACCAGAGCTTTAATTTCAGGCGACCCGGATGGGGAGCGGGGGTTTGATTGTCGTCCTCGACAAAAACAAGAACCTGGTCATTGCTCCCCAATTACAAACTACAAGTACTGCGTATGGTTCCCAACTCCTCACCACCCAGAGTGGATCTCGATGCCTTGTTCGGCCCTTACTAGGTAGGTACATAGTATGTAGTGTACTATACAGTGCTTTCCACCCTCGCCTGCTCAATGCTACCGTGATCCGCTCGCTGCCAATCCGAAGAGCAAATACAAGCAAGTCGTCGCGAGAGTCCCGCCAACGCACCAGCCATCCTGCAGCCCAAGAGCGATCGAAGCAACGTCGGTCAGTCAAGATACAGATGCAAGCACACTCAAGAGGAAGCGTTGATGTGGCTGAATGGTCCGAAAGTCGTGTCGCGGCCGTGTCAAGCGTCAGCTGCCCCTCTCAGCGCCCCTCTCAGCGCCCCTCTCAGCACCCCTCCACAACCCCTCACTGCCCCTCAATGCACGCCGTTTGCTCCCCAACTGTTCCCCGAAACAGCCACTCGCAGCATACGAGACGTGCAGCGGAGAAACCACTGTAGCCGCGGCTCTCGCCGAAGGGCTTGTTGACGTCGGTGTTGGCATTCGATGAGGCACACATCCACATCTTCTTGGCCAGGCCGTCTAAGGCCGCCAATGCTGCAGCGCAGATGAGCCAGGCAGCGGCTCATCACGATGCCGCGGTCCCTTTCCGCAGGTCCTCTGGCGTGCAGAGCCAGGAATCGAGGCACCCGCGTCTCATTGAAATTGGCTGGTCGAATTGGGCTGGCTGGAGACGGGGCGAATCGAGCAAGATGTCGAGAGAATCATGAAAATCGGATATGGTCATCAGCTCACAATGGCCGTTTTGTTCCAAACGTTCACCCCTGACCAATGCAGCACCGTCCTGATGACCAAAGTTCTCTGTTCCTGGCGAACCAAAACCCGTCAGCAGACACCGGCTCCTGCCCTTGCCAATCACCACCCATACCAGATTGGGTGTTCGAGTCTGCAACCAGCCGATAGGTGGCCTGTGGTCTAACATACTACGGTACAGTATGTATGGCACACCAGTTGAGCTCCAGACACAGCCCCCGGTGTCTAGTCCCGGGAATAGCGGGCCCGTGGCAGCGGCTCCTGGCATACCCGTAAGCAATCGGGCACCAGGCCAGTGGTTCGGCCCCTTGGGATCGACACTTCTACTTCAGACGGGCAAGGCAATGATGCAGGAGGGGTGACGCCGAGATCAAGCCACGCCAACTTTTATCAGGCGGAATCCCCAGTGGCGCTGGACAATTCCCAGACTCGGACGCCAGAGCCGTCGCAATCTACATACGTCTGGGTAGTCGCACAAAACGATCAAGTCCCTGTAGGGCCGTGATTGCCGCGTAGGTTGCACGGGAGCGCGATAGCATGATCATCGACGACCAACACCCTCCAAAGTCCAAGGCATCCTCCGGGCCCATTCTGGGATCTGTCCTATCGCCGAAGGAGTGGCTTCGATAGAGCAAAGTATGCATCAAACTCGCCCGTCGGACGTTTGGGCGTGAAGATGCTGGCCATCTTTTCGTCTTGCTGTACCCAACATCTTGCCGCTTCGAGGATCGAGAACGTCCTGGCCACGCGAGCTTGGTATGTACAGTACTACGGACGGCATACGTGGAGTTCGAGTGGCCTGCCACATATGTATCAGGATAACATCGACCGACGCACCGGGGGCAGCTGATCATGCAATGACCATTATTAGCTCCTTGGGGTAAGCACAAACAAAACAATCAGCACTACCAATCACGCTAACTCGCCCGCAATGTTCCTGGGGTATCTTGTTGCTCGGCGCCTTATCCTCGTTTGAGGCAGTGAGTTGCCCTTCATGAATAGGGGGCCAAAGATCACCATCTGGGTCCTGGAAAGGCATTCACATCACCGAGCAGGTTTTCCAGGCCGCCTATTTCCCTTCTCAGTTTAGCCTTGAGCCTCTCCTTGCTCTTTGTCCTTTGTGGCATTTCCAGCCATTAACCCCCACACTCGCAACCGCTGATCCCGGAACCAACCCCTGTCCCCCGCCAGACCCGGGCAAGGGGGCACCCCGGATTTCAAGAGCCTGGGCGGTTCTGGGGCCGCACTGTGCGCAGGTACTCGGGCATGCCAAGGACAATGACGGCTCCCTCACGCCCGGGCTTGGCAACGAAAATTCCGGGCCCCCCCCCCCCCCCCCCCCCCCCCCCCCCCCCCAACAAATCCACGACAGAAAGCGGGCGCGGCGACTTCGCCCTCTGCTCGAATCGTTACGGCCTCTGCGTTTCTGGACGCTTCAGCTTGACATGGCAAGTACCTCAAGCCGTTACTCGGAGCCACGCAGCGGCGCCATCCTCGGCCCAAGTCCGCAGCGAGTCACCCACCCCCCCCCCCCCCTTCTTCCTCACCCTTCTTGTGGGACGCCACTGGGTCTGGGCAAGGATTTCCAAGAACGGAAAGAAAAGAAAGAGACAACCGGTACCTTGGGCATCGAACCATGCCTTGACCCTTGCCATGGATGACTGCCGTTCCCTGTCTTATTTCCTTCATCCCCTGTCCTCGAGACTGCCCTTCACCTCGTCAGCCGCCTCCCTCTCAGAGTCGTCGTGTATACAAATATGCTCTCTTCCTCCCCTCGAGTCTTGAAGGCCTCCCTCATCTTCTCTCACTATCACAAGCTCCTCTTCCACCACCACCACCACCCATCTCAGACTCATCTCTTGTCCACCCTCAATCAACGATCCATCGCCACCTCTCATCCAAACCCGTCATACACCATGGCTCCCCACAACGACGCACCCTCTCCCAGCGGAAGCTACACCGCCGGCTTCAACAGGATGCCATACCGCCCCGTAGTCACGTCGAGCCTCATGACAGGGCACCTCAACACGATGGAGCCTCACTCGCCTGTCAGCAGCTCATTCAGCACCAGCTCAGAATCATCCGACTTTCAGATGAACCGGCCGCTCGTGCCAGGCGTCTACGTGCCCACCATGTGCTTCTTTGAAGAAGGCACCGAGGATGTCGACACCGACACCATTGCACGCCACGCCGTGCGCCTTGCCCGCGCCGGTGTCACCGGCCTAGCTACCCAAGGCTCCAACGGCGAAGCCGTCCACCTCACCCACGCCGAGCGGCAGCTCGTGACGGCCACCACGCGCAAGGCGCTGAACGAGTCCGGCTACGCGCGCATGCCCATCATCGTCGGCTGCGGCTCGCAGAGCACGCGGGAGACCATCCAACTGTGCCGCGAGGCATGGGAGGCGGGCGGCGACTACGCCCTCGTGCTGCCGCCATCCTACTACGCGCCCCTCTTCGCGCCGGCCTCGGAGACCATCGTCTCCTACTTCACCGCCGTCGCCGACGCCTCCCCCATCCCGCTCATCATCTACAACTTCCCCGGCGCCGTCGGCGGCCTCGACCTCTCCTCCGACATCATCGTCCAGCTCTCCCAGCACCCCAACATCGTCGGCGTCAAGCTCACCTGCGGAAACACGGGCAAGCTCAACCGCGTCGCCACCGCCACCCGCAAGCTGTCCAAGGGCGCCTACAACCCAGCCCAGCCCGATTTCCTCGTGCTGGCGGGATCCGCCGACTTCACCGTCCAGTCCCTCGTCGCCGGCGGCCACGGCATCCTGGCGGGGCTCGCCAACATCGCGCCCAAGGCGTGCCTCAAGACGATGGAGCTGTTCGGCCAGGGCAAGACGGCCGAGGCGCAGGCCATGCAGGAGGTGGTGGCGCAGGGCGACTGGACGGCCATCCAGGGCGGCGTGGTCGGCGTCAAGTCGGGCCTGCAAGGGTGGATGGGCTACGGCGGCGATGCGCGCAGCCCGCTGCCGCGGCCGACCGCCGAGCAGGCGAGGAAGTGGAAGGAGGGGTTCAGGGAGTTGGTTCTGCTGGAGAAGTCGCTTTGAATTGCCTTAATAACCTGGCAATCTGGTCTGAGGATCGGAAAAATAATGGGGTTTCTATTATTTTTTATTTTTTTTAAACTGGCTCTTAGGATGATGGATGGATTGGGAAGGGGGGTGGGTTCGGGCATGGGCGGCGTCTCAGCCGGGGATAAGGGCACATTCTTTGGCGTTTTATTTTATGTTTTTTATGTGCGTGATGGGATTGAATGGGGGGACAAAAAGGACGAGATTCCTGTCTTGTGGTGTGGCGTTCTGTGACAAAAAGCAAGGGCTATTTTGGGTATTGAGCCTATTTACTCTTTTTAATACTCAACTCGATTCGTATCATCATCCAGTTATCTTGGTGAACTACCAGTGAGCTGGCTACTGAATGCCTAGAAAGGGTGTTGATTTTACTCGTTGACATTTACCTCCCCCCCCCTTTTGCCATTCTTGCGTTGAAAGAACTCGATCAAATGGTTACCTTGGGCATTTAGAAGTGGTTCTAATCAATGAATAATGATAGCCAAATTCCACAAGGCCATATAAGTGGTCGCAGTCTCGACATCGGCTCATCGCCGTTGTCTTGTGTACAGTACACAAGTGGAGCTCTCGTGAGTGTGACAGCCTGCGAATATGCCGATTACGAGAAGGTATGAGACAGGTCCTGTACCGAAATGTCGGCACACACATGCAAAGCTCAACCGTTGCGCAGATGGTGGAAGAAGACCCCAAGGCAGCTCTCCTCCCCCTGAACCATTGAGCCCAAAGAACATCCCTGCAGCTTTCGGGTAGCATCACAGCAAAGATCGTCGGTCAAGCCACCAGCCACAAACCGCGTGTTTGCGGGAGAGAGAGAGAGAGAGAGAGAGAGAAAGGGAGAGAGAAAATACTATGTTTATTCTATGGGGCTTTTGACGTCGTGCAAGTAAATCAGGTCTGTGACTTTGTGCCATACTGAGGTACTTGGCTGCCTCCCATGTCTCACTCGACGTTGCTGCTTCGGCGGCGTCAGCCACCTTCTCTCTGATACGATGAACCCAGTTGTCACGTACATGGACTGCGGGTGTATCCCTGTGTGTAAGGCAGGACGCCCGAGTACACATGGGCTGTCTCGGTTCCCGGAAGCTGGTCCGGGTGCGCCACTTGTAGTGTCTCACACAGGGATCCTGCCTGGTCTTGTGACGAAAGGAGGCCCAGTTGAGAAGTATCCAGGGGTGAAGAACCGCGCAACCGGGTTACGCGCCATTGGAGGGTGTGGCTTCCCCTGCCGATGCCAGGGGGGATGGCGGGCAGTCCCGACGTTGAGAACACCCCTTATTTTCCGTTGGCAGCGGCGGCAAAGCTGACATTTAAAACCAAGCCCCCGCCGCCAACCAACCTGGAACATCGCCGATGGGCGGAGGAGAGCAACTGCATGTGGGGGTTTCGCAGAGTGCCGGACGAAGAAAAGTGTTTTCGTCTCACGCTCGAAGGAAGCTTGCACTTTCTCGGACTCGGTGACGACAAGACCCGTCATTGTCGCACGTAGATAATTTGCGGACGGGAAGAAGTGAAACAGTACCCATCGGGTATTTTCCAGAGACCTGTCTGGTAGGGTAGCCAAGTGAGCGAGGTCTGACGCATCGTCGAAGCAGCAGAGGAGACTAAGCGGACGCCGCGCTCGGCACGCCAGGCTTGATGTTGCAAAATGACTCACTGAAGCCTTTGTTCCTTCCTCACCCCGGCCGCTGTCGTGCATGGTCTGATGGACTGATCTCCGTGATGCAGGAAGGAGCAAACGTGGGCCCCCACGCCCGCAGTACCTTGGGGCCACCAGCGCGTGAACAGAGAGAAACCGGAAGCTGGACCCGATAGGTAACAGCCCAACTGTCCGATTCACGTCAAGAACCGATGACGGGCATCGCCGTCTCGCTCCCCTTTTTTGCTGTTGGCGCAGTTCGGCCCATCAGCGGCCGGGCGTTCAACCACTGCAGCTGTGATGCCGCTCACGTTCCTTGGCCCTACACCCCTTGAGTCTTGAGGCTGATGAGCCGATGCACGCTGGCCCCCACGGATCTCCAGTCGCAGACCGCAACTTCTGGCCTTCCTATGTCTCGATCACTATAACGGCGACAACAATTTTTCTAATTTTTTTTTTCAGACATGGCCCGACAAAACGGACCATTGCTCGGTAGACTCGGGTATGGCACATTTCCGTTCTCGCCGGAGTCCTAGCTTCCCGCTGTCGGGGACACCTTGTGCTCATGGGGTCACAAAGTTCGTCTGGGCCTCGGTCATTGAGAGAGCCAGCGCTAGTGAGGCTGCTTGCCACCATGCCAAAATAACAAAGACTACTCATAATCAGCTCTCCCTCATAACCTTGGCAGTATAGTTGCTGGCCCACGCCGCGCTTTCTTGATCTCAATTCCTGCCTGACAGGGCCCACGGTACCACCAGATATTACGATGAAAGATGTGGAGGAGTGCAATCTGTGTCGTCGCGGCCCTGTTGTGCGTGGGGGTACAGTCAGCTCCTACCCCTACGACTCCCCCTTTTCCGGTGGTTGGCGTCAAAACCGGCATCGACAGAAATACCGGACAGGTGCCGGCGAGGCTCAACATCAACACCCTGTGGGCACGGGGAGGGCCGCAGTGGTAACACCTGCGACGGCAGCCTGGCGGAAGACCGGTCTGATTCGCTCATAGGGACCTCTACATGCTTGCTCTCTCGGAGCTCCAGACCACCATTGAGACTGACGAGCTTTCTTACTTCGGAATCACAGGTATTGATGCATACCCCATGAACCAGTCCTTCCTAAACTGGTTAATCGTCTACTAACAGTTGATCAGGAATCCATGGATTCCCTCACAGTGCGTGGAACGGTGTTGAGCATGTAGACGACGCCCCCATCACGGGCTTCTGCCCTCACGGCGTATGTGTGCCTGACATGTCGACCCCCTTGGCGATCCGTCAGCTGATTGTTCACCCCGAAGGACCTCCTCTTTCTCACTTGGCACCGGCCATACGTGGCACTCTTTGAGGTTGGACGAAAGGCTCCGCTGCTCATAGGATCGTTCGCTGAAGGCCCTCATAGCAAGTATTGGTTGCTCGTGCAGTGAGAATTGCAAATGAGTACCCTTCGGACCTCCAGCCCGAATATGTCGCCGCAGCCCAGACTCTCCGACAGCCGTACTGGGACTGGGCGTCAAATTCCGCCTTGCCTCCCGCCGTCTACGCCATCAATGCCACCGTTAGAGCCCCGTGCGGCATAATAGAATTTGTCAATCCTCTCCGGGGCTATCAATTCCAGCAGCCGTCAGTTGAGTCGGGGTTTGGCGGGTTTCTGGCGACTCGCTCTCAGACAATCAGGTGTCTCGGCGAGGGAAATATGCTGAGCAATATCACAGCGTCCAACCACGGAATGAGCTCGGTAGCAGATGATCTAACCAGTCATGTTGTATGCCAGCCCTACAACTTAGTCACATCCATGGGCGGCATTATTGGGCGGCGGCTGACGGGGGATAGTACGATATCTTTGCCAGGCCCAAGACTTTTGATGGTTCCGGCTGGCGCGCCTCGAGCTTGGAATTCCCCCACAACCTGGTCCATTCATTCTCGGTGTGCAACGGAACATTCTCAGACATCAATTGGTCGGCATTTGACCCCTTGTTGTATGTTGCCCAGCCTCCCAGCCCGAGAACCTCTACGCTGACACAAGAGTAGCATGTTGCATCACTGCAACGTTGACCGACTCTTCGCGATGTGGCAAGCAGTCCACTATGAGGAGGCCATGTTCACCGGCACGGCAACCACCACTGGCCAATACGCAACTATTCGAAACAGCACCATCACCGCGAACAGCCCCCTGAAGCCCTTTTTCGACGAAACCATGAACTTTCACACCAGCAACTCGGTCGCAAACATTACAACCTTCGGCTACACGTATCCGGAAATGCCCGACAGGGCTATGCCGCCGGAGGCGCGCGCAGGTCATGTTAGGGCACAAGTGAACTCGTTGTACAGCGGAGGAAGCAATGGCGTTAGCCAGACACGGAGCCTGAGCAAGGCGGGTCGTCCCGAGTCCAGGGACTACTACACGGCCGAGATCGCCGTCGACAGAAGTGAGATGTCTCTTCCTGCAATACTACGGCTCATGGTTGGTAGGACAGTCGTTGGGGGCATGGCGTTGCTGGGGTTGCCGGGTGACGGGATGGCCTCAGTCAGCGTGCCACTTCAGGATGTACTCATTGGGAACCAGAGCGTGAGGGATTTTCCTGCGCCAAGGGTGGTGCTGTTTCTTCAGCAGAACCTGACCGTCGAGATTCGAGCGGTAGTTCTCCTATATAAAGGCTCGCGGCGCCCCAACTGACATTCATCATAGGGCAGCGGCATCGAGGTACCAGTCACCACAATACCCAGCTTGCACCTCCAAATTCAGAGCGTGGAATACGCACCCCGGGCGGATGACTCAAGCTTCCCTGTCTTTGGAAATGCAAGGAGATGGCCCGTCGAGGTGCGCCAGCACCAGCATTGATGGTGGTGTCAGGCGTCAATTCGTGGCTGTTGTGTCACCACCAGGCGGGATCTTGTTCTTTATTGCGCCTTTTTTTAAGGGAGGGAGGAGAACTCCCTTCAGGTCGGCCAATGTTGGGTGTTTGTGTAACGGTGGGAGGCCTGCACAATATCAGGAGTCGGCTGAGAGGGTATTGGTCGCCGTGTAAGATGTGGCGTAATTTCGAGTGACGCTCTCTGCTCTCGTCTGCCATTGAGAGGTAGTCGATAGAATTTGTCATGGGACAAGAAGCGTAGAAAATGAGAGGATAAAATGGAGCACAGCGTACCATCGAACCTTCACGGTTGCCTTCAGGAGATATCATTACAAATGTTATGACTGGTTTGGTCACCTAGGTTAGTTATCTATTGTTTGTGTGCTTTGTTCGTAAGCATCCTCGAGACAGCGGTTGGGCCTGATAGTAGCCATTGACAGCTGTCAGCTTAGAGCTTGGCTGAGCTGGCTCAAAAGGCCAATCACACACTTTCAACCTCTTGATCCTTCATTTGCGCAAGTGTTATATCAGGACATCAGCAGCAGCCAGACCTGCTGATAGGCACAAACCAAACATATGACCACATCAACTGTAAGATAGGAACGAATGCATTTCTCAAGGCGGTCTGGCTCGTTCTCCTGTCAATAACAATGATGATAGAATGTTATCCAGCATCCCAATTCCCTGCGCCCATGTATTACTGGCCGCTGAAGCCATCAACCTATGCTGTCACCGACCTCCCCGCCGACATGCAAGGACTCTACGGGTTATCGATCGGCCGTGTGAACTCCTAGAGTCTGGAGCTGCATTTCCGAAAAGTGTACCCGCCCAGACCAGTGCATGACGACAGAAGCCGTCACAGCTCGGGCATCTGGAACCCCTTGGTGGAGTCTGATGCTTGAGTTCGTGTCTGGAGAGCAGTCAGGCATACAGACTTGCCGTCTGCCGTTTTCCCGCTGCAGCTGATGTGGTGGCCTGTTGACGGCGGAGGAGCACGCCGGGGGGGGGGAAGTTAAGAGCTTATGGGGTTGGCAAAGATGCCTTCAATTGACTGCGGCGCTGGTACCGAGCAAAGCCCAGAACGAATCAGTAGGAGCCATGTGAACGTTTCGGGCAATCCATACCGGGGCGGCGCCCGTGCCAAGCCGGACGGCCCGGAACACCGGGACAGGGAGCGGTACCTTATCCGAGTCCGTTTAGGGCGCTGCCCCGGATCGGTAATCATTGAGGAAAATAATAACCATGGTATCGATGAATTTTCTGGACGACTCATCTACTTTCGCTCTCAAAAACCGCGACTATAACGATAGTAGCGAGTCATTCAAAGTTTATCGATGCGGGGCAATGGTCAACGTTTCAGTTTCTGTTCCGCTGAAGGAGGTGGACTTGATATACTGTGAAGGTGGGACCCCTGCCAACCAACCAACCAGCTACGGTGGATGAAACACATCCACAACTCTTCCGTAGTATAGTGGTCAGTATGTGAGCTTGTCAAGAGAAAGGATTCCCGGACCTAACAACGCTCGAGACCCGGGTTCAATTCCCGGCGGGAGAGAAGCCACTTTGTTTTTTTTTTTTTTTTTCTTTCACTCCCATACAACAACAGTGCCCTTCCCCCCCCTTTTCTTTCCAAGCCGCTTCTCACCTTCAATCGCAGTGACCAAGAGTCAAAATGGGTTCAACCACGCTCATTCGCGGCTTCAAAGTCTCCGTCTCCATCTTGGACGCCTTCCTCGCAGCGAATAATGTTGATGAGACGTACGGGACTCCACCCTTCTACAGCCACCACCCGGACAAGGACCCCATCTCTAAGCTCCTCTTCGGCAAAATCTCCCAGTTTGACGAAACCGCCGACAGACACAAGTTCCGGGTTGTGATGCCGTCAATTGAGGGTAACGATATATCCAAGATAGCGTACGTCGCCTACGCATGGGTAGCTGTTGTCGCGCATCGCGAGGTAGAGCTGGAGGTCGACTTGCCCGTCGAGGTTCCGAAAGGATTTGAGGAGCTCAGGTCGGAGATCCTGGCGTCTGGAGAGACGGTTGAGGGAGAAGGCAGGATTGCAGACGACGGGAAGATGGGCATGTATCTCGTCGTCACATATGATATCCGCGGTTACCAAGGTCCTCCGGAGCCGTTAATCTGATCAACTATCTTGGATTGCGTCTGTCTGTGGGAACGACCTGCTGCCCCGGAGACCCGAAACGCGACGAGACGGGCCGAAACTGAGCCCCTCATTTGCCATGCCGCAAAAGTTCTCGCCAAGATGCGTGGTCCTGAATCCTACGGTGCAATGCCGGGGATAGTACGCAGCAAGGAGATGGCCGAGTCAACCGGGCAACGCGACACAGATAATATCAATCGATTATCCAAGATTCGGCAAAATGTTTATTTTGGCGGTGATGGTGATCGTCGTCCCAACGGAGACGGCCGACTCTGGCATCCTTCCATTCCCAGTCGCAGGGCTGAGGGGGAGGGGGCGCCGGGTGGCCGAGAAGAGTTGGGGCGGCGTTGGCCGAGCCGAGCGGCAAACAAGCAAACAAGCAAGTCAGCAAAGTAGTTAGTTAGTCAGTCATTATTAGTCGAGACGAAGATATAGCAACGGCATTTTTGTCAATCATGACCAGCACATTGTCCATTCCGTGGTGCCGAATCCGAGTTTTGCTCCAAAGTATACATAGTACACCACCCGGTTTTCTGATTCATTCGCAAGAAGAAGCGCCCTAAAAATCGTGCGCACTGCCCCCCCATCGCGTGACGGTTCAATACGAATGGGAACGCCCCTCCACCCCACCAAGGCTGACTGTGCGCCCAGCGAGCCGTTTGCGCGAGTCAACCGGTCAACGTTACCGGGCGAGGCCGAGGGGCTTGGACTGAGACATTCATGCAATACTATGTAGCGACTCGGATGACCGCATGGAACGTTGCGACGAAATTTCTCTTTTCTGGCTGGTGAGGCTCGTTTGTGTGTGTGTGTGTGTGTGTGTGTGTGTGTGTGTGCAAATGTCTGCGCTGTGAAGGAGTGAAACCAAAAACCGAACGGAGATCTTGAAACGTCGGTACCGACGAGGCCGTTTTTGGTTGTTTGGCCAGCGGATCTCCTATCAAAAAATGGGATATCCTGCCTTATTGAGATAATAATCCCGCGAAGAAGGGGAGAATTTTGGTTCTTGGCTGGAGCGGTCTCCTGTTTCAGGGGCCAGAGGGGAAACTGCAATGGTGGACGCACATTTGCTCCCAATGATTCGCATGCCCGGCACGCTGTTTCAGTGGCTGGCCCAGCGGGCAGCGCCAACCTGGGGCTGGGGTGCTACAGCTGCAGCTGGCGGCCGGCCGGCCTCCCTCCCTGCGGCCCGATTTGCGTGATCCCGCCACGGTTTCCCCGGTTGCACACGCGGGGCAACCAGGCGCTGAGGCCCGAGGGCGGGATCAACAGCAGGGGGTCCTCAGGGGGCGCTGCCCGGATTGGCTGGTGGCTTGCGCGGACCCCTATTTCGGCTTGCCGCGCGCTGGGAGCCGCATTCGCGACTTTGCTGACTTTGGGTGCGCGGGCGTGAGTTCATGAAGCCGTAGTGTGGAAACTCGAGTTTGAGATGACACAAGATGTTGCTCCTTGGCTTCGAGCTGAGACCTTGACGATAACACCAGGACTACATAGTACCAGCATCCATCCGAACCATTGTAACATTATTTGCCGGGTGCCGTTGATCCGCTCGAGGCTGGGCTCCACATGAACGTTTTGGTCAGCAATCCGAGGGCAGGTTTTGGGGGAAATGAGGCCAAGCCAATGGAACCAACACCAAAGCGAGTGCTTGGCTCGGTGCGGCTGTCCGATAGTGAGAGCCAACAACAAAAGTGCCACCGCAATGTCATGCCCACACGTGTACTCGTACATGGCGCTGAATCGGGACGGGAGGTAAAAATAGTTACACGAACCCGAGTCTTATTGCAGCATCGGCCGGACACCCGCATCACGCCTCGGCATCTGACCATGGAAATCTCGTTGTTCTCCCGGGGCGACGGTTCAGCGTTCAGGCCACCGCACGGCTGCAGGCTACGCTCTGCGCCTCTGGGTCGGGTGACAAAAGCCGTAACGGCTCGTATCCCCGCGGCATTATTGGACCGCCATGCATCGCGCCCAGGACGCCAAGCCAAAAATTCGGAGTGGCTCACGCCCAAGCTGCGGCCAGGGTCCATTTCGGGCTTGTGCAGCATGACAAGTCAAAGCCAGCCATCCCTGCATGGCCAAGGCTGGGGCTGGGCAGCTGCGAGCGCTCTGATTGGCCACCTGGCCGCGACTTCGGTTTCCCCTGGCGCCTTTGGCAGGTGACATTTGCTTGAATTTCGTAAATTTCATAGGGGAGCAGGCTGCAGGTCTGGGCATCCCTGGGCGGCCCCAGAGCAATCCAGGGGGTGTGCAGGGGACCAACACGAG
This sequence comes from Chaetomiaceae sp. B2702, assembly GCA_023628455.1. Classification (NCBI taxonomy): domain Eukaryota; kingdom Fungi; phylum Ascomycota; class Sordariomycetes; order Sordariales; family Chaetomiaceae; species Chaetomiaceae sp. B2702. The sequence continues at coordinate 334,556 of JAMAKP010000003.1, read as the reverse complement.
CAGCACGCCTGGCACGCCATGGCACGCCCCGGCGCGATGGGGCTGGAAGGGAAGGGGCAGCCTGGGACCAACTTGATTGAAAGCCATCATGGGCCCAGATCGTTGAGCAGGCTCGGTTTCGTCTCTCCTTTCCCTTTTCAACCATTCGCATCATCTGCCTTCCACAGCAGACCGCAGCAAGCCCGGGATTCGTGGCATTACAGTCGCTTCATCCAGTCTCTCGTTCACTGCCTGCGTGGCACTTTTTATACACTCGCTTCACCGCACTTGTTGCCTTTTAATAAGCCCGCAGATCCCCTACGCCATAGACAGCCCCCCAGCAGAGACAAGCAACACATCCATACCAGACATAGACAAGACAAGATGCTCTCCAAGATCTTCACTTCGGTGGCACTTGCCGCCTCACTGGTCACAGCCCAGACCTTCACTGACTGCGACCCAACTAAGCGCGGTGAGTCCTCCCCCTTTTTATGTGGTCTTGAGATGTCGCAGTTCCTGTGGCTGACTTGGATTAATCTATAGATGGCTGCCCTAACCCCAAGGCGGTCGGCTCCAAGACGCTCGACATCGACTTCCGCAAGGGCGCCAACAGCTTCTTCAAGCTCGCTGATGGCACCAGCCTGAAGTACGACAACGGCCTCGGTGCTGTCTTCTCCATCAACAAGGAGACGGATGCCCCTACAATCAGCAGCAAGGCGTACATCTTCTTCGGCCAGGTCGACGTGACGGTGCGGGCGGCCCGCGGCGTGGGCATCGTGACCAGCTTTGTGCTCCAGTCAGACGACCTCGACGAGATCGACTGGGAGTGGATCGGCGGCGATACCACCCAGGTGCAGACCAACTACTTCAGCAAGGGGTGCACCGAGACGTACGACCGTGGTGGATTCTCGCCCGTCGCCGACCCCATCAACACGTTCCACACCTACACCATCAAGTGGACCCCCGAACAACTCGACTGGATCATTGACGGCAACGTCGTCCGCACGCTCAAGAACACTGGTGTCGCGGGCTGCGCCGGCTACCCCCAGTCGCCCATGCAGATCAAGCTCGGCACCTGGGTCGCCGGCCGCAAGGACGCCCCGCAGGGCACCATTGACTGGGCTGGCGGTCTTGCCGACTTTGGTGACATTCCCTTTGACGGCTACTACCAGAGCCTCCGCATCCAGGACTTCATGGGTGGCCGTGGCGCCAAGGAGGCCACCGAGTACCACTACACTGACCGCACCGGCAGCTGGCAGAGCATCAAGGTGGTCAACAACGGCAAGGAGGAGGAGGGCTCCAGCAGCTCGTCGTCCACCACTACCAAGCCCTCGACCACCTCCAAGCCCAGCTCGTCGTCGGCCACCACCCTCGCTACCGTGAGCTCGTCGCTCAGCTCCAACAGCACCTCCACCCGCGGCAGCACCGGCGCGACCCATGCCCCCACGGGCACCACTGGCAACGAGAACACCGACACTACCACTGGCTCCACGTCAGTGTCGACCGGCGCTGCGCCCACCATGGCCGGCAACATGGCCGCCCTGGGTGCCGCTGCCCTTCTCGGCTACCTCGCCCTCTAAGCCCGGTTCTCCTGGGGCACATGGGAGATGAGACTCGCTGGTCGTTGAACGCGTTTTGATGTTGTCTTTTTTACTTCTCGGTCCGGATGCTATTTTGCATCTTCACACCACGCTCCTTTTGCTGTCTTGCTTTCTCCGTTTTTGACCAAGCCTTCCAAGGAGGATATGTCGAAGCTGGAAAATGCAAAACACGCCACCGCATTTTTACCATGTTTATCGCCCTTTAATTACCCGGTCGCCGAGGGGAAGGGACAAACACGCGTTGCGCTGAGTTTGAGGGGTTTCTTTTTTCCACACAGACGGACGGACGGACGGACGGATGAAAGACAAGACAAGCCAAGGACGCTGATTACATGGGGGATGGGGTACAGTAACGAGGACGGTACATAATGGTTGGCACGCGGGACATTGTGTTGTACATGGGAGATGGCGACGAATGAGGTTACGAGTTGAGAAGGTGTCGACGAGGGGTGGCTTTTGGTCGGTTTTTTTTTTGAATGGATTGTGGGGGAGGTTGGGAATCTTTTGTTGATACCCGATACCTTGGAAGCGGCTGTCTTGGTTGATGGTGTCAGCGCTGCGTTTCTCATACTGGGCGACTAGACTCACTTAGACTGTACTCGTATCGACGACGTGCTAGACAGTGCTGAAGGCTAGATGGTGTACTATTGCCTGCTTTACCTAAACCTATTTATCCCCGGACAATCGTGCTGTGCTGTGCTTTGCGTTCCTCTGGACTCAAATTGTGTCTCTTGTGTTGTGAAATGTGGTTGCGTGGTTGCGCGAACGCAAAATGATCATGTTCCAATGTTTGATGTCGGCAGCCGACTCTGCTTCCGGGACTAGAGGCAGCGGATATTCGTTCCTGCCGTCAAGTCATCAATGTGCACCGTTGGCAAGTACCGTGTAAGTCGCGGTTGCGGGGCATTGCATCTCCGGATGCTGTGGCTGCCTAGACAACCCCCGACCTTCACATTTGGGATTTTAGGTACACCAAGCGCAACCACATGCCCCGCCACGCCCCCCCCCCCCCTCATCAACCGGTCCGCGAGGGCGTGCTTCTCTTTTTCATTCGTAAAAACATTCAAAACATCCAAAATGGCCCCAAATCCCGAGTACAACAGCATTCCGGCCTTCCACGCGAAGCTCGCCCGCAGCCGCCGCATCCTAGCTGTGTGCGGCGCCGGGCTCTCGGCCTCTTCCGGCCTGGCAACCTTCCGCGGCGCCGGGGGTTTGTGGAGGAACTACCAAGCTATGCAGCTGGCGTCCCCTGAGGTTTGGGAAAAGGACCCGGGACTGGTGTGGATGTTTTATGCCTATGTGAGTGGGTCGCCTTGGATGCATGTGAGAGCGAGAGACTGACGGCGAGAACAGCGACGACATATGGCCCTTCAAGCCAAGCCCAACGCTGGCCACTACGCCCTCGCCGCACTCGCAAGGCGAAACCCAGAGTTTCTATGTCTCTCACAAAACGTCGACCGTTCGTCTCTCTCTCTCTGTCACCATCTCTGCAACATCGTCACTGACAGTCCCCCCCCTCTCTCTCCCTCCCAAGACCTCCACCCTCGCGCGGACCACCCCTCCAACCAACTCAAACTCCTCCACGGCTCCCTATTCACCCTCAAATGCTCCTCCACCGCCTGCAACTTCGCCGAGCCAGAGAACTTCGCCTCCCCGCTCTGCGCGGCGCTCGCCCCCGCCGCCGTCGACGCCCCGTCCTCCCCAGCCGAAATCCACCCACTCCTCGACACAACCCGCCCCCTCCCCCACATCCCCCCGTCCTCCCTCCCGCACTGCCCAGCCTGTGAAACCGCCCTCCTCCGCCCGGGCGTAGTCTGGTTCGGCGAGGACCTCGACTCCGACATGCTCGACGTCATCTACACGTGGATCGGCCGAGAGAAAGTCGACATGGTGCTGGTGGTGGGGACGAGCTCGCTGGTGTGGCCCGCGGCCGGGTTCGCGAAGCTAGCGAGAGAGGTTTCGGGGGCGCGTGGGACGAGCGTGGTGCATGTGAATATTGATGCGGAGGAGCCGGAGAATGTGAGAAAGTTGGAGAGCGAGGATTTTGCGTTCGCGGGTGATGCGGCCGTGGTGCTGCCGAGGTTATTGGAGCCTGTTATTGGGCGGTGGGATGAAACGGAGGGTCGGTTTAGGAGGTGAGTTGAGAGATTGGCTGGGCTAGGGTATTAGGGGGGGGGGGGGGGGGGATAGGGTAAAAAATTTCGAATTTGAGTTGGTTAGGATGAAAGCAGATGAAATGGATGGATGGCATCGGACGGGAATGGCTGGATAGATATTTCTGGGACGAGGCATATGATGGCAACCCCTGGGGACATCGGATTGGGGGGGTTTGATGGGTTTTGGGACGGGTCTGTTATAGGTTATGGTTTACATAACATAGGACACGCCCAGGCAGCATCATGATAGCATTCCCACATGTAGGGAACGAGGTGACACAGCATACCTAGTAAACATCCAATACACTTCATTACGCTTCAATATGGGTATTATATGACCAAAACCAAGAGGTGGGTATCCAGTTTCCCCCTATCCAACAGCAACGGCTTTTCCCAAAACCCCGTCCCATATTACGCCCCGTCTATTTAATCGGACAAGCCAAACCACAAGTCTGCCGGCTCACGCCTTTGCGGGCCCTTCCTGGGTATTCTCCCCATCAACACCGCCCGCAGCCGCGCCCTCCTCGGCCTCACCTTCGCCAGGGGCGACCACCTTGCGCTTCTGAATCTTCTTCCAGCTAAGTCCACAGGCGGCCACGAAGGCGGCGGCCGCGCAGCCGACGGTGATAAAATACGAGTTGCGTAGGCCGCCCAGGTAGGCCGTCAGCACGGCAGTCAGATATTGCGTGGCGTGCAGCTCCTCCAGAACCTGGGGGATCTGCGAGGCGCCGCTGTTGATGAAGATCTGCGGCGGGATTCCAGGCGCGTCCTTCTCGATGCCCTCGGTGAGGCCGTTCTGGAAGACGGCCTGGGCAACGGCGATGAAGATGGCGCCGCCGAGAGACTGGAAGAACTGCACGCAGGCTGTGGCCTGCGGGATCCATTCGTGGGAGACGCTGTTTTGGACGACGAGGACACCCGTCTGGAAGCCGACGCCTATTCCGAGGCCTTGGGGGACAGGTTAGTAGGGAGGGTGTATGTACGTACGTAAGGGAATATAGGGCGGGGGGGGGGAACATACCGGCAATGACCTGGTATCCAAACCAGACCCGGAGCGGGCTGTCGAGCGAAAACGTCGTGATCATGCCGGACCCGACGGTGAAGAGAATCATGGACGGCAGGATAAAAGGGTTGTAATACCCAACCGCGGTGATCAGGCCACCGGCGGCGACAGAGGTGATGACGACGGCAATCAGCATGGGCAGCAACTTGATGCCAGCCTGAACGGCGGTGTCGCCCTGAATCGCCTGGAAGTACAAGGCTGTTTTTTTTTTATTAGGATGATGGTTAGCCAATTTGTCGTCCCTCTTCCGCCACGCCAAAGGGCACTTACACAGGTAGTACACCAAGGGGAAAAACGAAGCTCCGAAAAAGAAGGCGAAGAGCATGGCGCAGACCACGTCGCGGTTCTTGAACAACCTCGGCGGCAGCGTCCCCTTGTCCCCCTTCCAGATCTGAATCCCAATGAAGATGGCAATCATGACCGCAAACCCAACAAACAGGCCAATAATAACCGAGCTGTTCCAGGCATGCTCCGTCCCTCCCCACTGCAGCGCCAACAACAGACACACAATCGACGGCACGAGCATCGCGGTGCCCAGCAAATCCAAGCTCAGGATCCTCTGCACCACCGTCCGCCCGCCGTTGTCATGCTGGTGCGGGATATGCAGGAACAAAAAGATGGCCAGCATGGTCGCCCCGCCAATCGGCAGATTGATGTAGAAACACCACCGCCACGTCACATGGTCGGTGAAGGCGCCGCCCAGCAGCGGGCCGGCGACGCTGGCGATCCCCCACATCGCGCCGATCAGGCCGAACGCCATCGGCCGCTGCCGCAGCGGCAGGGTGTACGACAGGATGACGACGCCGCCCGAGAACAGGCCGGCGGTGCCGACGCCGGCGAGCGCGCGCCCGACGATGAAGGCGTTGCTCGACGGCGCGACGGCGCACACCAGGCTGCCGACCTCGAAGAGGAAGACGGCGGCCAGGTACGTCCACTTGACCGAGAACATGCGGTAGAGGGAGCCGTAGGCGGGCTGCAGCGCGGTGGTGGTGAGGAGGTAGGCGGCGCCGTACCAGCCGATGTCCTTGACGGAGCCGAACTCGCCGGTGATGGCGCCCAGGGCCGGCGCGATGATGGTCTGGTCCAGGGCGACGAGGAAGATGGCCAGGCAGAGCGAGGCGATGATCAGGAAGAGCTTGAGGCCCTTTGGGTAGACGATGGAGGTATTGTCGACGCCGGCGGTGGAGGTGGTGAAGGGGTCGTCGGCGGTGGTTTCTTTGGTGTCTTTGGTGCCTTTGGTGCCTTTGGTGCCTTTGGTGCCTTTGGTGGCGGTGACGGGCGCCGCCAACGCCGGGGAGTGTGCCCGTGGTGGGGTGGCCTTTTCGAGTTCCGTGTCGGTTGTCATGGCGTCTTTGTCGGTCATTTTCGGCGGGGCGGGAATTATGTGGATAAATGTACAGTAGGTATGTAGGTGGTGGTGATGTTGTTGTTGTTGTTGGTGTTGTTGACGTATCCAGCTGGTCAAGGTGCTGAAGAGGCTGAGACGCAGCGACCTTGGTTTTAAAGTGATGTTTGGGTTTGGACGGACGGGCCGCTCTGCACGCTCACAAGGCGCGTGTGGCGGATGTCGTCTGAATTGGGTAGACAGAACGCCCAAGGTCGTCTCGTTTGTCGTGAGATCAAGCAAAGGAGCCGACTGCGGGGCGATGGCGGGAACTAAATAAGATGGGCCGAGATCGAAGACGGCATCAGACGACCACCGATGCCGATGATGACGACGGACGACGACGCAAAGCTATCTCTCTTGACACAGCGAGTGAGAAAATACGAGCCAGTCAGCACACACAGAGAGCAGAGAGGCTTGCGAAGTGACGCTTGTTAAGTATCGTGGCTTTTCCTCCGTGCCGCATTACCTTCCTAAATAATCAGAGAAAAACCAAACGGTACATAGTAACTAGCCCAAACACAAGAAGATTCGATGTCACGCAAGCGCGTGCTCGGGCTGCGGCCCTCGGACGACCTTCGCAGAGCGAACTCCTCCGTGCGCACCCCCCCACAGCTACCTCCAACCAGACAAAGGATTCCATTTTCTATTTCGTTAGTAGCCGCATGCGAGTCTTCGCCCTGCCGTGTCCATCTCGGCTCCCTGAGGCAGCAATTGGCTGGATCAGACACAGATGATCGGCACCACCCTGTGGGACCCGCCGGCACGGTGCTGGGCGGGCTGACCCGGACCGGGACTGGCTAAAAAAAAAGAAGAAAAAAAGCTTGAAATTGGCTGAGAACGGCACTCCAAGGTCGGGGCTCGGCGTGCTTGTTCCACCGAGTGGGGCCTCTCTTGACGCGCCAAGCCTGGCATTTCTGTACGCAGTACGCAGTAAGCTGCATTGACACTTTGGCGGTGGCCAGGGCCCTGTTAGGTTGCGATTCGAGGGTCATCGTCATGTGCGGTGTGTTGCAGTAAAGAGTCTCTGCTCCCTTTGGTATCTCAAACGCTCCAGAACCTACAATGAAAAAGAACACAAAATCATGACGCTCTCTATTTCCGATTCCTCGTCTTCTTCTGCGTCTGTGCCGTGTCCTCCTCCACCTCGTCTTCCCCCTTCTTCAAGTCTTCCGTCAGGCCCCACTCCTCCTTGTCATACCAGTCCTCCCCGTCCGACATGTCGCGATTTGGCCCACAGTGCGCCTCCGCCTTGGCCCATCCCCACACCGTCTTGCGGAGCCGGTCCGCCTTGAGCAGACCCTCGTACAGCCGCTTCGTGCCCCGGCAGATCTCTTCCTGCTTCTGCACGTACAACAGCAGCAGCCGCCGCACCTCTTCCGCTTCCTGCTCGGGGAGGCCGAGGTCGCGGTCGGGGTGCGCTGCTGGCGGCAAGCGGAAGAGTGGATGGATGAAGAATTCCTCGAGGGCCTCGAGCGTCGGGGACGCGGCGTGTATGTCGGGCGGCGGAAGTACCGGGGGTGCCGCTGGTCTTGACGTGTTCTGAGATTCTGCTGTGCCGGGGCCTGCGCCGGGCGCCTCGGCCATTTCCATGTCTTCGCCTCCGTTAGTATTCACAGCGTTCGCAGCGCCGTCCTTCTCCTCCTCGCCGCGAGTAGGGTTGCCGTTAACATGGCCGTCCTTTCCGGCATCGGCTGCGCTCGATCCCCTGCGCCCGCCATTTACGCCTGCGTGCGCGTCTGGTAATGTTTCAGCGCAAGCTAGCCTCTCTTCCGGCGCTTGAATTTGCCCAGCCTCCCCCCCTGTCCCTTGTTGGGCCATCTCTGTAGCCGTGTTTTCCCGAGCGCTGGGGCCGCCGCTGACACTGGGGCCCGCCGAGGCTTCTGTAGGAATGCGGCTGGTTGGACGGTTGAAGAAACTCATGGTGTCGGTGAAGAGCAATGCGTCACGGTCGTCGGGGGCTGTCATGAGCCCGCACGGGGCCCACGCATTATCGCCAACCAGTTTCGTAACCAGAGGCTTGGCTTTCCACAGCGCCTGGTTCTCCTTTTGCATCAAATTGCGCCCTTGCTCGATCAATTCTGTCAGCGACTTCGAGGTAAACGGCCGCGAGAGCGTCGGATGCGATGGTAAATCGGTAACAGCGGTTAATGGGGCTAGGATTTCTGCGCCAAAGTCAGCGTTTAACCTCCTCCCAAGGCAACCTCGAGCAGACTGGCTAGAGACGCACGTTCGAGACTTATGGACGAGTATGGATTTTGCTGCATGGCCGAGGCGATGGCATCTTGGACCTGCTCCTCCTCGTCGTCGCTGTCGATATCGTAGCCATCCTCGTCGATCAAGTGAGGGTTGCGGTTTATGATTGCCCGTTGGTAGCCGGCGTGTTCTGCAACCTGCGTCACGTCAATGCCGCTCTTGAACCGTCCGACCGACGCGCGCGGTGGTGGGACGTACGCACCTCCTTGTAGGCTGCGGGGCCCATAGACGATGTGAGTCGGCCTTGGTGGACAAACCTCGCTCGTTTTTTGAGCTTGTTGCCGCGGTTCGTGGTCTGATCAATTGACGAGTCCGAGTCCGAGTCTGTAGCAGGAGCATGGCAGGAGCATGGCAGGTTAGCACGCGCGCAGCAGGAGAGCAAAAACCCGACATTGCGGGCGCTGGGTGGCTAACCGTAAGCTGTGCGCTTCAAGGTCCTCCTGAGCGCGAGGACCGTATCCATGATCATGGCCTGTTGTTGTGTCGACATGTTGAGTACAGCAGCATGCGCTGGGAAAAGCAAGCAGTGAAGGTGTGCGTTCTGGCTGGGTTCGGTGCTCGTGTGATACGAGGATGGAGACTGTCACTGCAGTCGCAAAGGTTCGGCGGCTGGCTGCCAGAGGCCCAAGGGCGGGCTGCAACGGCGCAAAGTGGGCCCCCCAAGTCTGGCTATCGATAGCCTCCATTGACTTGCGCCAAGGCAATCAATCAGGTCGGGTCCAAGCTCCCTTGCTGCTCCCTCGCGTCATCATCCCACCTTCCAGGTGTTCTCAGCAGCCCCCCCCCAAAAGCGCCCCCCTTCTCGGCAGTACCTCATCCCAATTTGCATCGTCGACAACATCGAGCATCAACCCGCCACTAATTGATTGCCGCCACCATCGCCATCGCCATCGCCAACGCCAACACCAACCCACCCAACAGCATGTCGTGGCCAGGCGGAGACGAGCCGTCGCCCGGCGATATGCCCGCGAGCCAGGAGGGTCGCCCGACGACCGTCGCCTCCCTGGGCATCTTCAAAGCAAACCGCCTGATAGGATTGACGCCCAAGCACATTGAGAAGGCCATGAAGCTGCCCAGCACCCCATTCGAGACTCTTCCCCAGCTGCCTTTTTTTGCACCCGTATTCCTCTATTCGAAAGAGTGGCACAAGCTCCAGATCGCACGTATCCTTATCGAAGCCTCCGCCGTCTTGGGCCGGGTCGTAACCCCCGCCGAGGCCGATGCGCTCGCCTACCATCGCTCCAAGTTTTGTTCGAGAGTCGCCTGGGCGCCCCCGGTTACTCTCCTCAGTGCCGCCTTTATGGTCCGCCGCGGCCGCGACACCTTCCGCTTCCCGTTCTACACCCCCAAGCCGGCCTCGTTCAACCCCTTCTATTTCCCAGCCCCTTCAGCCCCCTTCCTCAGAGGACCTTCGGCCGTGCGTCTCTGGAACGTCCTGCGCTTTGGTGCCTACGGGTTCGTGTGTCATTACCTCGTCAAGACCCTGATTGGCTCATTCGCTCACACGAGCTACTTGGTGGGCGCCCTACGGGACGATCGACTCAAGGCGATGCGCGAGACCATGCTGAACAGCGTACAAGGCCAGAACCGCCAGCCGCGAAGAAGCGGGGTACCCTCTCAGCCGTCGACTGCCGACGCCGCGAGCTCAGAGGAGGCGACACCGCACCAGCCAGACTCTCCAGCAGTGAGGCCGTGGCCAGAACAGCAACAGCAACAGCAACAGCAACAAGAACAACAACAACAAGAAGAAGAAGAACAACAACCGCAAGCGCCGTGGACACAACGAGCCTCACAGCCGCAAGATACTACGCAGTATGACGACGCATTTCTCTTCGATGACGCCTCGCCTGCTGCGGCGGCGCAAGGACAGCAGCCCCAGCGTCCCTCAGCTGGCTCCCCAGGCCAGGGTTCTGCCTGGGACAGGGTTAGACAGCGCGCAAAGTCGGAGCACGGGCAAACATGGACCCCAGGGCAGCAGAACGGCGGGTCTGGAGGCCAGCAGAGCACAGAACAGGATGCATTTGCACCGGCCGAGCGAGAGAAAGCGTACGCAAAGGAGCAGGCGCAGAAGGAGTTTGACGCCATGCTGGAGCGTGAGCGGCGCGGCGTGGGCGGCTCCGGGGGGCGCAATTGATTTACAAGGCTCCACGGAATAATGTGCATGTATGTACGATGACGCCTCTCATGTATGTATGTCCAGTGAAGTTTGGATGCCACAATCTGTACTTCCGGCTTGCATCGGCGCGGTTTCACAATGGAACAGTTCGTGTTTTCGGGTCCATGCATGATGGCCGTCGCTTCCCAACCCACGGGTGTCATACCAAGTCTCTCCAACCTTCTTCTGCAGTGCGCAACCGCGATGGAAGATAGCCAGATGCAGGGCTCCTCGGCGATCGACCAATGAACGCCCAATTCCCCCCCCGCGTTCCCTGGCTTGGGGGGGTCTCGCACTCCGCCCTCCTGCGACCGACAGTCCGAACCGACCACTTGCGGCAATTCCTGCGGCTGTGCCGCCCAGCCGCGTGCGCAGGGTTACATCCCCACCATGCGCACAACCGAGATGGGTGGGATCCGGATCGGCTGCGCAGCACAGGCCCTGGCCCCGGCGGGTTTTTGATGGGATCCCGCTCCCGTCCAGGGCCACGGCCGTGGGCGGGACGGCCCTCCTACAACTTCAGTTTACTCTACCAACGACGACGACGACGACGACGACGACGACGGCTGCCTGCTCCCACCTAGTCTCGGCGGCGTGAATGTGAACTAAACCCTCCAGTTCAGTTCACCATGGCGACAACAAGCATCCCCGTGTCAACAACAACCACCACCCGGACACCCCTAGTCATCACCTCGTTTCCCTCGATCCCCCTCACAACAACCTTCACCCCGTCGGGCAGCGCCTGCGGCGCTGTCTACGCTCCAACCGGCCGAAAAGTCTTATTCATCGACGACCAAGAGTCGTGCCTACCACCGTTCTTCTCCACCTCCAACTCGGCCTTCTTCTACTCCCCCGGGATCGCCTGCCCGTCGGGCTACTGGACGGCATGCCACGACACCACCGGCGTCTCCTCTATCACAACCGTCACCTGCTGCCCAACCTCGGGCGACATCTCGCTGTCGTGCGTGCCCAACCCGCTGTCGCTGAGCGAGGTCTGGGAGACACTGTTCTGCACATGGATCGCGCCGTCCTCGCCGGGGACGGATGTCACCCTGACTATGTCCAGCGACGGGCGGACATCGACCGTCACAACGCGGCTGGTGGCCAACCAGGGGCTCAATGCCTACGGCGTGCGCATGGTCCACCAGTCCACCGACCTCGAAACCGCGTCCTCGTCCTCCACCTCTTCTTCACCATCAGCGTCATCGACGGCAAACCTCCCAGCAACACCCGCCACCACCACCGCCACCTCTCCCTCCGACACCGCATCCACATCCTCATCAGGCGGCCTCTCAACAGGCGCCAAGGCAGCCATAGGCGTGACAGTCCCGCTAGCAGTGCTAGGCGCGCTGCTAATCGGGTTCCTGTGGTGGCGCAGAAGGAACCCACGACAACAACCACCCTCACCATCACAGCCAGAGGTCGTGGCAGCAGCCGCGGTGGGCGGGATGGGAGGAGCAGGCCTGGAACAATACCGTCAGCAGCGCGCCGGAGACCAGCCGAAACCGCCCGGGCAGGAGTACTACTACTACAGCGGCGTGCCACAGCCGCACGAGATGCCCGGGGCGTGGAGTCCGCCTGAGATGCCGAGCACGCGGGCCGCGGCAGAGTTGCCGGGGGAGTCGGCGAGGCTGCCGCCAAAGTATTCGAGGTGATGGGTTTCGGGTTGCATTTTTGGGTAGGGTGGAATAATCTTGGGGGGGGAGGGGGGGGGGGGGCGGGTGGCATTCCATTCCAGGTTATGTATATTTTTCGTGAATAACGTTTGTAGTGTACACATTGGGACAAGCACCTGGGACTTTGGATGCAGACACATGGAGGAGGGCCGGGCTCTAGAGAAGAGGAATGGCAGCTTTGGCCGGGCCGGGCTGGGTTGGGCTGGGGGCTTGTCAACAAGAAGAGGCGAATTCGTGGATGCTCCGCCATCTCAAGATTTGTATAGTTATTAGGCGAGGAAGCACACGAGGGATGCCTGGAGGGCACCATATATCAAGCCATTCACATACACACTTCACCTCTTCGGTGGTTATCATGTCACAGACTCGCGAGGATTTACCCCACCCCCCCCCCCCCTCTTTCATCCCAACTCGCGCCCGAGTTCCTTCCCGTGCCTTCCCGCCAGCGCCACCAGGGTATATATACAAGTTCCGCTTCCCACACTGTCACCGACCCTCCCAATGAGCTCAACAACCGAGTTAGCTCAACGGTATTGGGAGGGACCCGGGTGGAACGCCAACCGAAAGAGGCCGTGGGTTCGACTCCCCCCTCGAGAAGTAAAATCCTGGTTTTCAGGATTTTCGTAACCGTCCACCTCCATTCGACCGGCGCGAGAATGGGGCTGGGCGGTGAGCTTTTTGTATTTTTTTTTATTACATTATTCGTATCACAGCCACGTCCGGCCAGACATGGACAATCCCGACTTGGGGCTGGGGATAGTCTCAACACATGAAGCCAAAGATGGCGTCGACACAGCAGCCAGAGATGATCTCAACCCACAGAGTCGAACATTTGCGAGATACCCTACCTACCACACGCAAGACAACGAGCAACAACGATCGCAAGGTACGCAAACAAATAACATGTTCTATCGTATCATCCATCATCATAAGCAATCTGTACCTTTCCCTCCATCCATCCATCCATCTAATCAAACTCCAACACGCTCGAGAGATAAATGACCAACTTGCCGCCCACCTCAATTCTTCCAAGAGAAACGACACCCAGAAACCGTCTATAAGCTGGCGGGTATCAAATCCCAGTGGCCCGTGACCAAAATATGCAAAAGAAAACGGGCGTATCGCATCAAATCATTGGTTCATCCATTTGTCCATCCATCCATCCATCCGTCAATCCATCAAGGTACCCAGCCCAAGGGGTCAGCCAAAGACGAAGCTGGTCCATCCCACCCACACTCGGTGTTTGTTCGTCAACCTTGACGTCTCAACGGTCTCTCAACCCCAATGTTGTCATGTGCGCCTTTCTTCCTCCAAACGTAGGTAAGTAAGTGAAGAGATCGTCGGCTATTGCCCCGTTGGGGGCGCGACGCCATCCGATACGGGTGACACCGGACCCCCAACCTGCCGCGCCGCTATTTGTGCAGCTGATCGCGTGCTCGGCACGCCATGCAGCGTAAAAAAACACACGCTCTTCTCCCCCAGCGATCACAACCGCGAGCCACAACCGCGAGCGCATTTCCGCGGCCGGGGAGAATCCTTCTTTTATGGTTCTCCAATCCACCATCACTGCCGCCAACCACACCAACACCTTCAAACTTGGGCCCCCAACGTCCTCTCACCGGGCGTTTTCAATCGTTCAACCAAGATGTGGCCCATGGTCGACAACACCGTACCCAACACCCAAGGAAACACACCTAGTCCGCCAACCCAGCCATCCCCGCCGTCGCCGAAAAGTTTCCATACACCCCTTCTTCTTCTTCTTCCTCCTCACTCTCGCTCTCCTCGCTCCCCGGACTCTGCACACCACTCGCCTCCGCGCTATGCACCCCGCTATAGCTTCCCAGCCCGCTCATACTCCCACTCGCGCCAAACCCCATACTCATCCCCATCCCCATTCCCATTCCCATTCCCAACCCACTCCTCCCACCGGTACCACCACCAGTACTACTGCCCCCCGCCGCCGCCCCCGTCCCGCCCAGCGCGAGCAAACTCTGCCGCCTCGCAGCATCAATATCCACCGCGCTCCCACTCCGACTCAAAAGCGGCTTCTCCGGCAACTTCTTCAACAACCCTGTCGAGATGTCCAGCATGCCCATCGCAAACTCCGTCAACCCCTTCCCCTCGCCCGGCTTGGAGCTGACCGACAGTGTCCAGCGGTACTCGCCGAGCCGACGGCGATACCAGTCCGCTTCTTCCCGGCCGGGTGACGTCGCCCATAAGAGGGAGCCAAAGGTGCCGATGAGGGCAAAGTTGGTTTTGGAGGCGAAATACCAAAACGCGCGGAGGTGGGACGGCGTGAGGCGGTTGACAAAGTCCATGGCCGAGATGAGGCGGGCTTTGGCGGCGCTGCGGCAGATGTGTTGGATATATGGGTCGACGCCGCCGGGGCCGCCGTGGTTGAGGTTGGTGTTGGTGCCGGCCGGAGAGGGAGAAGTGCGTGTAGATGCTGCTGCGGCCGCGGCAGAGTCTATTGAGCGGATGATGCGGCGGTGGAGGGTGATTTCGGTGGCAAAGTATGCGAGGTGGAGGTAGCCTATGCTGGAGAGGCGGTTGGGTGGGTTGAGGCTGCTTGGGAAGTTTGCGTCGATGCGTACTGAGGACGGAAGCCCGGAGTACCATTCCTTAAGCTTCAGCTGGATCGGCTTGGCGAGGGAGAGGATCAGCTGCGTCGCCTGCACGCCTGCGTTGGCAGCCGCGCACGAAGCCTGCAGGGTGTAAAAGGTCTCGAGGATCTCGGCGAGGATCTGCGACAGGTTCACCATCTGCCCAAAGAGCTCCCGTCCGCGCTCGATCTCCGTCTTCTCCTCACTGTCGTTCTCGTCCCATTCGACGTCGGGGAAATCATTCCGATTCAGGGGCTGGACGGCCCAGTTGGGGGCGAAGATGTGCGAGGGCCGACCGTGGACAAGAGCGCCCCATTTATCCTGGATGGTGTTAGTTTCACCCAAACACGTTGTTCCGTCTGCATCACTCACCTGCATATACAGCGCCCAGGCCAAACGCTTCCTAAGTCCACGCTCCCAGGGCGGTATCTTCCAGTGACTACAATCCAAATGCAGACCGAGCTCCTGCCCGATGGCGACAAGCTGCGCCGTTGGCGCCCACTGATCGCCCTCGGGCCGCTGCGACAGTATCAGGCCGGCTTGTATGGTCGACAGTTTTGGCCGGTACATGGCGTCGGCCAGAGTGGTCCGCACCAGCCTCTCAAGTTCGCGAACATTGGGCCGGGGGAGGCTCGCCAGCTCCTCCGAATGCTCCCACCAGTTGATGGCTAGGATATAGATGGCCGCGAGCAGCGGGGGCGAGAACTCACGGTACGATCGTTCGTACGTCTCAAGGAACACACCCTTCTGGACGATAGGGAGACCCGGATGCACGACGGCAAAGTACAAGTCTATCAACTTGCGGCCATGGGGTGCCACGATCTTTTCGATTTCGTCGGCATCATTCAAGATGTGCTCGTGGCCAGGGGTGTTGTGGTCTGGTAACAGCAGGAACGTGTCGTTCTCGCTCACCCTCCTGAGCGTACCCCGCGCGAGGAGGCTCTCGTCATGGGGATCGAAGGGGGAGAGGTTGATGAGGGAGGGCTCAAAGTCGGTGGTCGGTCCGATATACTGACTGTACCTGTCTATCTGGAGACCGAGGGTACGCTTCAGCAGGGTCGGACCGCCGAAGTTGGCCATATCCTCAATCAGCGAGCTACTAGCCGTGGTGAACGACAGACTCTGCTGCTGATGCCGCCGTCTCCTGATATCTGCCCGCCCAGGGGAACTACATTGACCAATCAGGTGTTAGATAATATGTGTTGATTGCACGCCGAGCCCTTGGGGCGCATTAAACCGGCAATGAGCAACGGGGGCAGGCTTGGGGGGAGGGAACAGAAAAATGATAAGGCAAGCGTGGGGTCAGGTAAACGAGAGCGCCTCTCACCTTCTCTTGCTACTGCTGGCCTCCAGGTCACCGTTCAGCCTGCGCTTTCGCGGTGGCAGGGTTTCGACCAACGAGCACTCGGTCCCGGCCACCAGGCACGAAACACAGCTTTCCTCATCGTCTCCCATGACGCAATCGCTCCGTCTGGTCAGGCAGGCCTCGCAAGGGGGTGCTGAGAAGCCGCTTACCGAGTCCGAGTCGGGCGAGTCGAAGCCACTTCTGAATGAATCAAGGTGTATGCTGCTCTGGCGACTCGGAGGGAAGCGCGGCGGTTTTGGCGCGATGGCTATGGGAGCCGTCCGAGGGACAGTGCAGGGGGCAGACATGGCGTAGGTAAAAGGTTGGATGAAGGCTCACAGCTCGAATTTGCCCAGATTCACAGCTTGAAGGCAGCTGCAGTTCGGTAAGGTGTCCAAGGATGTAACCTCACGGAAACCCTCCTCCTAAGCAGTCCAGTACCGCAGAGTCTCACTGCGAGCACACACGGGACGCAGTGAGGAGCTACTACACCAAACACGCGGCTGTATTTGAAATCTGACGATCCCCGTCAACAACCAGCGCCGCGGAGGTGCGGGCGTAATTGAGCCGCGAACTGAATGGGCCAAACAGAACTGCCCGCCCCCTGAAACGTCCGAAGATGTCGGGGAACACGAACGCCACGGGCCCAGGTTCTTGTTCCAGACCCCGGGGTTTGCCAGTTTCCTGGAGATAAGTGGCCCGGCAGCGCGGATGGGCGATCGGTAGGCAGGTCTGGGCCTGATAAGAAGGGCGCCGTGGTTCGTAGATAAGGTTCAAGGTTCGATGCTTCGCTCCCGGCGCAGTGCAGGGCCGTTCCCTGATCAGCCTTTCACACTCCACACAACTGCCCACACCTGTTTTTCCTGTTCTCTGTGTGGCTGTTGGTCTCGGTATCAGTACCCCGGACGGTTCGGCAACCGGGGAGTCCTTATCGTCAATATCTCTCCGGCTTGTTGGCAACCCCCCGTTGGACGGCCGAGTGGAGGCCAAGGTCGGTGAGTCGTTGACTTGCGCCTGGGGAGATAAAAAGGGGGACGCGGCCGCCGGGCCTGCTGGCACGGATGGGGACGAGGGAGGGCGATAGGAAGGCAGCGGCGGGCGGTATGCAGGGCCGTAGATTGGAGTGCGGACCGAAACGACGGGCACCCGCGAATTGGGGGCCCCGATCTATGTGATGATGGAAACTAGCACAAGATAAGACAGGCTTATCTGCGTCATTTGCGGCGGCAGCAAGGCACGCGGCGGTTGGGAAGCCTGAGCTCGAGCTCGCCCGCTGTCGGTCACGTCAATGCGTGTTGATTCCGAGTCCCCGATTCCCACTTTGTTCAGTTCATTTGGAGTCATTCAACCACGCGATCTCTTGTTCTTGCCCGTTCAAGATTGTGGAAAGAGCAGCGGGAAGCAGCGGGACGCAGCGGGAATGAGACGAGGTCTTGGGTCAATTGACAAGTTGGGAAGGAGCTTGGATCGATAAAAAGATGAAAATGGATTCTGACCGAATGGCCCTGGGCCCGCCAAACCGGCAAGCACGGTAGGGTAATAAAGGAGTGTCTAACTCCGAGATGGGAAACCCAGACGAACCAGTGATGTCAATCTTCCCACATCCCAGGCAGTCAGGTTAGACGAAAAAAAGAAGGGAACACTGGGAACACTGGGAACACTGGGGACACTGGGACACTGGGACACTGGGACCCGATGGCTCGATAACAAAACCCCGGCCGCACCTTATTCCAGAGAAGGAAGCTAAGTGACCCAGATCCTCGAGATCGCTGCCAGCTTTTTGCCAACTTAGGTCGTCTCCCGAGTCCAACGCTCCTGTAGATCTTTTGCCCGTTGGCAGGCTCACAGCACCCGTCTTGCCGAAAAATGAGGTTCTGCGCATGCTGCTAGTCGACGCAGCAGGTTCCCCCGTCTCGTCTCCTCTCTCGTCTCCTCTCGTCTCGCTTCGTCCGTTGTGGTGGTGCAGTGCAGATGAAAGCCGCAAAGGGGCATGCAGAAAAAAAACACATGCACTCCGATAACACCCCAGGTTCCCAGCGTTCGGTGACACCTTATCACGGCGATGATTTCACGTTGAAATTCCTAATGGCAAGGTCCGAGATAACGTTGCAGAGTGCATGCTACCTGCAGGGCCCTGCGGTGTTGCCTGCCGCGAGACGCTGCAGTAACAGTCCGCTGGGCCCTCCACACCGAAACCTCCCGCAAATCCCAGCCGCCAAGGGTTTGTCCCGAAACCACCCCTCCATCACTCCCAAGGTCACCCCGAGGTCACTGGCCCAACACCCGCAGCAGGTCCGCATGAGCCCCGCCATCGTCGAACCGGCGATGCGGATGGGGCCCGATTACCAAATAGAAACGCAGCGAAAATGCCCTGGGCGGACCGGTGCCCGCCCGTTCGGGAATACTTCTCACGTAATGGCTCCCCCCTTGCCGAGTCAGAGGTGCGTCAACAGCGTTGGATTTATCAAGATGGCACACCAACACCAACACCAACGGCTGCACCTAAGCCTGTCACAGCCTCGAGTCTGGTTTTTTGGACCCTTGACAAAGCAGATTCCCATCCCCGCCGACATCGATAATAAACCGCCCGCTGCTTCCTAGGGCATCTCGAGCCAAGACTAGGACCCTGCTAGCGGAGATGGGGCCATGCACGACACCGGCAAGCACGGCCATTTAAACGATGAAACGATTCCTCCTCGCCATGGACTTCCCGCTCCGAATATTTATCGTCGCGCTCCATTCAACGCGAGGCTTGGACTTGCACACACCGCAGCCGGGGTCGTCCGCGGAAATTGCTTGCTGCAGCTGCAACTGCAACTGTAACTGCAAGCCCATTTAACCTTGACATTTCTCTTGATTCTGTGTGGCCTGTGTGTGGGCTGACTTGCCTGACCGCCTGTCTTGTGCTGTCCCTGTGTTGCCTGTTGTCAATGGTCCGTACATACATAAGGTACATACAAATAGCGAATAATGGGTGGTGGTTTCGGGCCAATGACCAAACCTCGAACAGTCAGCAAGGTCGGTTCTGGGCAGCAGAGACTTGGATCAAGTCTTGTTTCCTTGTGTGATAAGCAATGGTCATGCCATGCCCATCCATATCCATCGTTCTTCGCTTCACTCATCGAGGCATCTACCCTTATAGGCGCGCGCACACATGGTCTTGTCAAGCTAGGATTGGATTACAATGTCCATGATGGCTGACTGGCACTGACCAGCAACTCGGCCATCTCCAACCGCACTTTTGTGATAACTCGCAGTATAAAACGTGCCCCTTGCGATCCACCAAAACACCCTGTCCCATTTTTACCTGTCTCATTCTACTAGAAAGTGTCAACCCCCGGGAATGTGGCCAACAAGCGGTGACCAAACAAACCACAGCAGGCGCAATGAAACGAAGGCGAATGCAAACCCGGGGCTGAACTTCACCTCGGGTACTTGCTCCGGGAGCGTTTCTAGCGTTGAAGCGCCGCCTCAACCACGACTAAGCAAATGGTCGTCGGGTCGGACGTTCTTCTCTAACATATTGACATCAAATTCCTTGACCCGGCTCACATACGCCCAACTGGCCGAAGTGAAATCCTCGTTACCTTCCTCTTCCTAGGATGTTGAAGAAAACGTTTTCAACCCCTTGCCCGGCAGTCGCCGATAACCCCATTCCGCATTCTCGAATCGAAGCTCGGAAACTCACTACGTCGTCATCCGGGGCAGAGGGCGGGCGTACGAGCTGTGCTCGAGCGCAAGGAGATCTCACTGCAGGGGGGAATAGATTGATCACCGAGTCAACGAACTGGCAGGACAGAGACCGCCGCGGTGCAATGCCCATACCGTCGTTTTACACACACACACACATGACCGGTTACTGCATGTGAGGTATCCCACTGGCGTAGCACAAAAGCGCAGGTTCGGCGCCATGGTCGCGTGAGGTGAGACGATGCGTCGCTCGTCCGACCTGTCGTTCGCTCAAAGAAGCAATTGGGGGAACCCCCCCCCCTTCCTCACCCACCCGCCCCCCAGCCCAGCCAGGTCAGGCCAGGACCCCTGAAACTTCCATCCCATCCAAACCACACCCAACCCCCCCTCCCCTCCCCCGGGCCCAGTGCGGCAGTGCCCAGCCCAGGTTCCGGGGTGTCCCTGCACCACACAAACGCTCGACGACGTGCCGCGTAGGTAATCTGTTTGTGCAACCACACAGGCTTTTGAATCCCCGGAGCGCGGGGGCACACCGGCTGCATGGCTTGCATGGGGCTGCCTGCCCTGTCCGACGTCGCCAATCTGCGTCGGCCAAAGGGTAAGCAAGCAAACGCAAGAGTGGAGGGTGTGATTTGCCAGAACCGGCTGAATCAGAGCCAACCGATCCGGCAAGAATACCCGGGGGGAGGTACTTCGTACAGTATATACTGTATGTAGGTACATACATACAAACGGGGCTTGCCGTCCTTGGAGGAGGACCGTGGCTTTATCGGAGATCGGTCACTGGAGCCGAGCGGAGATCGAGTGTGTGTGGGTTTTGGATTTTGGAAAAGAGAAGAATATATGGGTTTTCCCGGAGAGTTTGTCTTTCTTTCCATCTTTCCCTCTGATGTGTGTCTTTTGTGGAATCCTAGCCCTGGTCTATGTTGTTGGGTTCGAGGAGCCCGGCCGGCCTGACCCCCGGCGCTCAGGGGAGGTAGTTCTGAAATGAATTACAGCACCACGACGACCAGCGAACAACACAGGGACATGGTTTCGATGCTCGGTAGGATTCGTCTCTCGCGCTAGTATAAACGGTGACAAACAGTACCAGCCACCATCTGCTTCCACTAGTTTGACCCGTTGTCCTCCTTAGACGGAGGGTACCAAACCATACAAGACTCTCTGTAGACCCCTGTCAACTCGGCAGACCCCGGGAGAGGTATCTTCATCTCGAACCCGCCGAGGACCTTGAAGCCCAGTTTCTCGTACATCGGGACCGCGACCTCGGTGCTCTCAAGATATACCGGCAGTCCATCTGCTGTAGCCATTTCAAGCACCTTCCGCGTGAGAAGGGAGCCGGCACCCCGACCCTGATACTTCGGGTCTGTGCAGACAAAGTTCAACCCTGGCCATCTGCCGTTAGCTTCGGGACGGATGAACGCGAGAGGGCCGGGCCGAGCCGAGAATAGCCCCCTGGCTCGGACGCTCTTCGCCGTGCGCCCAAACGAGGGGGCCCGCTTGGGATCGAGAAATGAGCAGTTCGAGAGCACATACGATAGCAGGACTGGTCCTCGAAGCATCTCTGCTTGGCCTCCTCCGCAAGCCCCGCGTAGCCCTCGAGGAACTCGCGTTGGCACCCCTCTAGGTACCTCAGATCACCGCTCTCCAGCTTGATATTCTCGGGGTGTGACGGTGAGTCCCACTTCGCAAAGCCCGCGACTACCCCCGTTTCGGGATCCCGTGCAACCGAAATCCCCGTGGCGGGATCTCGCAACTGCTCGGCCGCGTACGCTTCGAGAAACTGGTGGAGAGACTTGAGGCTCTCGGGAGCGGGGAACTGCGCATGCAGCAATGGGTTGGAGTCCATCGCGGCAAGGTGGATCTCGGCGATGCGGGGCGCATCCGCTTCCTGGGGCCGAGTGACCACAAAGTCCCGAGCCATTGCGACGGGGCGATGCACGCTTCGTTTGGCGCCGTGATGGAACGGGAACTAGTTTTTGGCCTGAAGCTTGGCCACCACGAGGTAGCCGGACTAAAAAGGCGGCTAACGACGCAGCATGATCATGTGACAGTGCCACGACATCAGTATGATGGCCCCGAGTGATTGGCCGGCCCGAGCCGAGAAGGTAAACAGTCGGCGTCCATCAGAGGCTCCGCGTTCCTTGCCTCCTTTTCCAAAGAGTCCCGCATCATCTGGTATGGGGTTTCTACCCACGCATACCACTCCCCGCCGCGGAAGTGATCGGCGAGCAATGTCAGGAAGTGTTGACCGGCACCTCCCATCATCCAAACCCCGCGGCAGTGGTACATGGCCAGGAAATAATATGCCAGGACTGCCAGAGCCTCGGGCCGACGGGCTTCCAGCATCCCAACAAACGGCCTGTGGAGCATTGCGACCCAAGAACAAAGGACGTACGCTCGGCTCTCCGGCGTGGGCTTGGCATCAAACACCCACTGCACTAGTTGAACGGCGTGCTGGGTCGCTTCAAGCTCCTCTGTATCTAAGCCCGCGGATTGGAGTCGCTCCTGGATGTCATCGCATTCCCGTCCCTCGCTCGTCATCTGGAACCACTGCGGCACCAGCTCGTCGAAGATGATTTTGAGTTCAGTCTTCCGAAGCTCGTCCCAATAGCCGTACATGACCGTATGCATACCTCGGTGGAGGTTTAGGTATGCCACAAACCGGTCTATGGCGGAATGGGGATCGGGATCTCGGTGGGCCAGCATGTCCAAGAGAGCATGGATGCCAAGCACAGACGAGAAGATGAAGACGGGAACGCGCTTTTCGACGGAATCGCCATAGAGACTAACATCGATGCTGTTGAACAGCGACAGGGCCTCAGTCTGTAGCTGGATTGCCAGATTGTGATAGAACGACTGCCGACTGAGTCGGGCCGAGCTCAGATGGTAAGCCGAGAGGGCAAGGACCGAATGCATGACGTATGGCTCCCGCAGGGCAACATTCATGACGATGTCCTTCATACGGCTATCCAAGAGAGGGTAGACTGTGCTATGGGCCATGTAATGATGCAGGAGTTCCATATGGATCATGTCAACCCGTGAGTGTGGTTCCTGCACCTGGCCGATTGGATACCGCTCGGGAGATACTGCCGAGGGCGGGACTGGGGTGGAAGCGGACCCCGTTGATGGCATCTGGGGGCTGGCGGAACGATCTGAAGGCGACGACCTCTCAATCGTGGCCGGCCAGGGAGTTGAATATCGACATGACCGTTCCACGGTTGTGCAGTTTATGCATTGTGGGCGGGTTTCATCGCACTGCACGGTTAGCTAGCTGGGCAACAAGCTGTTGATATGGGGTTCCTACTTTGACTGACAGAAACATCAAAGTCAGTCATCGTTCCCAAACGACTGGCGAGAAAAGGGGCATACTCACTGTGCCGTTTTTTGCACTCAAGACATCCGTTCCGGGACTTCCTGTGGCTTCTGCGCATCATTTTCCCGGGACCGGCCGTGCCGAGAGCCTTGCCTTTGTGGGTTTGCCGGGCAGCTCCCCATAGGAGGTCGAGGAGAAAAGTGGAAATTATACGTCTCCCCGCGTGTCCCAGCGAGGCTGCTCTGCCCCTGAAGCCGCGTAGTCGCAATTTCTGCCGTGACGCGTTTGTGCTGCTCACAGCCACACGGTGGGTCTTCCCGACAGCCGTCCCGCGACCGCCAAGCCATGCCCGGACAAAGCTCGCCACGAAGCCGAGCTCTCCGGGATTTGCGGGTCCACTAGGGGCCGCAGGTTACGATGAGGAGTCTGAACAGCTTCCACATCGTCGGTCACACCAATTGTGTGTCGTCTGCCGGTGGCCTGTCCCAGCGAGGCTTGTGGTTGCCTTTAACTTTGTCGTGAGTTCCTCGTCCAACGAAGTTGAGCACCCAATCCCGAACCCGCCTAGTCTTTTCGAGTTGTTGGTGGCTAGGTTCTGAAAACGACAGATCTGATGTGCCGTAGTAGCCGCCAACGTCTCGTGGATCCAGCTTCATCCGATAGAGCAAGTGCACCTTGGTCAGATCCTTCCGCAGGCTTGACCCGTAGACCATGTTGGTAAAGACGTTGAGGGCCACATTCTGCACGAGGACGATGTCCCGCGGCCGCAGCCCGGCGAGAGGGCTTTCATCGACGCTGCCGTATGGAAGCCAGTATGTTATGGCAAAACCCGCCTTTGTCTCGTCTCCAACAAGCACCTCGACCAGGTATTTCGTCGCACCCCAGCGCGTCTTGACTGCCCGCGGCTGCGAGATGGAAATGATGCCTACAACTAGGTTGTAAGTCATGGTCTGCGGGTAGATTTTGAGAAGGTATGCTGCCGAGGGAATGGTCTTGAGGTCATTGAAGACCTCGCTCCCTCGGAACAGGAGCGGCCCCTTGATGGAGCTTGGCCGACTATCATCGCCGCTGCAAAAAGAGGAAGTGCTGTCGCTGAGGAATGATGTAGCTTGTCCCGTGGACTGCGAAATAAGCTGAGACGAGGGCAGCGCTTGGTGCATGGTTATTGAGTGCTCGTAGAGCTGTGATAATGTGGTGTGCTCGCCGTCGCCGTCGCCGTCGTCTGAGGCGAAGGACAAGGATACGGTAGTGAGAAATTCAGGACTGGACCCGTAAACTAGTTCATCGGCTTTGTAGTCAATGCCAATAGTATACTGTTGTGAGAAGCCTGTCGGCATACTCGTCTTGTCCAAAAACAGCGACCTCCAGGCGGCGTGTTCTGGTGTAGATGAAATCGGGGGAGATGGTGAGTGATTTATGTTTGTGTTTGTGATCTTGTTTAGGGTTGTGTTTGCGGTTATGCCTGTGAACTCGGAAATGGTGTCTTGGAATTCTGACAACAAATCGCCTGCATTCCAGTCAAGAGCATTGCTCTCGGGAGCCCCAGTAAGAATCAGAACTTTGCTAGACATGCTGCAGCCGCCGCTTGCAAATAGACTGTCGAGGTTATTGGCTAGGAAGGAAGAAAAGACTTGGGGAGAACACGCGAGTGTAGGCACCCGCCCAAATTCCAAATTCGGCCGCGAGATCGCCAGGAACCACTCCGGCGGAAGGTGGGGCACGTGCGGCAGCAAGTCGCGGGGACCCACCACGGCGATCGGAATCGGGCCAAACCCAATTCATATCCAATTCTCGGACTTTGTGCCACCTAATTCATTTTCAATTCTCGGAACTCCTGTGGCGCTGTGTTTTTCTTCGGGTTTTATTGTGTCTGTCACCTTGGTGTAGTCAAATGTGGATCTGGCCTCGCCTCGCACCTGCCGATATTTGTTGAATCGATACGTGCGGATAGCGAGGAGTTACTGTACTGCATGCATTTGGGAGGCTCCACCCAAATTCATTGCGGATAAGGAAATTTCCACTTTCACCATCTCCCTGCAACCTGCTTCTTTTTTGCGACATTGAGAACCCCACGAATCCCAACGACGATGGCACCAGCTCCGTGGGATCGCGTCCCAGCTCGCGACACCCTGTTCGTCCTGGTGACGGGTGGGAATAGGTACACGCTACCCTAAAACACACGCCGAAGCCTTCTTTATGCTAACATCGAAGCGCTCCAGTGGGATTGGCTTTGGCATCGGCGAACGCCTGATCGACGAGTACCTCACCACCCGATCCCTTTCCTCGCATCTCGTCTTGATTCCTACGACCCGAAGTGTCAAGAAGTCGCAAGAAACCGTCGACGCCCTCCGAAGGCACGCAAAGGAGTTTGCCGCCACGTCCAAAGTCCTTCGTGCTCGCGGCGGCCCGGGCTACGACCCCAAACAAACGACGCGGCGAGTTCACATCCTCAGCGTCCAGCTCGACCTGTGCAGCTTGCCGTCTGTTCGACGCGCCGCAAACCAGCTTGTCTCCGGTACTCTCAGCAGCGCCTGTGGTGATGCCGATTTCGTGTCGCTCAGCGAGGTCAAGATACCGCGCCTAGATTCCGTCATCTTCAATGCGGGCATAGGAGGGTGGTACGGGCTGAATTGGCCCAAGGTCTTCCACAATATTTTCACCAAGGGCCTGGTGAACGCCACAACATGGCCCACCTTCAAGGGCGCCTTAAGCGGACAAGTGGTCGACCCAATCAATGGAGGAAAAGGGGAGGGCAACCCACGCATGGGCGAAGTATTCTGCGCCAACCTGTTTGGGCACTACGTTTTCGCACAGCGACTCGTACCGCTCATGACGCGGCGCGCCGACAGCACCCTCCCGCCAGGCCGCATCATCTGGGAGTCGAGCGTGGAGGGGGACTGGGAGAGCTTCTCACCAGACGATTTCGAGGCCATAAAAAGCACTGCTGCTTACGAGTCCACAAAGCGACTGACCGACATCTTGGCCCTGACATCCAACCTCTCGGCCTCCAGGCCCTACGTCGACAAATATCTCAACATCGGCGAGCAAACCACCGACGCCGAGCCCCCTACGCCGCCGAAAATCTACCTCGTCCATCCGGGCATCGTCCAGACGACGCTCTTCCCACTCAACGCCTTCATGTTTTTTTGGTACAACGTGGTCCTCTACATCGCGCGCTGGTTGGGCTCGCCCTGGCACCCCATCACAGCCTACAACGGGGCCTGCGCACCCGTGTGGCTGGCGCTGCAGGAGCAGGGGTGGTTGGACGGGGCACACGCCGAGCGCGTCAAGTGGGGGACGAGTACGGACATCTGGGGCGAGTGTCGCGTCAAGAAGACCGAGGTGGACGGCTGGGGCTGGGAGGGCAAAGTGGAGGAGATGCGGGCGCTGAAGCAGGAGCAGAAGCTTGCTGGGCGGAAGCCGGGGGTGCTGGATGTTACCGAGGAGAAGCTGGTTGAGTTCAAGGAGTTGGGGGCAAATTGCTGGAAGAGGATGGAAGAGTTGAGGAAGCGATGGGAGGAGCGGGTGGATGCTTTCGAGGGGGCGCAGTCATGAAGACGCGGAGTGGGATGAAATCATAGATACATTATTAATGGTAATGCTGACGGAACTATGCTTGTTTGGTAGGGTTAGACGAACCCCTTGGTATATACAGATCTTTCGCAGCGCCTTTCGGCGCCCTATTATTAATTGATATCATCCACGCCGAGCCTAAAGCAAAAACGTGATCCAAAACTCCTCAAGCAAACCGTGGCCCGTCACCCCCCTATCATGAACCACATAGACCTCATCATCATTTCCCTTCCTCAGCGCTATTCCTGCTCTCCTCATCCGATTGAACCCTCCGCAACAGCAGCTTCTCCTTCCTCCCAAACAAGCCCAGACACAACGGCAACGGCACCACCGCCAGCGCCAACACGGCATGAAAAATCAAGGCATCCTTCATATCCCCCGGCGGATTCCCGTCCCCCCCTTTCTTCAACGCCCCCGAAACAACAATAAACACCCCGCCCAACACCTGCCCGCCGCTCCACGCCAGCGTCGACGTGACGGCCGGGCTGACGGGGTGCGTCAGCTCGACCAGGTACTCCACGACGACCGGCACCAGCGAAAACGACGCGGCGCCCAGCAGCGCCATGACCACGTACGGCCCGGCCACGCCCCCCCCTTCCTTGGTGCCCGGCATCCAGACGAAGACCAGATAGCACAGCCCGATCAGCGGCACCGTCAGCCGGACGGCCAGCAAGTACGATTTCGTCCGGTCGATGACGGGGCTCGTGACCGCGGACGCGACGAGCCCGACCACGATGAGCAGCGCGCCGGCGATGCCGGCCTCCTCGTCGTTGAAGCCGTGCGGGAGCAGGATCTGGTTGAGGAGGGACGAGATGGAGTTGAAGAGGCCGACGTAGATTGCGAAGGGGAGGAAGAGGAGCCAGAACTCGACTTGGTTGCTGAGGATCCTGGCCGAGGCGCGTAGGGAGAGCTTGGGCGTTTCGCAGGACGGGGCGGCGGGTGTGGGCGGAGCGGGCGGAATGAAGAAGGCGGGGATTGCGCAGACTGAGGACTGGTAAGGGGAAGCGGAAAGGGGGTCAATTGTTAGTTTTGCGCTTTGGGAGTTTTGGGGGGCCAAGGAGGAAGGTAGGGTACGAGTGGGCTTACAATGATGGAGACGTAGAGGACCATGTGGGAGATGTCGCTGGGCTGGTTGACCCAAAAGGGAACGATGAGCTGGCCGAGAGCGGCGCCAAAGGGGTTTGCTAGGCTGGTTAGGGCTGTGGCGGCCACACGGCCCCGGTTGGTAAACCAGAGGTCCGAGTACCGGGCGGGCGCGGCGAGCACAAATGGTTGCGCGAGGCCGGTGAGAATCTGGCCAAACATGACAACCCCAAATAAGCCCCCTGAGCTGGAATGCGAGCCGGCATAGCGGACCCAATTCCCCACCAGGAGGAGGGCGGCTGCGGTCACGATAGACGGCTTCGGCCCCAGGTGAAGCACGTAAATGACGACCGGGGTGATGAAGGTGAATGCGAACAGGAAGGCGGTGCTCAGCCAGTTGACGACGGTCTCTGTGGTATTGAAGTACCGCGCCGCATGGCTGGCCACGGGCGAAAAGGTGAGCCACTGGCGAGCATGACGATCAGCATGGCACGATGGACGGGAGACAGCCAACAAGGCTCAGTAGGTAACCAGAGAAGCACTCACATCCCAGCTGACGATGATATTCAACAGCGCCAACTGCACCAGCCCGAACCACCGTCGCTTGTACACCTTATACTCTATTCCCGTTGCCATCGCTTCCATTGGCATACCGCCGCACTGGTGGCCAGGCCTGTCGGCCCCCAGCTCAGAGTCGACTGGCGTAAGGGAGCCCGGCTCCGGACGTGTCGCGTGCGCCGTTACCGCATCCACCTCAATCGGAATCTCGTCGGCAGCGCCGCTCCTGCCAGCCGCGACACTGCTGCCACTGCCACTGCCGCTCCTCGCCGTCATCTTCTCTATGTCGTCGGCTTCCTCCCCTTTCAGTTCCTGCCATCGACGTGAATCCCCGGCCATGAGGTGGCTGTTGCTATCGGCGGCCCCGGGGCCGTGCAGCTTAGTGTCGTTTGCTATCGGCCTAGCCTTTTTCTCATCGCCGCTGTTGGCGTCGCGGGACATACCGAGTTTTATCCCTGGCGCCAGCGAGCATCGATTGCAGTGTCGCACAGCATGGATCCGAACACCGGGATCTTGAGCGCGGGCTGAGGAGCGTCCGTTCCTGATTTGCCTTTCCGATCCCTATTGTAATTCCTCCTGTTTGAGCTTCTGATGGTACTGATGGCTACAGATTAGTTTCTTAAAATTAGGTTTGCACGCAAGACAGGCCTGGCCAAGCGCTCAGCTCCTGATGGGAATCATGGGATGGATGGCCACTCTTTGAATGGCGCGTGTCGCCAGCATCTCTACTCCCCTCTTCCCTGTCACCTCTAATCTCGATCGAACCCATCCCGTTCTTGGCGGGTAGGATGCCGTCCGAACAAGGAAAGGAGCCGAGGATGGGGTTTATCCCCGCACTTTGAAGAACCCGTTGATGGACGTGCAGAGACGTGGTGGCACACATGACTGGTCGCCAGATCGAGCGAGAATCAAATGACCTCGGACGAAGGCCGAATTTTCATGTGCTTGCCAGCTATATGTATACGCATATTGTAGAAGAAATACATGTGTCTGTTGCCGTTCGAGAGATGAGACGAGCACGAGGCTAAATTGTGGGCCGCCACTCAGAACCAGGGTGGCTTTTGACGAAAGCAAGATCAAGCACAAAATAGGCTAGACCGGAGGATGCTCAGCAGCCAGCATCTTATTACATAGAAGGCCATTTCATAGTATAATAAAGACACTTCGTCCCAATCTGCTAACCCCATTTAAGAACATCAGACGAAACTCCTCCAACATGCCATGGTTAGGTAGTTAGTAGTTAGTATCACCAACCCTTTCAATCATTCACCACAAACCCAACCCAACCACCATTCATAACACACACAGGGCAACACCCCACCTCAATCCAAAACACCGAGACACATTTGTCGAACACACACACACATTCGTCCACTCTCCAACCCGATCCCAACTCCCCAGAACTGCAAGTCATCCGCCGCCCTAACCTCGCTCAACCTATCAAACCCTACACGCTCCTCCTATCCCATGCAGTTACGATGTGGTACAGCAGACCGACGTAGGTAATGGCGCATCGACGCGGCGGGGTTCTGCATCTGGCATCTTGCCAACCCGCCCTCTCACCCAATAATAATGTCTCGACGGCCCCCGGTCTCTCCATCCGACCACGCACATATCCAAGATATCCAAGGGCCACGGTTATTTACGGGACATTGTTATTGTTATTGTTCTGTGTGGATGGGTGGATGAGTGGATGAGTTGGATGGGGTGACCTTTTTTTTGTATTCGGGTTTTATCAACCGCCCCAGGCACCCGCGGCTGGTGGCTGGATAGCCTAACAAACGCCACAGCTCCGAGACAGCACACAAACCCATTACCGGGAACAGAGCAAGGTGCATATGTAGGACTATGTGATACAGCAGTATGTCGGCAGCCCGTTTGAGAAAAGAAAGAGAGGGGCTCTTTGCCCGAAGAGGACAAGTGGGCTGCTGGACGGTTTGCAACGGTGCGTGCTGTTGGGGTTTTTTGTGAGACATCGTTTCTGGCTTTGGTTGGGCTCCTGCAAACATACGTGCCTTACTTACTGCGTACCCCAATGCTTATTTGAGGCGCAGTTGGCGCGATGCAGCCTCGGTGGATAGGAAGCTGCACTGCAATGCACGGTTCCGATATTTACCTACCTACTAGGTAGGTACAGTACCTGCTACACAAGAACCTGCAGCGACAACATGGCAAGTGGGCGAGAGAAATCTGGTCCGTTTCGGGATCTGGTATTCTTTCTTCATATTGCAGGGCGTAAATGACTATGATGGGAGGATAGTGATACAATATGTCCAGGCCGTCATCAAGCCCAGGCCAATCAATTATACAGGTTGTTTTGCTCCCACCTTCCTGTAATTAGCCGTCTCACGATGTGTGTGTTGGCCCAATCTCCTCACAAACAACCAAACCAGCCAGCCAGCCAAACTCTTCAGTTCGTCTATGGAAACAACCCCTTTCTATGGAAGCCATGTGTGTAACGAAAACGCTTCATCAGTGTCCTGAGGAGACGCTGGCCCCGGTTTTTGCCGATTGCAAGAAGGGGCCCATCGTGGAGGTCTGATTGATCTATTTGAGGACGGACCAAAGTTTGGGGGCGGCGCACTGAGTCGCGCAGTGGGCGAGATGGAAGACTATTTTGCTAGATCAGCAACCGAATCCGCGATGAAATGCTGTGTGGCATCAGGTGAGGGTTGGACGTACACTCCTCCACGCAGTCCTCCTTGGCATCGCCGTCCGCGTCGGCATTAGTAACGCGCTCGACGCACTCGTCGAAGTGGTGCTTAGCGGGCGAGCATTGCTTAGAATTCCGGCAGTCTGTATATCAAGCATCCGTCGTCAGCCTCAATCTGGAGGACGCGACGTCGTAGGGTAGTCAGGTCATCGAGCCAGCCGCTGGCCCGGTCATTGGTCTGCGTGGGTCATGCCACAAAGCGATAAAGCGACTCGCAGTGCCTCATCCATTTCGACCATGGCGTCACGACAACCGGGGTTGACCATAGGGACGGCATTGGAATGGTGTCGGGAAACCCACCTTCCTCGAGCTGCTCCTTGGGATCGACGGGCTCCTCATCCTCCTCCTCTTCCTCCTCTTCTTCTTCCTCTTCCTCCTCCTCCTCGGCCTCCTCAGCAGCAGGCTCCTCCTCGGCCCCCTTGTCGGCGGCGGCGGCAGTCTCGGCCTCGGTGTTCTCCTCCTCCTTGGTGGCCTCAGTGGTGGTCTCCTCGGGCTGTAAAAAAATCATCCAACCGTCAGCAGCTATCCCATTGATCACCGAAGCTTCCCCAAGCCATAGCTGCAGCCGTGGGTCCCAATTCCAACCATTGAGACGGGAATGGCGAGACGGCATGCAAGCAAACACAGCTAGACAAAGCAAGCGGAGAAAGTGACGCATCAAACATACAATCTCCTTCGCGGGAGCCTCGGCGTCGGCCGTCGCCCAAGGGGTGGCGGCTTCGACGAGGTCGGTTATGGTGTCCCAGAAACCCATTGTTGATCAGGCCGAAAGGGCGGCGAGCGGTGTCAATGGCAGAAGGGTGGGCAGGGTGCGCCGGAACGGGGTTGTGCTCAAGACGACAATCGCGCGACGTTGGAGCTCTCGCAAAAATCGGGTAAGCGAAAACCGTCCGGGCTTCCAATTGCCATGATCTGATTGGCTGACATGTTTGGCAGGCTGAGTTCCGGGTAATTCCGCCTAGTCACGTGGCCTGGGCGAAGGGTTGCTTAGGGCTCTTTCCCAGGAGCTCTCCCGGTGCTGATGTTCAAGCCCGGATGAGCTGCGTCATAGTACATAATACAACGACGTTTGATACCATCCTGCCGGCCTTCCAACAAACCCGCGGACAAGAATGACGATACAGCATCTCGGGGGTCCAAGATCTCTTTTTGGGACTCCACACATCATAAGATCGCAATGAGCGTAAGATAAGCACGAGATTAAGCGACCTTCTGACCTTCTGACCTTCTGCAACTGGCATCCTCCATCAGCTGACGCAATCTCTCATCGAATCACTCGCAGCAAGAGATGGAGGCTTTCGCATCCTGCGCTTGAAGCCGACCCCACGACCCAGACCAGAATACGATTGTCCATAAACGCCAGCCAAAGCCGATGCAGCAGTCCTCGTCTTTCATTAAATCATTGTGTGTGTGAATAGTAGATAAAAACAAATGCGGCACAAAACTTGATGAAAACTGATGGTATCAACAATTGCATGTCGTACAGCGAGCATGAAGGCGAGCGGAAGAAGGAAAAGAAAAGGAGTGGAAAAAAGAGGAAAAGAAAAGAAATAGATAAAGGAGAAAGGAGAAAGTAAAATTCCGAAAGCCCATCATCCAGTACAAAATCCCGTCAGCCCCCTTCATTGCCGCTCCGCTTCCTCCCTCATGCGCTCCTCGTACCGCATGGTGATGGCCTGGGTTTGCGCCTCTACATAATCCGGTGGCGGCTCATCGGGGGCAGGCTGCGGTGGCTGTTGTTGCTGCTGCGTGCTGGCCGGGACGTGACCAGAGGGGCCAGACGACGAGGGCCCTGCCGGAGTGTTTTGCTCGTACGGCGGCGGGGGTTCGAGGTTCTGGCCCGGCATCAGACCAAGTTCCTGAGCATGGTGGAGGCGCTCCTTGAGCCACTCAAACTTGGTCTGGAAGTCGCTGTGGCCGCCGTCCCTGAAGATAAACTTGACTTCGACGCGGGGAATGTGCATGGGAATGCCGCCGCCCGGAACGGGCTTCACAGTGCCGCCCCAGCTCCAGGGCCCAATCCAAGATGAATGGACATGGGTATCGGTAAAGTTCAGCGCAGGCGTAAAGAAGGACTTGAAGTCCTCGCTTGGTCTGGCCGGGAGATAAATTACCTGTGACCGGTAAGCGTCGCACTCACTTCGGCTCCGTCGAAGCCAAGAAAACCGGGGGGCCTTTGGAGTAACCCGGGGAAGATAGTGGGAGAAGGGGCGGTGAACCTACCCGCTCATTCGTGATGTAGGCGATGCCATTGTCGCATTTCAGAGAAAACGGGTCGGCGATCTGAAGCTCGCGAGGCGTCGAGATATCGAGGCTGACGCGTGGCCTCGACGTGTGCAGTATCTTCTCGCCGGGGATGGGCACAATCTCGCCGTCCCGAGTCAGCATGACCCAGCTGTCCGCCTCGTCAGATTGAGAGTTTCGAAAGAGAGTCCATGTATGCTGCTCAGCCAAGAATTGGTCGGCCATGATCCGGCGCGAGATGGGAGCAGACGATGTGGGGCCAGGGGGCTTGTGAAAGGGGTCGCCAGGCAGGGGAGGGGGGCGATTTGCGGCTGGGAGCAAGAGCGCAAGAGAGAGGCGTCATGGGGCGAGAATGGGGTCGAGGCGTGCAGAAGGCAAAAAGAGACACAAGGGAGAAAGGCCGGGCCCGCGGGGAGGGAGGACAAAAAACAGACTTACTTTATTGACATGTCGAGGAGGCGGGAACCTAGCTGGCCGCAGAATGGCCCGCTGTGCCCGCAGAGGTGTGTCGTCGTGGGTGTCCCACAGAAGGCCGTTCGATGGGGTCTCGATTCGTCAGATTTGGTGCTCGCTAGTCCATCCAC
Organism: Chaetomiaceae sp. B2702; assembly: GCA_023628455.1. Classification (NCBI taxonomy): domain Eukaryota; kingdom Fungi; phylum Ascomycota; class Sordariomycetes; order Sordariales; family Chaetomiaceae; species Chaetomiaceae sp. B2702. The sequence continues at coordinate 300,577 of JAMAKP010000003.1, read as the reverse complement.
AGCGCCAGGGTTCAGACAGTTTAGCGGCACGAAAGGGGGAGCGACCAGTTCGTCCCGCGCCAGTGCCGCCTGCAGTTCGAGCACGGCCGAGATCTTTGGAAGTTTTGGGAGCGGTGCGGCGGTAGTGGTAGCTGGTGTGGGCCGGATTTGTTGGAGGTGCTGGCAGCCTATACTTGCCTTCCCCTCTTGGAGTACATACCTCTGAGCCGGGATGCCTGGAGTGCCTGGGTCGATGGGGAAAATGGGGATGCGGGACTTGATGCGCCTCGGCAACCCAACCTCTCGCGCCCGCTCTGCCGGGCCTTGCGTAACCTTGACGCCCCCGGCGTGCCGGATGGAATTGGCGCTGGCAGTATTCCGTACGAAGTACTGGAACTGGCACTGCACTGGCACTGACACCAAGTCGACCTGTGGCGCTCGTGCGATTGAGACAGCACACAGTCCGTTGAATATTTTGTGGATCTTCGCCGCGATGATCCTCCTGTGTATGCGGGGGCGCTTGGTCCTAGTCCCAAAAGCTCGACGGTCAAGACGTTTCGCAGGGACAGGGCGCAAGATTGGGATGGCTAAGGCCGGGCCAAGAAGCCCAGGCGTGGCGTGCCATCCTGGTCTTCTGGGACCCCGCGCTAGCAACCCGTGGGCGGGCCCGCAGCGGTTGAACTGTGGACCCAGTCTCAGCGTGGGACCCGGCCTGCCGAAGCATCCACGGATCGTGTCTAAAGGTACATACAGTAGGTACCTGCCTAAGGTGGGTGGTAGGTACTACTTAGGTAAGGTACCATAGCGCGCCGGGGGGTGGTTTGAAAATGGTGGTGGGGACCAGTTTCCAGATGCAGGATGATCCTGGGGCGCGAACATAGTGTTATACACTGTAAAACGGTCCCTACGACCGTCGCAAGGGCATAACCGTAAAATCGCTTGGCATCTGCTTAAGCCAAAAGCCTACTTAATTGTAAAACGGTCCTTGCCACTATCTGCAATTGAAGATATCCGATGCTGACACATCATGTCTATCTCAGCCCCATTGTCTGCGCCGTACACCAAGTGTAAGCCACAAAATAGTCTCCATTTCGAGCGAATTTCCCTCTTGTACATGCATTTTTATACGGAACATTATTTCTGACGTATAGGTTTATTCCCAATTGACAAAAGATACTTGATGTCGAATATATATTTATGCTGTAATAGTGTTAAGTTTAGGGGTATATCTTGATGCCGGGACGCTCTTGTAATATTGTTTGTGTCGTGTTAGGGTGTATGTTATATGGTGTAGTCAAACTTGAGACGAAGAACCTGTCTCGTTAGGGGCGTATATTTATATATACCAGGCTTTCTGATTCGACAACAGCTCCTTATAGAGACAATGTTGGGTCAAATATAATGTTATGGTTATCTAGGGATTATATCATTAGTGGCGGAGTCGACCATTTATAGATGCCTGTCTGTCGCTGGATACCGGATATAGTCAAATATTTAGAACCCGTTTTTATAGTTTGTATATTGGCAAGTAGTATTAAAAATGAGGTATATTAATGGTATAGATATATGGTAGGTACTATATAGGGGTAATATCAAATGTTATTAACTGGGAAATTCTTGAGTCTTAACTAAATGTAGAAATCAACGTTATCTTATAACTAAGAGAATGCAATGCAGCATTACCTGTAGAATTGAGAAAAAAAAGCTAGCTTAGTTATTTAGCTGGGGTATGATCTGGAGTTTCGATGATCGATGTTCCACTATCCATCTTACCCTACTTAGGTGCCTGTTCCTTGGATATATTGACCTCCTTGATGGAATGATTAGACTTACCCGACTTATTAGACTTATTAGTCTTGGTCTCGTTAGTCTCGTTAGACTCTTCGAAATTACTCGAATTACTAAAGTAGCCGAAGTTATAGATGTCACTAGACTCGGTTATATATCCTTTGCCCTCGACTGCTCCCTGTTGGAGCTTTATCTTGGTGGCCTTCTAATCCTACAAACCTTTGTCCGGCTTTGGGCGTTTGTATCGATAGATCTGTCGGTATTTGTCCTAGGCGATGAGTCTGGCGTTTCCTGGGAACGCGTGTATCCTTTGAATAAAGGGGGGAGGGAGCTTGTTATTAGGGATCGGGACGAGGAGGAATGCGGCTATGGGCTTTTCTATAGTGGATATTTCATAGTACCGTAGGGCGAACTTAAATAATTCTGCCCCTGCTATATCGATCGCCGACTTGGCATCTACATGTATGATCCTGTTATAGAACGTAGGGGCTCCAATATATCGGGTGGGAAATCCTAGGTATTTTGTAGCAACTAGAGCTGTCTGCCCCTTGTTACACTCTTTGTCGATTCTATCTGTGATCTGGTCGACGAGGCGCCTGATATATCTACCTGAAATATCCATGCTATCCAGATCTTTAGAGTCCTAGTCAGTCGTCTTGTCTATCGGGGTATTATACTCTTTGTCTGGAGACCAGTCACTGTCGTTCGGGTCATTAGTATCGTCAAGGCGTATCTTTGAGAGGTATAGCGCGCTAGGTGCTGGTTTGTTGAGACGGAACCGCTATAGGCTACGTGGCTCGCGGTAGCTAAGGTCTTGGTGTATATCCCTGATATCGTCCATTCCGCTGGACTCGTTAAGAGAGGCCGACTCTTTGTCTAATATAGAAGAGGCCTCGGACTCGGAACCTTTATATCCTTTGCTCCTTTTATATGAAGGCGCTTGTTGGGGGTTAACTATTAATAACGAGATATTAAAAAAGTTTAGCGATACTTACTGGTTGACTGGCCCTGCTTTACTTTCTTATACGCCTTGGGTATGATAGTACCGGAGATACGAGGTTCTATCGTAGTTGCTATTAGTATAAGTGTGAAAAAAAATTAGGTGGGGGTTTGTTTTACTCTTTGTAGGTGCCTTTACCTGAAGGGTGGCCTTTCGCTTGGCGGAGGTCGGCGCTTCCGGAGCGAGCAGGACCGGCCCCTCCAACTACTATTGTCTCTTCGGGGGTTTTTTGGCTGTGGTTTTCCGGGATTGTCTTTTTGGTACGGTTTCTATATCGGTATTATTGTCGTAATTGCCACTACTACTTTTAGAGATAGTTAAGTATAGTCTACTACTCCGCTTCTGTTTATAGTCGTTAAGTATGAACGATCTCCTGTCATTAGTCCGGAGTTGTTGTACGAAACGGAGTACCACTTCCGCTATATCTGGGTAGGTGGTCTTCTAAAGTTTCCAGTTCTTGCCCGCTTGAGTTTTACTAAGACTGCTTTCCGCGAGAGTATTATAGCTGAGAAGCGTTCCGATGAAGTGTATTAATTCTGGGCCTTCTTCGATTGGAATTTTCGTATTACCGGGCTATCGAGCATTGTGTTTGGCGGCCTATTTACTGAGTCGCTCTCGAAACGTGCGGCTGAAACCGTCGCCTTAGGAAGTATATCGTTTCTTCTTAGTTATACCCTTGGAAATGGTAGGCATTTTAGGCGCCATTGTTTTGGACTGTCCGTTCGCTAGGTCTTGAGATATACTTAAATGCGCGTCGATGTTAGTGTTCGGGAAATTTTAAAATGTCGGGAAGAGGGAGGGCATTTGGGCTGACGAAGTTTGCTTAATATATAGATGGTTTGGTAATTATGTTGTAGGAGATTGGGAATTTATAGAACAATTGAAGTAGAATAATTCTGAAAGGAAAGTTGGACGTTTTGGGTGGCAGAAGTTATTAAGTTATTGGGTGTTTAGAGTTCCGGACTTTCTGGTAGTTTAGAGTACTGTAGGTCTGATTGTTTTCCGATAATGTTTTTGGAGACCAAGCAGGAGCTTAAATGTAAAATTGATGAGATATACTGGAATCGACGGGTCTTAATGGTGTTGTGTAGATGGTGGTGGGATTAAGTATAGATTGTGGTTATACGAGAATGCTGGCTGAGCTTGTCGCTGTATAAGATATCTACTATTGGTAACTGGAAGATACTGCTTTTAGATATTGATTTGATTAATATAAAAAAATGACTAGGAAGCTCTATACTATCGTTGTATTGCGAATAACTGTGAAATATGTTAAGTTTGGTCGAAGGTGGTTAGGGGTGTCGTCTCTAAGGTATTTGCGACTTAACCGGCTTTTTTACTGGGAATTGTTCAGCCTTGCGAGTTATATGTAGTATGGATATAGAGAATGCGAACAATTAGAGGATACTAAGGTGTCGTAATGCCTGTTTGTGTTATTCATCTCGTGTGAGGTCTTGGCTAAGATATAATATTTCGTAGTCTAGCTACTGTGGTTTAAGACTCTGTCCTGGCTAGGAAAAAAAAATATATGAACTGTCATTCCTTAAAATCTGGTAACTATGGTGACATTTTTTCCTATATATGTCAATGATCGCTACAAGGCTATTGGTCGGGGCGGTATGCTTACCATTTTCTTAGTATGCCTAATATAGATGACTCTTGTGACCGCGCTCTAAGTTAAATGAGAAACGCCTAAAAATATACGATGCTTATACGACGACGGATCAGATATTCGTTACTCCTCGTCCGACGGGATATATGTGTTGGGATCGTTATCGATATTTAGGAACTACTTCCTCTTCTTCGCGATATTCCTCTTGGACTTGATCTTATATATGGTCTTGACCGTTGTAGGATCGAAGCGAATTCTCTGCCAGCTCTTGGTATTCGCGATATTCTTCCATCTATTGATCAACCACTCCTTGTTGTATACTGGAGTACCGTCGGCGGTAGCCTCGGTAGGTCGGGTGGGGCCGAGCGCGAGCCAGTCTATATACTTCTTGGTAGAGCTATAGAGTTCTATAAATAGGGCTGAACGAATTAGTAAAGCGATTTGACATTTTATAGTTGGCGGGCTAGGCTTACTACGGTACTACTTATAGACGCCTTTACTACTCCCTACAATATCGAGCTTCCCTTTGTAAAAGTTAAACAACTCTACGAATAGCTCGTATTTGTAAATACGTCTTAGCTCGGAATGGATCATCTTGGCATCCTTATATATCGCAAATATAGGATTCTCCCCTATATGTTCTCTAATAAATCTCTAATGAAGGTAAGCTAACAAGTATTAAGTAGGATAACGAGGTAACTTACAATGATATTCTCGAGAGTACGGTACTGCCAGCTGCTAGCGTTCCTAACGATATATTGTAGGCTATACTGTTTAACAAACTCGGCCTGTTGGCCTTCCATCTTATAGAAGTTGAACTCAATTAGTTCGTCTTTGTTGTACGAACGTAATGTTATTAGGTAACTAATACGGAACTAGTCCTCGTATCTTTTAAGGCGTTCCTATATTGCCCGACTGGTCTCTATCGAGAGTGCCTTATAGTATCTTCGCTTTCTGGCGTTTACATTTCCTGGATCTTATCTGTCCGTTGCTACGTTGGCCTGCCCCGTTGGTAAGGGTTGAGTGTCTTCGATTGTCTGACTAGTAGTATAGGTATTTCCTTGCCCGACGATTTCCTATAAAAAGGAGAGTTAGCTAACACTGAAGTAACGATATCCTTGTATCGACTTATAGTAACCCTCTATAAAATATCCTAGCCTTATATCTGGCTAGGTGGTATATTTAGGACGACGTCGCTATACTTGCTAAGTACCGCTATACCTAGAGGATTTTAGCTGTTGCTGATGTAATAATGGAAGATTATAGGTGCTATACCCGCCGTTTTATTCTAGGTTGCCGCTATACCCCGAGCGGGGCCAACAACTTCCTGAGAAATAGGGATGTTTTCAAGTTGCGTGGCTGGAACGACGTTGGTCTGTACTATAGTGGTCGATGTAACTGGAGTCGCTATCCCGGCGGTCCCGGTATATAGCCCTGGCTTGGTAATTGTGTTGGCGGGCGGGCGATGGTGGTTGGCGTTGAAGTAGGAAAGAATAGGGTATATCCAATACTATACTAAAAACCATTTGACTATCTAAAAGGACTACTTATCGCATGCTCTTATTTGGTCGTCTTCTTAATAAGTAGGAGCGATATACTATGGTTCTGGCTTGAATAACGAATGACGGGTTTCGGGTTAGGCCCACGGGTCCACTTCCAGAACTTACCCCGAATCGTATCCTAGTCCGCTATATTTAGCATCTAACGTCTTGGCTGCTAGTATACGAATAGACTAGAAATTTCGTAATATAGCTTTCTAGTGTTCTTAGTGACAAGCTAGGAGACCTCAAAGTACCTAGTACCAAACGTAGATCCGATCCAAACGACTTCTTTAGAGCGTAGAAACGTATTTAGCTTGGCGAGGCCCGATTAGTCATTGATCCTCTACTACAACTGCGAAATCCCCAGCCCTCTCGCGCTACCTTTAACTAGATTAGGATTGGTCAATGGTTAGATACGGAATCGTTTGGTGGACTCGATGTAGATTGCCCTCCCGATACTCCGACCGAGCTACGATATCTAGATGTCGTTCCCTTATTTAACAACTAGGAAAATTCGACCGAACAACGAAATACGCTCGATATAGTTAGACAAATATGCTAGTAGATCGATGTATCGGCTCTCAACCCGATTGGCGAAAATAAGGATGTTGTAGCGGATATAGTAGAAGATGGGATCGAAGATGGGATCGAAGATGGGATCGAAGATGGTGTAGATCGCGGGACCTAGGAGCTCTTTTCCCAATTGCTGGTCCAGGCGTAGTAGTTAGACCAACCGAGCGCCGCGGACGACAACGGCTTCCTGGATTTAGACGAGCTATAGGATGATGTCTAAGAGCAAGCGAGGGTTTCTGATCGTCCGGTTCGTATAGCAAGCGGATTTATATACTTGGCGGGTATAGAATTGGAGGATACAACCACTATTGTTGAGGATTACCCTACGCCGTTTAATCTTTCTCTATTCGAGCTTGCCCTCGTACTATAGGAAAAGAAGTATAATATCTCCCGGTCGGCCCATTCCTATCTTCGCGACGTCCTCTAGCTCGTATAGAGTCTGGACGAGCTTAGGAATATCCCTTATTGGAAAGATATAGTTCTGTAGCGGTTACACCGGATCATACCGCGTAGTACGTTGCGCAAGGCGAACCTTAAGCTCGACCAGACTGTACTGTCTAGCCGGGTGTCCTACGAAGAGTCGATATTGGTGCTTGATATAGGGGACCTAGTTAGGTCAATGCTTAGCTTAATAAAACTCTCCTAGAAGATCTATATTGGGATGGCCCAGGTTATAGGCGGCGCTATTACGGACCTATAGCAGGCTAGGTGGTGGGGGGAGAGCGTTCGGATAATAAGTGGGAAATTTTTCTACTATCCAGATAATACGCCGATATTTCTATCCGATTTTGTCCTCTTTAAGTGCCATCGATATTACGAAGACTGCTGCTGTAAGGATGGACAATTGGGAAATCTTTATCTCGGCCGCGTCCGCTTCTGTGGTCTGGATTCTAGTGGTGGATATCCCTATATACCGGTCCTACTAATATAGTGGGTGTTTCCCCGGTCGAATATGCCACCCGATATGTACGCCGTACCCTAGCTAATGCTAGAACACCGGATCGGGCCTGGGTTAACCGAACTGGTTTTGACGGAGAATTTCGAGATTTCCCTCCGCCCTGCTTAAATTGTTTGTCGGTCGGATGAAGTCCATCTCGACTATAACTTCGACCCTAGTTCTTCTAACTTATTACCTACCTGTGATGCTTAAGCTACCCCGTTTACTATACGATATATCTTTAACTAGGAAACTAAGGAATTCCGGCCTCTTCGGCTCTTATTACCCTATCGAGCAGAGCTCGAGCTTCGTATTTGGGGGAGGCAATATTTTATTGATAACTTTGTTGGTGCCGAATACGTTTTACTTCTATAGAGTATGTTCTGCGACGGGTTTGGGCTCTATAATAATAACTATGTTTCAATCATGGGTATTTATATTACTGCGCTTTTTTTTGAGGAGTGGTTGAGAAACCGGTATGAGGGAATGTTCCCTCTAACGTTAGGTCCTTTTGGGTCCTATATTGTAGACGTCTTCTAGTCCCTAATTTATCTCTCGGACCTCGATAAGGGGAAGTTACTAGAGATCAACGGCAAGTAGGTTTTTATATATAGCTTCGTCGTATATTTTACGGGGGATATACTGTCCTAGTAGAAGCTATCTGGTTGCAAGTCTTACTAAGTAACCCTCCTATATTGTAGCTGTCAGGTCAAAATTAGCGAGAGATCAGATCTCGGATTTGATACTATGAAAAGTGGCCGGTACTACTAGTAGTATATCGATGATATCGTATATATATAGTCCCTGCCAACCAAGTCGGTACGAACATCTACCGAGACCAAACTTGGCGTCTATAGCGACTCTAGGTTAACCAACAACATCCTCTTACTTTTCCTAGCTCTTGACATTATATAGACAAGACCCGCGGATATGGTATATTCTAAGTTTGTTGGTTTAGCTCGGGTACTAATTGACTTCCTCTTTAAGGATAAGGGGTTCCTATACAAATATTACTGGAAGGAAATAGCATTTGTTTTCCAAAGTTTCCTATTTCCGCCCGGGTAGGCGAAGATCCAGAACCCTAAGATATACTACAATTCATTCCGTATAAAAGAGTATAGCCGGCTCGTAGTTATTGCCCCGGTCCTTATATTAGGCTAGCTTAAGTCGGAGTATATCAAGCCCGAGTTTCATTAGCTACTCGTCAATTATACCTACTAGTTTCTCGACCTTTCCGACTTTATATATCAAACTATGAACTTTCAGGCTTGTAAATGGCTCATCACCGTATACTAGAAATTTATACAATCGGTCCTTGCTATCTTTAGCCGGTTATCTTTTCACTCTTGTAACGAGTTTCGTCGCATTGTTTTTTCTGGTAGGAGGGCGGTGCAGTTTTTATACTATATTCTTAGCAAGGGGAAACGGGTCTTAGTATAGGCCTCGAGTCAGGCCCGGGAGAGTCGGAATCGACAGCGCGCCGCTACTGCTATACGGAGGCAAGCAATGCTGCTACCTCTATCGTTTTCTAGCGAACAATCAATTTCCTTGCCAGCTATCCTAACCCTAAACCCAAACCCACTACCGTCTATCGTATCGAGGACATCGATAAGGCGCCAAGCAGTCTTACTAGAGTAAAGGGCGAATAAAATTCTTAGGAAGAAGGGGTTACCAAATATCCACTAGGGTCTTTATTTACTAGCGGTCGCGGAGGAATATAGGTCTTGTCGTCTTACGCTAATATTTCTTAGTAAGGATCGATATAAGTAAGCCTAGATATATGTTGTAAGAATATAAATAATACTAATTCTAAGTAGGGAATTTACCTAGGATATTCTAGCAACGAATTACTAAAATGCCGCATCTACTCTTATCCAACGTGCGAACGACCGACTCTCGGTATTATTAATTCTCGTAGGTAGCTACGAACAACGCTACCCGGAACTTCATGCTACGTTTAGCGTATTTCGCAACAAATGTCCACGTCTAGCGGCAGTATACGATCTATACCTTAGGGGGGATAAATTTCAACTTGCTAAAGAACTATCGTCGATCGAAATTGAGGCCGACGACAATTATAGAAACCCGCTTGCCCTTTACGGGTTGTCCTAATTATAGGTCAAAAGCCGCCGTAACCCATTACTCCGAATTCTTAGTCCTCGGGATAAGCCAAAGGATAGTGAGTTTATATGGTTGTTATGCCGTACTTTTGACCGAGACTATCATCGAGCGGCTATCATTTGGGGCAATAAAAAACTATAGTGGGCTAAGAAACTTTCTTTCGTAGTCAAGTAAGTTAGTCCCTAGCTTAAGAGATCTGATTATATATCTGACCAGGGTAGAGAGCGCTCTATACGGCAAGTTTTCTTAGTTGGTGACTTTATCCGGGTTAGTACCGAGGACGGTACTATATCATTTACGAGTTTAGACGGGCTCCTTACTTTTTACTAGATAGCGAAGATATATCTCTTTGCTATCTTGACCTTCGTAGTTCCGCGAACAGAACCACCAGTACAAGAAGGTATCCTCGAGTGCCCGATTTACGATATTATAGAGAGACGTAGTATCGTTGGTCTTCCAAGCATTCTTCCCGACCGGATCTAGCTAGTGTGGCGTGGCGAGGGCAGTTATATGTATATTAATCACGATATTTATTTTATATAACTATAATGTAGGCACTTATCACTTTTTAATAGTTGACCCTATAATATATAGTTAAATGGTGCGACCCAATATTATTTTACTCCAGGGATATCTCAAGTTGTTAGATAGTAGTAGGAATACCTAGATATATAAAAGCAATAGTATCTATAGATAGGAAACTAATGGCAGACTATAATATCCGAACGGATATATCATTTTATAATTGCTACCCCCAATGGTTGGGCATCGTATATAGTAAAGTACCTATAGCCTAACAAACGTTTAATGGACTTTGTCGAACTATTAAAAAGTCTTGTTATCATCCTCTACCTATATAAGCGTAGAGCCTTCTTGCTATGTTTGGTAAATACTAAGGTCAGGATCGAACTTGTCCTACGACCGACCTAGCTCCTAGATATAGTACCTTACTTTTCTCCTAGCGTAGATATACGACTCTACTAGATCCCGACTCCGCTCCCTAACCTATCCGAAATATATACCGTCTCGGTCAAGGGCGAGGCCAACTAGTATACCGGGTATAGATAGTATATAGAGATAGATATCGTACTTGGTATCTATAGCGAAACAGGCGGCTTGAGGGTAATCGTACGTTACGTCTAATATAACATTAGTATAGCTTTGTACCTATACTAGATAAACGCCTTACTTATAGACAAGATCAATATCCCTAAGCACTATCTTTATTATAGTGGTTTGGTGGTTTGGTAGCTATAGTAGATATAGAGATTGGATATAGCCTATATATAGCTGAGATATAAACGGAGCCGCGTTTATCTGTAGCGCTATATCCCGCCTTCTAAGTATAAGATGTTATCTAGCATTCCACCCTCCACTATATAGTTCTATGTCCCAATATACCAACCGACGGTCGCATTATACCCATTATAGAGTACATTCTCCCATTTGTAACCAGTAGATGTCGTATTAGATCTAGTTATCGTATACGATAGCCATTTGATGCAAGACATTAATTAGAGATGCGATTTACTAACTATAATCGTACAATCAGTATAGCACTACGTACCACTATATCCGTCCCCTCTACTATCTTAACAAGCGTTGGGATTTCGTATATAGACCGGCTTTCTTTATATACTAATCGTGGTATATAGTTTCTAGTCCATTGTTCCCCTATATCCTATCTTTATAAAGCTATAAAGACTTCGCTGTTACCGCGACCGTGATTTTTTTGTAGACTTAAATAACAGCCCGTAGTACGGGTATATTCTAGCGGACTTGCTAGTCGTACGTCGAGTAGTCTCGAGCGTAATACTACTAGTATTGCGAACTGTAGGGAGTGCTTGCTTACCTACGAAACTCTCGTTTATAGTATAATATTCTCCCTCCTTGTCTTTTCTTGTGTAGATAAACAAGCAGACTGATTTGGATAGAATAACTATAAAATCGTCGAGGCGCTACGTACTTAGAAACAGTCGCTACTCCTTATCTTCGGTAACATCTATTCTCGGTAGTTATTGGTATAGTACCGATGCAAATACTAGCAGTAAATGTTTCGTAGTTGGTAAGTCTCTTACACTTTGCTCTTGTATACTAGATTTCGGAACACTTACTATATTTCGTAGTTGTACTAGAACCGTACCTAAGAACTCGCCGATCAAGTATGTAAATACCTGCTTCCTGGTGGAATGCCTATATAAGTGTTTCCTGCCTGTCACAATACTGCAAACTGTACGCCCGGCCGGCATCGCGATATTTCTAGGAATCTGATATGTATTGCTGATTGCAATTGAAGTACAGCTACGATCGCGGTTGCTAGTTGGATAGCGAGTAAGTTGCCTAAACACTAGGCTTACAATTTATATCGCTAATATAGAGAAAAGAGGTCTGGCACTACAATTATAAAGTCCATCCAATATGATCAATAATAACCGAGCTTTCCCGACCACGTACGATTATAGTAGTTTAACGGCTATGGCAGATGTTCTGGGGAGGTAGGCTGGTGAGGCGGAGGCGGAGGCGGATGTAGAGGTGGAGGTAGAGGTGGATATAGAGGTGGATAGGAGACAGATGTCAAGATAGATTGAATGCCAAGTGCGAATTCCTATAACTTTATCTCCTCGGGCGATAAATTTTGATATATACAAATTGTTCAACTATGAAAATTAGTGTCGAATAGAGTTCATCCCCTGTACGAAGACCATCTAAGTGGGAAATTTATCGTTAGCCGGAGTTTATCTTGGAGCAATAAGACGGTCGTTAATATAAAGAGTAGACTTAACGGTATAAAATGGTAATGGCGAGTAACTGTTAAAAAAAACAACTTGTATAAACAACAGGTTCCCTCAAGTACAGGAATATATTTTAGTAAACACTACTTTAAAGTTTAAAGATAGTTTCCTACTAAAGACTGGCTTCTAGCTATGAAATTTAGTTATATAATGGACGTCTTGCAAACAAAATTGGTATGAAGCTAAAAAATACATTCATTTGTAGAGCTTCCTAAGTTCAATTTTTTTTTTAAGCTAGAAGATACAACTAAGTGTAAAATAAAGTTCCCTCAAAATATGACAAATTGAAAATGTCAGGTGCTGCATATTAAACTCTATGCAAAAACGGATATGCCAAGACCTGACCGTTTTCAAAACGACAATACGTTATATATAGGTCTAACTCACATCTATATTGAAGCCAAAATATCTTGGCATTACAAAATGATCCCCACCACCATTTTCAAACCACCCCCCGGCGCGCTATGGTATGTACTGTATCTGACCTCAGGCAAGTAAAATCACCCCAATTGACGACCGGGGCTGTCTGTCCAGGGCAACTGTAACGTGACCAATTTGTGACGGATATGAGATCAAGTTTATCTTGGATTTGCCGCTTTCTGGCGGCAAAACTGGTTTGAGAATGCATGCGTACTTGCTGTGTGCAGACAGAATAAGGGAAAGAAGAGCGGCATGGGACCAAGAGACCGAAGGTGATCATCTCGAAACGGAAGTTGCCCTACTCATCAAACTTGAGTTTCAAGCTGGTTAGACACAGTGCGTTCAAAGGCCCGAGGATGCACGTTCTATCTAGACTGTGCTTTGTGTCATCTCCAACAAAGGCGGGCTCTCCGAGTCCTTGGGGTTCCTTCCAAACATAGCTTCGAATAACAGGAAAGTACGTCTCGACGACTGAGTCGAGTCCTGCCCAAATAAGCCAATAGTAGAAATGGAAGAGGCAAGGGCAGTGCGGGCGGGACCTGAGCTTTGCTTCGGTTTCTTTTCCATGCTCGAGCCAGGCCTCTTCCTCTGCAGCTTCCGGGTTCCTCGTCACGCTTGTATCCACCACCTCCTCCTGCCGCCCGGAATATCTTCAATTTTGCCCCGGGGCACTGCTTGCTTGCTTGAAGGAATATGAGCTCACTGCTTCTCGATGCTGCAAGTTCCATGCGAACGCTTGCCAATCCCGGCGAAACCGAACCATCGATCCATGTCAGCGCTGCACGGGGGGCCTGCAGGACAAGTGCCACACTCGACCCTCGGCTGCTGGGACAACTGTCTGCGAGACCATTGAGCCAGGCTGTCACTTTTCCTCCACGGTAGTCGAGTCGGCAGCTCGGACGCAACCGAAGGCAGCTGCTGGCACGTTACTTCCAGGATGGACGTCCACCAAACAGCTGTCACCCAAGCTGTTGTCGCCTCCTCACTTGGCTAGCAGGGGCATGTCTACCTCGAGTTGTGGCTGGCAGTACTCTCTTGCTTCCGGCTGATCTCTTGCATTGCAGGAGACAAAAGAACGGCCGCGAAATGAGTTCAAAGATAACAATACGCCCCCCTGCACGAACGGCACGGACGGCTTGCTTCAACCCCTGGGCGCACACCGCGAGACGTCATTTTATGGTGCAAGCTGGCCAAACTGGCAATCTCTGGGCCCGACATAACTGGAGAATTTCCCCGTCGACACAATATTTCATAATCCAGCAGACAGCTGGCACGGCTGGTGGCCTCGGACTGCATTCGTAGCCGGTGTTGAAGGCACATCGATGCACAGGCCAGCATCCGCATCGCCGCATGGGTACGTGGGACACAGCATTCTCAAGGTAGAGTCAAGCCTTCGTTAGGGCTAACCCGCGTCATGTATGAATATTAATTACTTGCCTAGCATGTACAGTCTGTACCCAGCGACCCGGCTCCCCTGCGTCGGCACCGCCTCGCCGCCTATCAGTGGGTGCAATTGCACACCGGGCACACAGGGGCCGCAGGGCACTTTCCCGAAGCGTCCGAGTTTCGTCAGCCCAGTCGAAGGCTCACACCGCCCGGTGCCCCAAAGGCGAGCAAGGGGTTAGCTCCGGCAGGTGGGGCAGGACGCTTCCCGATCCCTCGCCGGCACAACATCCGTTTATTTGGGCGAAGAGGCCGAGGGCAGCTGCCCTGTTACTGGCGCCATTGAAGCATGACGTCTTTGGCCCTCAGCCCTGGTTTCACCGCCAGCCAGGTACGAAGCCCACGCCCTGATATTCGCCGAAAAGCAAGGGCTCGGGGCGAGTCGCGTTCGGCCCCCGGGCCACAACCATCGAGGGTCAGTCAGGATGCTCTGCTACACTGTAGGAGATCGATCCTGCCAACCACGCCACAGGGGGCAAGCCGTTTATATTCCATTTTTAAACCATGGGCAACCCTTTTACAACCTCATCTCAGCAACGGGGGGCTTCTTCTGTGGCCTGGAATGAATGCACCTCGCCATTTGGTTGGATCGACTGAATCCGCCACGGCCCAAGGGACCCCAAGCCGGCAATTCCAACAATCTGTGCCACAACGGGAATGCCGCCCTGGCGGTCTCGCCAGTTTTGTCTTGGTTAGTTCCGGTTCTGGACTCGATTCCCGACTCTGGCCAGACCTTGCAGCGAGCCACCCCCTCTCGTTGTTCTCTCGAGCGCCGCTAAGTACCGTGTCGACCATCTCGATCCCTCTAGCCTCACCTGGCCCGGTGGGTATTCTTCGGGTCATCTGCTTTTCATTATTCACTGTCCTCCAATGGTGTATTCGGCAGGGCGAGGGAGTCCTTGGCAGCCTGTCAGCAGCGATGCTCAGTTCGGTTGGTTCAACGCCAGTTTCGACGGTTCTCCGCCGAAGCGAGTTTGGAAATGTTCTGTGTGTACGAACAATGCCACCTCCTACGGAAGATCGATGGCCACAGGCTGCCAAGTGTATCCAGCCGAGAAAAAACCCGTCGCTCCATCCTTGCGAGGAGACTGTGAGCGATTCTCTAATCCTCCCCGACTTGCCGGGATTTGAGATGGTATGGTGTCACGATAGAGACCCGAGCCACGGGCAGGTCTGGCTGAAGACGGCAAAGGATATGCACCTGTCCGGTGGCGTAGCCATGTCCGTCTTCGGGGACTATGCGGACCTAATCTCTGGATTGGCCATGCGCCTTCTGTACGGTTGGAGGAGATCCCTGTATCCGGCGCCATTCCCGACGGGCAACCATATGTGCTTGCTACGGGAGTCTCACTTATGAACGGTATCTGCACTTCTGCCGGGAAGCTCGGCTGATCCTGTCTATAAGAAGAACGCCAGGTATGACCAGAAGCAGCCCACTGTGTCCGTTCAGCGACGCCCAAATTTTTACATACCCGCTTCACCGTTCTGGGAACAGGAAAAGCCACGATAACATGAACATGGAAGGAAGTCCTTCGTGCCTGGAGTTCCGTGTTGAGCCAACCGCTTGTTGGACATCAGATGATGCGTTTCCGCTCAAAGTCACAAACAGGCAGATGTGTGGTACGTTGGGGGCTGCCTGCGCGGACTCGGACACTGTTCAAGGATGCTTGCGGGGAAACCGAACGACGGGTTGAGACATTTCTCTGACAAGAGGATTTCGGCCGCAGAACCTCTCCACGCGAGCGACGGAGAGATGTGGACCAACCACCGGCCAAACCGGACAAAGGCTGATGATCACTCACCGACAACAGCGAACCGATTCACGCCTTGAGCCCAGCGGAGGGGTTCCGCCCACCGCTCCGGTTCTACAACTGGCCCAGTCCTTGGTCGCTTTTTCCACGCCTGCCACAGCTTCTGTAGCAGGCGCATCTCGTCGACAAGGCGGCAGCCTATAGTATTGCTCATATGAGTGCCAGCAACCACGGGGGCTTGACGGTCGAGATGACGAAGGGCCTTCCTCGATCTTTTATTCCGCTTTAAGAAGTCCTTCCATGAGACGGGACCCTCGTGACTTATCTGTCACAGACTGGTTTGTCGGTTTGATTGGGTCTTCGAGAGCTGTAGTCACAGCATCCCAGGCGGGGCCAAGGAAGACCACCGTTGTACTGAGGGGAAGAAGTCGGTCAGGGTCCTCCAGCAGGGCCTGAGCCCGGTGAGTCAATCTCCTTGGGACTGGAGGGGCTCCGGCTTCGGCTCGAGAGGCCCCAAGAGAATGGCCACCAACTCTCTGCCTCTCGCCGCGTTCAACCTCTGGTTCTGCCGGCTTTTGCATTTAGACACATGCAGCGCGGAGTCTTCCATCTGACTCAGATCTAGAACTGCGTCATGTGCGAAGACACCAGGGTCACACAGCAGGAAGCCTTCACATGCGTCACTCAGATCTGAGGGATGACCATCGAGATTCTTCTTTCATTTATGCATACAGTCATAATCTTCATTAGCCTCACCCTTGGCAGAAACACCCCGGAATGAGCGCCATAATGACAAACAGAAACTCTCCAATCTCTCTCCCATTCACCCCCCACCTCCATCGGGCCGTGAGATTGAGTAATAACATCAGGCTTGACCCAAAAGCAAAGGGGTGGGTGGATGTGACAAAAGGAAAAACCGCCAACCAGGAAATCCAGTTATAACCCCGATTGTCAATGCAAATGCCCTCTCAGCAATAATACCCTTTTCTTCAACAATGTCCTCGAGGGGATGATGCCGATTGCTGACCGCTGTGCCGGGAAAAAAAAAAGGATGGAAGATGCGGCTCGTCTCGCCACCTCTTTGCCTGAAGGGCGGTAAAGGGCCGTCGTATAGCCCCTTCCTTGATCCAATACAATTCCTCGACCACCAGCTGTGGAATTAAAGGAGGAAAACCTCCTTTCACGTTACTGGTCCAAACTGCGGTGAACAAGAACGGAAATAAAAACCCCAAAACAATCAGCCAACCGCCATGTCGACAGAGGCGGGAGGGTTGTTTTTTTTGGTCTCTCTTTTTTCCCTTTCTCGGACACCTCGCCCCCGGCATGTGATGTGAACGCACGCCCATTCGCCAGAGCACCCGTGCCTGTGCAAAGGCCACTGGCAGCAGCGCGTAATAAGCTGCTGACGAGGTTGCTGGCTGCTCTCGAGGGGAAAAAGGGGGGAAGGGAAGGGGGGGGGGAGGGGTTCTGTCAACCATCGATCGGAAAAGGCATCACCAAAAGCCACTCTTGAGAAACCCACCCATCCATCCATCCACCCTCAGTGAGGTTGGTTGGTCGGGAAAGGCACCCGGCATGCCATGAACAGGAAGACGGAGACGGAGACGGAGACGAAGACGGCAAGTCCATCCCCCCTCTTCCCCCCCCTGCTGTCGACCTCAACCCTCTCCCCTCCCTCAACTCAACCAAGGTTGATTGGACCGTGTAACAGCAGACAACCCCCCTCCAACACCACCGAAACCAGAACCACCACCACCACCACCGCCGCCGCCGCCACCAACCCCAACCGGCCCACCAAAATCTAGCCTGGGCATCTCAATTCTCGGCGGTAACGCATCCTTCTTATTCGGGCTAGCCTTCTTGGCCGGGCTGGCACTCCGACTCTTGTTGGAGGACTCGGGCGGCGGGCCATACCGCACGTCCTTGACGTCCCACCCGTCCTCGGCGGCCGCCGCGACCCAAGTGCGCAGGCCGTCGTGGACGGCACCATAAAACTTTTCTTTGCACAGCCTCAGGCTGCCGCCGAGACAGCGCTCCCAGCCGGAGACGCGGAGCTGCGCGCGCAGGGCGTTGCGTTCTTGCGCTGAGGGTCCCGTGCACGACAGGATGGCGTTGAGCAGGTCGAGGTGGCTGGCCAGGTAGTTTGTGGCGTCCCATTCGACGCCGCCGACGTAAGGTGCCGCCGGCACGGGGGGGCGTTCCTGGGGAAAGTGGCGGTGCATGTAGGTGGACTGCTCGTTGGGGTCTGTCGTGGTTGTGTTGGCGTCGGGAGGAAGTGTTGCTGGCACGGTGGCTTCTCCCGAGGAGCCTGTCTGGGGCTTGTTGTCGGCTGATGGTAGGGCGACGATGTTGAGGTTGTGCAGGAAGATCCAGAACACCTCCTTGGTCACATTGACTACCTCTTTACACCACACGCGGTAGGGCCGCTCGCGGCGCATCTCCAACACAAAGTCTACGGGCCGATCTTCTTCCTTCGGCTCCGGGTCTCGTAGGAAGCCGAGCACGGCCCGGGCACGCAGGACCCGCTCCTGCGGCGTGGCGGCTTCGATATAAGTGAGCAGAATGGAAGTGATAATGTTGCGAGTTGTGAACTCGCTGGGCCCCTTCTTTTCCGGGTCAAAGATCATGTGCAACAGTGCAGGGAAGAGGGTGGTGTGGATCGAGTGGAGGTATTGCAGGGCCATGTCGGTCGTGCAGAGGGCTTTGAGGCACAGCAGGTTCTCGTGCAGTAGCGCATCTTCATGCTCCTCCCTGCCGGGATGTTAGCCACGTTGCTGGTAAAGAATGGGAGAAAGGGGGCCAGGGGCCAGGGGGGGGTTGTACGGGCTCGGGACCCTGTGCTTGCTCCCGAGGCTGCAGCCGAGACACGACCACAGCAACAGCAGCAAGCCTGCAGGGTTCCGGGCCCCAAAACTAGATTGGGCGAGGGAAAACACGAAAAAAAAAACCCAGACATACCTCCACTCAACTGCCATAATACGATGCAGCAACTCGACAATTTCCTTCATCCCCCCCTGGCGTATAAACTCTTCAGTCCACGCGACCGTCTCGTTACGGAGCAACAGCCGCAGCTTGTGCAGCTTTCCGACCTCGACCGACTCCGGCCGCTGCACCTTTTGCAGATATGCCACGAAGTCAACCGGCAGCTGCTGGCCTTTGACTTTGGCCAGGAAGCTGCTGCCGTAGCCTCCGGAGTAGGGCGAGGGCGGCTCGCTGACCACGCTCTCGCTCGACTTTGTCCTGAAGTGCCGGCCCAGACTGCTGTCACCCTTCTTCTTGGTGGGCGAGGAGGGGTTGGATTTGTTGCCGCTCCCTCGGACGATGGTTAGGCTCAGACCCCGGCCGTGCTTCTTCTTTTCCTTCTTGGTGGGACTCCCGTCGGCGGTGCTGCTGCCCTCCTCCTGCTGGTCTGAGGGACCCATGGCAGCGACACCAGCCCCACTTCCTGCTCTCTGGGGGTTGCCGTCATGCGATGGGGGTCGCTCCAGCTTGGCCTGCATTTCTGCCCAATCCTGCCGGATGAACTCCATTTTGATGGTGTCGCTCAGGTTCCGCATCTTGTACCGCTGGTTCTCCGGAATGTTGCGCCGGTCCAGCATGGCCTCGAGGTGCTTTGCAATGTCCTGGGGCCCGATGACGGGCATCTCGGGCGCCGTCTCGGCTGTCGGGGCCGAGGACTTGCTTCTGGAGGCGATGGCCGGCCGAGCTGCGGCCGCCGGGGTGTTGCTCTTCCCCCACGTCAGTCGCTTGGCGCGGCTATCACTGCCGCCTGACCCGGCTGATCCCTTCGTGTCGTCGTCCTTGCGGCCCATGTAAGCCTGGTACGACTTTGGACGTGGCTTTTTGTTTAGGGACGTCGCGGACGCACCGGCCCGGTCCGCCGCGGGAAAGCCGCTCCTCATGGACCTGTCAACCGGAGACTCCAGCCGCGGAGACGGTGGGCCAAAGTTCTGGGATGAGAACTGGGCAAAGATGGGAGGTGGCGGCGCCAGAGTGTTGTGGTGGTCGCTACCCAGCGAATTGGGCGGTGACCTGTTTTCCTTATCTTTTTCCTTGGCAGCATCGCCGTCGTCCGTCAACAGCTGTTTCAGGTTTTTGATGGACTTGGGCCGTAGTAGCGCCGCCAGGTTGGTGGCTGACCTGGCCTTCTTGGGCTTCGTCGGTGAGTTGTCCCTGGTTTTAGGTGGCTTGCTCGTGTCTCGGTCTTTTCCGCCGCCAAATGCCCTCAACGAGATGCTGGAAAACGCAGTCTTGGTGGGCGAAGGTGGCGCGTAATCGCCACGATCGCGTGCTCCTCGTTCTCCTCGTTCGGGGGAGCGCTCTTGTCGGTTCTGTTGCAGCTCGCCCAAGGCGTGCGCGTATCGCTGTGGTTCCATGGCTGCCGCAGCAGCCGCGTCAAAGCCCACGTGGAACACGCCGCTATGTCTGCTCGGTGCCAGACTCTGCTGAGAGATGTGGAAGGCTTGTGTCGTCGCGATGGGCGCGATGAGAGGCGCGGGTGGCAATGCTAATCCGTCCGAATTGTTTCGCTTGTGGCCGCCGCCCATGAGTGAGCGCAGGACCGATGACTTGGATCGCTGGTGGTGGTGGTGATGGTGGTGGTGGCGTGATGCGGTGCCGGTGCCAGTGCCAGTGCTGTCCGGCGCCTGTGAGGTTTCGGGTGCTGGAAGCCCCGGAATGGTGTTTAGGCCGGCCATGGAGGAGGACATGGCGGCTGCTGTTTCGACGCGTGGTGCCGCGGGTAGCGACGCACACGGCCGTGCTTGAGGGTGTGATGTCTCGGAACCGCCCTGGGACGCCCCGAGGAAATGCCAGTGTCAATGCAAACGTGAATGCCCAATGCCAGTGTGCAAATGCAGATGCCCGGGAGATAAAAAAAAAAAGAGTTAATGCCGAAAAGAAGCCGTGAGCCAACTTTCGGATGCTGCGATGCGGTGTTTAGGCCATTGCTGTCGAACCCATGGAAAAATCCAATGGTTGACCCCAAGGACCAAGGCCGTCCGCTGGAATGCAAGGGAGTGAAATGAAATGGGAATGGAAATGGAATGCTTCACGTTGCTGTCGGGCGCTGGAACGGGTTGTGGCGAGTAAGGATGTTCCCGAGTCGGACGAGTTGGACGAGTTGGCCGAATGAGACCCTGGCGCTTGTTTACTGGGGGCCGTTGCTGAGCAACACTCCGCCCTGCTTGCCCGGCTTTCCCTGGATATGGTGCGAACGCTGGGTCACTGCCCCGCACTTGCCCCGCTTCCCCGCATTGCGATTGAGCGGTCAAAGAATTGGAGCAATTGGAGAGTTTGCACAGACAATTCGGTGCATTTTCTATGTATATAACATAGGTACAGAGCGAGCAAAGACTCTATCTAATCTACCACAGCACATGTCGGAGAATTCCAACTCTCAACTCTAGAACCCAGGGGCGTAGGCGTAGACTGGCTACCACCTACCAATTACCAACTCAACAGCCCCTTCCCTCGATCAAATCCACCCCTCAACTGCCTCTCCGGCTTCACCACCTTTCCCTGCAACACCGTAAACTTGACGATTCCCTCACAATCCTCCGGTCTGACCCTCGCCAACCAGATGCACTGCGCCGCGCCGACATCTCCTTCTCCTTCTTCTTCTTCTTCTTGTCGTTGTTCTTCCTCTGCGTCCTCTGCGCCCTGTCCCCCCTCCTCTTGACTCTCTTCCGGCCGTTCTCCCTTCCCCTCGTCCTGTTCCTCACTTGTCTCTTTGCCCCCCTGCTGTGCTCCGCCAAACCCCCCCTTGCCCCCCCTCCGATACACCATGACATTCGCGCTGTACTTGTGCCCGCCGACATGGCTGATGAAGTAAATCCCCACCCCGCCCGGCCGCTCATCGTCCAGGTCGCGGTACAAGCCCAGGGGCTGCAGGTGCCGCTGGAACTCCTTCCGCAGCAGCGGCGCCGACTGCCCGCAGCGGGCGTCGCGCGTCTTTTGGCTGCAGAGCAAGATCAGCGCGCTGTGCGGGCACGGGCGCGTGGTGAGGTCCTTGATGGCTGCGGGGGTGCCTTCTGGCAAGGGAGCCGGCAGGGAGGGCGGGAGGGAGAAGGGCCGCAGGGGTGTGGTGGTCGTCGGGGCGTGCGAGACGAGGGCGGTTATGAGGGTGGGTACGGTGGCGGGCGTGACGTTTTCGATGAGGGTGAAGGCCGGGAGGAGGAGGACGGTCGTCGGCTCCGAGTAGGAGGTCGTGTGGTGCGGGGTGGGCATGTTGGAGGCGGAGAGGAGGAGGCGCTGCAGGGTGGTTGCGTGTCAGTATCACGGTGAGTGCGAGGGATCCGGTAAGGGAAGTAAAGTATGGGAGAGAGCGGGAGAGAGCGGGAAGACACATACCCCGTTCGTCGGGCCCTTGGCGCCCGCAATCGCCTGCATGACGCTGCCCTTCTCGTCGGCGACGTCGCGCACCCAGTCCGTCTTGCCCGTCGCGACCAGGACGTGGGTGCTCCACCCCTTGACGAAGCCGTACAAATCATCGCCCTCGTCGATCTTGAATCCCTTGGGGTACTGGATCGAGCAGCTGTCGCAGTCGCGGTCGCAGTCCTCGCCGTCGACGGCCTTGTCGACTGCGGGAAACAGATCTTGCAGCGACGCCTTGCTGCCCGAGTTGCCGATGGCGAGCGACTTGGCGCTGTTGACGAGTGATTTGAGAACCCCGGCCATTCTGATCTTATTCTTCTTTTCCGCTGCTGCCAGCTAGGTACCTTGGGCCGTGCGCTTCGTCGCGGGAAACCGTCACGTTGACTAGTCAGTTGGAGTTTGGATCTGAAACTGGCTGGAATTGGAGCTAGAGCTGGAGCTGGAGCTGGAGCTGGCCGAGCCCGCCCGCGGGACGGGACGGTGGACAACTAAAAAGGAGATCAAGAAAAGGCTGATGCCGTGGTCCGGCGAAACCCTGGTCGGTGATTCCTGTCGGAGCTAACGGACCAAGCTATGGTGGGGCAGCGGCATCCAACATTCAACCAGGAAGCTAGGTAAGCTTTGACAGCATCCGTCATGTGCGTACGTACTGTACATACATACAGACAAATGGAAACATACCTACTTACAGCGCATACTTTTAACAGTTAACCCTGAAGAGAAAGTGATAATGGGCACTCAGCTGAAAAGACCAAAATCCGATATTTCTAGCAATAGGTAGTCTCATTTAGAACACAGGGCTACAAACCATCCAAAATGACCTGAGGAATCCTTTCTCAGGGAGGAAAGACAATAACTACATAATTACATAGCACAGACTAGAAAAACAAGGCACTTGTGCGTCGTAACGCCGAGCGAGGATACCACGCCAATTCCCAACGCATAAACACCGTCTCGGCCGGAAACAGGCGCATTGACGACGGCTTGCGCGGTCATTGCGTAATGATTCGCGGGGGAGGCGCGCGTCGAAGGTAGGTGCCTAGTTATTCATCAATCTCCGCTTATCAGATCATCAGATCACGGCGTACGCCAACACCAAGACGCAAATCACTAGGTATGTGCAGAGAGCTGCAGAACACTCAGGCACTCCGCCACTGTAGCAATATCTATCATTCCCTACCCTACCATGAGCAATCATCTCTAAATTCATAATAGAGACAGACCCTACTCAAGACCCAGAAAACAGAAACCATACATCCACCAGCGCTCGGCCAGCCCAGACAAAGCCCCCCCCTTTTTTTGGTAGAAGAGCCAGCCACCCAGAGATACGCAGCATTTAATCATCATATGAAGTAATCACAAGTAGAGTGGCCAACGCTCGGCGGATATTAGCCCAAAAAAAAAAAACCTTAAACTAAGAAAAAAAAAAAACTATGCCGCCCCCCGGTCTTGTCTGCCTACTTCATTTCGCCTTCTTCGCCTCCTCATAATCCGCCATCGACGCGGAAACGCCCGACACGCTCTCGTCCTCACTGGTCAACCCCTCCCCATCACCCAACGACATCCGGCGCTTCTCGCTCTGCCGACGCCTGAGCTCTCCGCGCTCCCGCATCGCCTCTCTAATCTTCCGATTCGCGTGGTCGAACCCCTCCTTGCTATCCAGAGTCGTAAACCCGCTGACGGGGAACCCAGCCGACGAGCCGAGCCCCCCGCCCGCGCTGCTACTCCTGCTCCTGTTGCGGCTGGGCGGCCGCGTGGCGAACAGTGGCGCCTGTCCGATGTTACTGAATGACTCGTTGCGCGGGATGGCGCGGCTAGACTGGGTCGTATTGCGCCGCGAGATGTGTGGACTGCCAGGAGAGGACGTGCCGCTTTGGCTGCGGGAGTGTGTGGGGGGGGACGGGGTTCCGTTGTGGATGAATGCGTTCGACGCGTCCGCCGACACGCCGCGCGCGTAAGCGTCGAAGACGAGCCGGGTATGCTCAAAGTCGGGGTACATCTCGGGTCCGATGGTGTTGATGGCCTCGGCGACCTGGGCGCTGAGCTCGGCGCGGCGTTCGCGGAGCTGGCTGATGCTGTAGCTGGACGAGGGGTTGATGCAGAGGGCCAGCGGCCTGAGCGACTTGAGGATGTCCATACCGACCTCGCCGAAGCGCAGCGCCGCAAATGTAATGGCTGGGAAAATGACCCAACCAGCGCAAAAAACGGCCCAGATGGGTATCCATTCGGGCACCCTGCCACCGAACCGGTCCTGATAAACCTTGTAGGCAAATATGCAAATGTAGAAGTTGTACACGATCGGCGCGAGAGCCAGCGAAACCAAGAGCTTCCACGTTGCGATAACGTCCTTCCCTTGGATCTTGACCGTGGACGCGGCAAGTGCCGTTTTCGCTTTTTGATGACTGATGTATTTTGTGGCGATGAAGATAGGCGCAAAGAGGATGAGACCAGGAAGCACGCCCGCCGAGAGAACCATGAGCTTGGCGAGCCGGTAAATAAAGGTGAAGACGACCGTGAACCAAGACATGTTGCCGTACTCGACCTGATGGTCCCGGATGTTGAGATAACGGAGTTGCTTGTTGTACTCTGTCACAGACTGTTTGAGCTTGATGATGCGTTCGTCGTCCTTGTACTTCTCATAACCCCTGGCCAGTCGGCGGTTCAGTTCAACCACTACGGGCAGAGGGAGCTTTTTGCCGGTTGGGTTATACAGCCTCCGCGCCGCCTGGATCACCATCAACGTGTCGTAGTCGGGCGTCGAGACGGTGACCGCGCTCAAGGATGAGTGGACCATGTCCAGAAGCTGGCCAATCGCGTCCCTCCTCTGATTGTTCTTGTACATCTCGACGAGCTTGGGGGGAACCTCGAACGGAGGGCCAAATTCGATGACGGCCCGCGAACGGAATTTGTGGGCGTGGAAGTAGTTCATGCCAACCGGTACGATCTTGAGGCCGCAATCGGGAGCCTCGGCAAGAGTTCCCAGCGCCATGATGGCCACGCCGGCTTTAAGCGGGAGCAGCTCGGTGCGGTCGTGGCTACCGCCCTCTGGGAAGATGCCAACACACCCACCGGACTTAAGACGGTCAAACACAGCCTGGTAGACCAGGGACTGATCGATGTGAGGGGCAAGCTTGTACTTGGTCCCCAGGTAGCCAGGCTTTGGGCCGTCGGTATCAACGTGTCTGAGGTTGCCGTTATCGTCAATGTCGTCCCGGGCAGTGAGCTGCGTGAGGGCAAGCTTGCCCTTGAAAGGACGCTTGATGCGCAGCTCTTCGGGGCCGAGAATCTTGGCAATGTCGATGCTCGCGCCGCTTTGGCCCTTGATGGAAGGGAGGAAAATCATGCCGCCAACTTCCGCTTGCTTCTCAAAGTCTGTGCCAATTCCGCGTACGAGGGTCGGATCATTGATAGGATCAGGGAGGTAAATGGTGCCTTGCGCAGGCTTCGCCGCGTCTTGCGCACGGCCGACAGGGACTGAACCGACCTGCCGCGATGCCCATCCGATAAAACCGTGGACGGATTTCTGGGCAATAAGCAACGAGATACGGCGCTTCGCCTCCAGCTTCAATGTCCTTTGTAAGATGAGAGCGTCGACGAACTGCAACACAACGACGTCGTCAGTCTAGCGCAAGGCATAGAAAAGAGCAGAATTGCTTACCTGATTTGCGTGTGGAGCAGCAACGAAGAGTACGGGACCGTGACGCGGTACCTTCCAAGCGCCGCGGGGATGCATCTCGCGGAAGAAGAAGTCCACTAGGACAGACATTGTCCAGAGAAAGGTATCATATTTCCAATTGCTTATGGGAGCGAGGTCCTTGGAAATGGCTGGTGAGGTTGTGCCGTTTGGGGCTGGTTTTGGCATTCCCCGAGACATAATGATAATGAGGGTAGTGAAAGCTGTATTGCAAAGAGTTTTGTGTGGCAAGCGTGAAAAGATGTGAGGGGAGAGGGTGAAACTCTGATGGGACCGTTTGCCGTTCGGGGAATTACGCTGTATAAGTGTTGGATGACGGAGTCACGGCCTCTATGCAGGACTCCTCAAGATGGAGAAACCCTGCAGCTGATGTCGTCGTCCCGTACGCGGCTCTAGTGCTCGGCTTTGCGTGTGCGCGATGGGGACTCGAGGACTCCTGCCGCCATTACCGAGCTGCAGCTCCGCGACAGGAATGTTGAACTGGGCTCAATTGGCCTAGTTGTTTCTCGAACAAACCGAAGCGAGCGCGATTGGCCGATCGGGCGTTCGACGGTGCGATGTTGGATTGATGTCGCTATCTTTAAGGTCAGGTTCAAAGATTGGGAAGTTCGATTCCAACGGCGCACGTCAGGAACCGTCACACGTGAAGCGGCCGTTGGATGGTGGGGTACGGCAGCAAAGAGACGCGAGAACGCTCAAGGCGCAGATCAGATGACGATATCAGCACAACACGTCCAAAACAGGGGTATCGTGGGTATCAAGCAAAATAAAATAAAATAAAATAAAATAGCAGAACAGGACACCGAAGCGGACAGCGACACGGGCTTTTGAGGAATGAGGAATGGGAAGAAAAGGCTGGAATGCTCGACCGGGAGGCGAAAAGGATGTGAATTGCGCGAGAGAAATTCGGCCCCGTTGCCGACCATCAGCAAAAATATGTGGACCCTAGCGATGTCATCCCCGTTGCGCCCGAGCTCCTGAGCCGTTGGCCCGGGCGTCTCGGTGCCCGTTCTCGACACAATCGGTGCCACCCCCCAGAAAGCCACAGTGGGGACTTGACGACAGCGATCGGTTTCCATTGGCGCACTTGGCCAGCTCTGAAGCTCCAGGCACTGGACGGCCGCATGCGTTTTCACGTTTCCAACGCTGCAAGCACCAAGGCAGAATCCGGCAAATGCAGACCAGACATGCCACGCCAACCAGGATCGGAAAGGCGTGGATGCAGGAATTCCTCAACAATTCGCAATCCAGTCGAACCGTGAGGAGATAATTCTCGGATGCTATCTAGGCGGTCAGTATTCCGGCGGGCTGTCTCTATCTCACCTAGAATTATTCGTAATCGTACCCCATATCTACCTACCCCTCTTGCTCGGGGGACCTTCCCCGGAGCCCTGGTTATCGATTGATTGCGGAAATATTGTGTCTCTCCGGCCGGGGCATCCCCGTGTTGATAAGACCGGGTTTACCATTAACCCCCCCCGGCGCAAGTCTCAGCTTCGATGTTTTAACCTCACAGCTGATGTGGGCGGTTACCGACGGCCACAATGCT
Organism: Chaetomiaceae sp. B2702; assembly: GCA_023628455.1. NCBI lineage: Eukaryota > Fungi > Ascomycota > Sordariomycetes > Sordariales > Chaetomiaceae > Chaetomiaceae sp. B2702. The sequence goes on along the minus strand of JAMAKP010000003.1, from coordinate 273,002 downwards.
TCCTCGCCACAGCGCAGCACACTACTGCATTGTTCCTCCGCGCAAAAATTCCCTTGCGTGCTCCGTACCTAGCGATCTTTCAAAAAACCCGGACGCTTGCAATCCCCGGCCCTCGGCCACTTCGGCGTGACCGTGGTCCTGACAGGCGGGTAAGGGTCCTGCCAAGCCGAGATAGGGCGGGATGTCAGTCCCCACACCAATTTTGCCCTAACCCACTTTGGTGACAATGGAGGATTTGAACCAGGCCGATTTGCATGTGACTGTCGATATTCTCCTGCCAAGCAGTCGCAGCAGCGTTCAAGCTGGACATCGAAAAGAAAAAAAAATGAGAGAGGCGACAGAGGAAAACAGCAGAGTCTGGCATGGCCAGAATGTATCAAGCAGTTGGGCAGGGCATATGACTGATTCTACAGTACAACGCTATTTCCGCGACAGCTATATGTAATATTGTACACGCTGCAGAAGCATCCAAGGTGGTGCTCTCACACCTTACCCTCCTTGAGCAATCGCGAAACCCAGAACACCCCCAAATAACACAACACACACCTCGCTCACTTCTTCTTCCCCTTCCCCTTCCGCCTACCTCCACTGCCCTCCGCAACCCCCACCTTCCCATCCTCCAACTCCCCCTGCTCCACCATCCCCTCCTTCTCCATCTCCCTCAACTTCTCCTGCCCGCTAATGAACATGCTCAGATCTCGATTCATCTCCTTGAGCTCCTCATTCTCCGTCTTCAACTGCTCCACCATCTTAGCCGTCCCCTCGGCCTCCCTCTTGACGTGCTCGATCCGTTTCATCAGCCCCGCGCTGACTTCCTTCTCCTCCTGCAGCGCCTTGCCCAGGTTGCGCGCGAGCTCGGCCGACTTTGCCGCGCGGTTCTTTTCTTTGGCGACTTCCCGTTCCAGAGAAGGCACCGTCTCATCCTTCAGGACGCGGTGCCCCTCCCGCAGCGTGGCAAGCTGCTGAAGCGCCTCGGCCGCTTGCGCCGAGGCAGATTCCGCGGTGGCGGCGGCCTTTGCGGCTTTATCTGCCGCCTTGTTGACCATTTCTTCAAAGTATATCCGTTGGCTCTCAAGCTGGCTGGTGAGGAGGTGCGTGTACTCCATGCCGATGTTGTCGAGCTTGGCGCGGGGGACGACGTCCTCTTGGGCTGTCCCTCCGGGCCCCGCCGCCCCGGACTGGCGGTCGTTGGTGTTGTTCCGCGGTAGCTCGACCACCTTTCCATCGCCCTTATCGCGGATCAGCCGATGCACCCACATGTCGCCTGCGTAGTCCCAGACGTGCTGCGTCTCAAGCTCGAGGCTGAAGCTGTGTGCCGTCAGCTTCCAGTGTTCCTTCGCGTGGCCGCCGTTGTAGCGCCCGCAGCCGACGTTGCCGCAAATCAGACAGATCCAGAGGTCGTCAGTGCAGTTGCAGTTGTTGCAGATGTTGGCGACGCCCGAGCCAAACGGCTGCGAGTAGGGGTTGTCGGGATCGTAGTCTTGAGTCGGCTTGGGGTTCGTCGCCCGGCAGACAGGGCAACCCGAGCCCTTCCACGTCTGAAGACAAGTGCAGTGGAAGACATGTTGACAGAGTATCGTCATCAGACCTGTCGTATCGTCCATGCGTTCCAGGCACACTGCGCAGGTAGGAAGTTCGATGAGATTCGGTGTTGGCGGTGGAAAGGGCTTGAGTGAGTTGACCAGAGGAGACGTCGGCGAAAAGCGGTCGTTGTTTCCTTCGGAATGCTTCCTTTGAGCGTTGGCCTGGTTCGGCGTCTCGACTGTGATTGACTTGATGAAGGTGACATGGCAGATCTCGGTCTGTTTTCGTAAGCTGTCAGCGTCTGCTTTCCCCCACCACTGCGGAGGTAGAGTGCAGTTGAAGAACGTACCTCGACGCTGTCGAAAGGCTTCCCATCAAATTCCTTCCGCCACTCCTGTGCCCTCCAGGCATCCCGAAACTTCATGAGCACCATGTACCGGCTCATCCTGCTGGTCAAGACCATCCGGTAATGACCCACATAACCCCTCCACTTCTCCCCGATAAACCCCAGAAAGTCGCTCGGCGACATGTAGCTGGGAACGGCCGGGATGCACAGAATCGTGCCGTCCTCGTCACCTCCGGCCCCGACTACCGGCCCATCCTGCTGGCCCCTGCTATTCCCCTCCACAGATCCATCCTGTAACTCCGGCACTCCCCTCATAACATTCGACTCATCCCCTTCACGATACAGGTGGACAATCCCCCACCCAACCTCGGTATTCTTCGTCTCGAGCGGGACATACCTCGCCTTGGTCGCCTGCCCCATACCTCCCAAATTCGGACCCAGACTCGCCGCAGGCGTCGCAGCTTGCCCACCACCACCACCACCACCTGCAACCGTGCCACCATCCTCCTGTTTCCCCGTCATCTCGTTTCGTGGCTCACCCGCCGGCGCGGTAAGATCGAAGCTCTCGACCCGCACCCTCCCAAACCGCCAGTCCCGCACCGCCTTCTCCGGTGCGATCCCGTCCGCAACCCGCGGCGGCGGCGACCGTTCGTTCCGCGCGCGAGACTGTCTCTCGCTCGGCCGCACCCCGTATTGCCTGCTGTTGCTGTTGCTGTTGCTGTTGCTGCTGTTGTTGCTGCTTCCGCCGCCGTGTGTGTCGTGTGTATCGTGCGCCCGGCCGCGCTGCGCGCCGCAGTCAATTACCCGCGAGTTCGAAGCCGCAGCCGCCGCCGCCGCCGCCGCCGGCGGACCGTGGGCGGTTGTGTAGTAGTAATGGTGGTCGTGGTCGTCGAGACCCCACTGCCGCCAGCGCCCTTTTGGCGGGGATGATTTTATCGGCTTTCGGCGGCGGCTGGGCGGGTGGGATGGCAAGTCGTCAAAGATGCTCGCTCCGGGAGCGGGCACCCAGATGTTGGTGCCGTCGGCGACGGTCGTCTTGCTGCTGCTTCTGCTGCTGCTGCCGCCGGCTTGGTGGGCGGTTGCGGTCGGATCGGGAGTCGCGTACAGCTCGAATTTAAGGTGGTAATAGTACGGCGGCATAGCAAAATCGGTGAGCTCTGTTGCGGTTTGCCGTCAAACCGGGCCCGTATTGTGCGCGCGGTTGGCAGGCAAAGGCTGGTTCGTAAAACGTAGGGTTTGCTGATCTAAGGTGAGGAAGATGGATGGTGGCAAAGGACTTTTGGAAGAGAGGGGTCACGGAGGAAATAAAGGTTCTGCTTCTCGAAGCTTGCGCTCTCTTCCGGCAAGCTGCATCGTGGGATCGCTACGTGCACTGCCTTTCGGCGACCCTTGCGTCGCTGCGTGTATGCTACCTATGTATGAAAGTTTGTAGAAGTTAAAAGTCACGACGACCCTGTTCCGCCTGTTCCGCCTGCATGCAGGTCAGTTCGCAGATTGGCGGGCTGCGCTGAATGCGGCCCGACCCCGCCACCTTGGCCCATCGCCGTCGGGTATCACATCACTTGGAAAAATGCACATAATTGAAAACTAGTATTTCAGAACTCAACCAAGTCCATCCTTCATTGATATCATTGTGTTATCGTGTCATAATGCTAGAAAAGAGACCAGAGCCCAATCATCCCATCCCAAAACCAAGCGCTTACTGGCCGCCACGCAGACGCAGCACCAAGTGCAGGGTGCTCTCCTTTTGGATATTGTAGTCGGACAGCGTCCGGCCATCCTCCAACTGCTTGCCCGCAAAGATCAACCGCTGCTGGTCTGGGGGGATGCCCTCCTTGTCCTGAATCTTGGACTTGACGTTGTCGATCGTATCCGAGGATTCCACCTCCAGGGTGATCGTCTTCCCTGTGAGCGTCTTGACGAAGATCTGCATGCCACCACGAAGCCTGAGCACCAAGTGCAGAGTGCTCTCCTTCTGAATGTTATAGTCGGACAGTGTCCGGCCATCCTCCAACTGCTTGCCAGCAAAGATGAGACGTTGCTGGTCAGGAGGGATACCCTCCTTGTCCTGGATCTTTGACTTCACGTTGTCGATCGTGTCTGACGACTCGACCTCCAATGTGATGGTCTTGCCAGTGAGTGTCTTGACGAAGATCTGCATACCACCGCGCAGACGGAGGACAAGGTGAAGTGTGGATTCTTTCTGAATGTTGTAATCAGAAAGAGTGCGGCCATCCTCGAGTTGCTTGCCGGCGAAAATCAGGCGCTGCTGGTCAGGAGGAATGCCCTCCTTGTCCTGAATCTTCGATTTGACGTTGTCGATGGTGTCCGACGACTCCACCTCGAGGGTGATAGTCTTGCCGGTCAGGGTTTTGACGAAGATCTGCATACCGCCACGGAGACGGAGGACGAGGTGGAGCGTCGACTCCTTTTGAATGTTGTAGTCGGAGAGGGTGCGGCCATCCTCAAGCTGCTTGCCTGCAAAAATGAGGCGCTGCTGGTCAGGCGGAATGCCCTCCTTGTCTTGAATCTTCGACTTGACATTGTCGATGGTATCGGACGACTCCACCTCAAGGGTGATGGTCTTGCCCGTCACTGAATGCGCGGTTAGTATCGGCTGACTAGATGGATAATCGGTCGGCAACCGGCCGCTGGCGGCGAGGAAATTGACTTACAGGTCTTGACGAAGATCTGCATGATGGCAAGTGTGTTGTCGGTACACTGTACTTGGAGTGAGACGTGATGTTTGTTTCGGTTCTTGATAACAACCTCTCGGTGGCAGAACGAAGCAGGTTGGCGATGTTTGAGGAAAGGAAGAAGGCAGGTGGATGGAGGAAGCTGGAAGGCTTAAATACCACTTGCAGGCAAGCAGGTTGGCCATGGCAGCACTGGTAGGCTGCCGCCGGGAGCGGGGTGGCTGTGGTGCGTCAGGAAGGCGCAACAGCCGCGGAGTGGTCAATGCGAGGCCATAGAAGTGGGGTGAAGGGTCCAGAATGGGCTAGTCCGGCGGCCTAATGGAGTGGGGCGCGGTAACAGCCTCGCCCGCGCTGGCCGTATCTTGCCACAGGAGAACAGCTGATTAAGCAGGCAAAAGGGTTTGCAAAGTGGCCAGAATTCCTCAGCCTTCCTTAAAATGCGAGAACCAGTTATCTCTGTATGTTATTATGGCAAAAGCAGTTGGCTGCTTCTTCTCAAGAGCTCTTTCCTCAGTGTAGAGCCCAGACGTCCCTCTACCTTTGCCGACCCATCCCAACCCCTGCAAGAACGGCCTCAGCTCCGCCCCCCGCATTTACTGATAAGCCCGGCGAGGCCGGTGACGTGGTCGGCAAGCCGACATTGCAAACATCGGGCTAACCCGTGGAAATGCGCTATCTTCGACTTGGAGTTGAGGCGTGTATTTTTCCTCACGTCTACATAAAGAGAGTTGAGAGATCGTCTGTATGCCGGGCGACAAGGGCTCGGGGTCAGCCCAACAGAGAGTTTGCCGCCGGAGCTTTCAAACAGTCACCTGAGACCGAACCACACCAGGGCAAAGCGGGGCGAACCGATGGCGCGGCTGCACCGCATTCTGGTCGGATTCCCCAGGACCCGGCCGCGGCGTGTTCATGGGAACAGCCGTCTTGTATTCGTAAAACTTGCGGCCCAGCCCCTACACTACTGTACACAGGACGAGCTGCCGCGTTCCCTCTGATTCTCGCAACCATCTCCTCCCACACTCCAGCCCATTCGCCATGTCGGTTCCCGCTCCCGTCAAACCCTCAGATAAAGGGTCATGACGACACTCTCGCATACCCGAAGGTGTCATTCAATGAAGATGCCATGCACCTGAAGTTGCGGTGTAACTTGACACTGCTCTACGTGTATGCAGCGCGCCGGAAGAGGTCAACCCCTCCAGCCATCGCGAGATCGCGCCATGCCTGCAGTCCTCTGATTGATCGACGTCATCGCACCTTTTGCCAAGCAGCCCACCTCGCGCCGCCAGCCAACCCCCTGTCAATCAATCCCCTCACGCCCAAGCGGCGGAGATGTCCCTCACCCTGAATAGTGTACATGTAGAAGGGGGAAAAAGCAGGAAAGAGAGAACGTGGATGACTGGAACCAAATCACCGGAAAGCTTGTTTCAAGGGCGAAAGAGAAATCCGTGTAGAGAGAAATGGTTGATTGGTTAGCAGGTCTGCAACACTCACTCATCCCATGCATCCCGTCCGTCCATCCATCCCATCCTTTCCTCCTCTGGAAATGTCTACAAAATGCCCTCTGTCAACAGACAGAACCGGATTAATAATCGCCAATGCATCACATCACATCACGCCAGACCAGCCAGCGAGTTGTGCACATAGTATGTACGTACATAGGTAGGTCTGGTATTTTCCATTCAGGATGGAAGGGGTGAAAATAATTGACGAAGGGTTCGGGAACGTCGCAACGCCAGGACGAATCAAACAGCGAGGATTCAGACCGCCAATTGGCAAGCACAAACTTCAGAGGGACATCTACATTGTACTGTGTATGGTGCTCATGTTCGTTTTCGAGATAGCCCTTGCGAGGCACCTAGCCCGAAGCGGCATTTCGGGCGCTCAGTCATTCGGTGTATCCCGCGACACAGGGCTCCCTCCCTTGACACCAAATCCTCAAGATCCTTGAGCGACCATATCAACTCAATTAAATCTCGATCAGCTACCCAGTCGAATCAACACCCAGCTGCTCCATTACACTCTCACACAGCTGACCTCCAACAACAACAACATAAACTGTGCTCAAATACCGTAAGTAGTAGTCGTGCCGTGTTTCAAGCTCGGCTCTTCTCAAGAGCGGCAAGCAACAACCACTCATACAAACAAACGCCAAAATCCATGCAACAACAAACAAACAAGTCTTTTTCTATATGCTCTGCGTTTCGTCTTCGTACCGCGCGTGGCGTGGCGTTGCGTCGCCTTGCGAATAAAATAAATCGTCCCAAGAGCATTCCCCCGTCCGTCATCCCCCCCGCCCGCCATGCACCCTTCCCATCCATGTCTCCCTTCCGATCGCCATCGTAAATGGCATACAAGATCGTCGGTGCTGTGTGATGTTTGGGGATTTGCGTGTAGTGTAGTGTGTGTCTGTAACAAATCATGAAGATAAAAATAATATTTTGTCTTTGGTCATAAGTCAATGCCTTTCCCGTCATGATGGACGTCAGTCATTTTCGTAACAGCGTGGTCCCGTGTGGGTGTACCAGCCCTGAGTGAGAGTAATGAAGATGAAAAAAAATATGGTAGCGAGAGTCGTGGCAAGGAGAATGAAAACGCAAATAACAGGGCAGAAAAAACACAACGCCGTCGCTTAGCAGGAGGAAATCTCAGAACAAACATATCAAAGGAAATGAAACAGGAAAATGGCCTTGCAGCTCCGAAGCGGAAGGTTATACCATCAAACGACAATAGGGTATCGCAACGGAACATCACGTCGCAGGGGCATAGGTAAGACCTAGTTGGACCGAATGACTAGCTTGGAAAGCAGCTTGTTTGATAATGAGTCAAAGTCATAGCGGTCGAACTTGGACTCGGAACGGGTGCGAAGGTACGCCTCTGGAGGGTTATTAGCACAGGTCTCGCAGGACGAATAAACTGGGTGCACTCACCGTGCTTGATGACATGTTGCCGAACTTCGGTCATTGCCTCGCAGACGGCAGGGTTGTTATTGAGCAGCTGGCCGTGCCTCCGGGTATCCCACTCGGTAAAGGCGGGCAGCTTCTGCGAAATGGCATGAAAGAGGCCGACAATGACACCGACCGGCACCGTCTCCATGTCGCTGCAGAACTTGTCGACGGCGACCGGGTCTGGAACGCGGTAGTGGCAATCAAACTGGATCTCCTCCCACACTGCGAGCAGAATGGAAGCGAGCATGAAGATGGTGGGCCAGTTCTTGAGCCGCTCTCCGCTGTAGACGCTCGAGTACAACGCCGATAGCTCCTCCAAAATATCCTTCTGCAGCTCACGCCACATGTCGGCCATGGCGCACTTGATCTGGAAGTTGATCATGACCGGAGCGACGACCTTGCCGTAGTATTTGGAGTCCTCGTCGTCGATCTGGCCCTCCAGGGGTTCTTCCGCTTGTGGCTGCTCGACCATGGTGATGTGAAGGGTGAGATTGTAAGCCACAACGAGCTTGAGCGCCTTCCGGATAACAGGGAGCTTCTCCTTAGTGTAGAACCGGTAGGCTGTCTTGAAGATCTCGGTGATGAAAGGCGTTCCCTCGAAATGATCGTCGATAAACTGCTCAAAGCCCTCGTCGATGTGCTTGTCAAGATACTCGTTGAGAGCCTCCATCGAAATACCTTCCTGGCCAACATCAAGGCGCTCAGTGCGAATCTCAAAATCAATGGGATCCTGATCTTGCAGGGTCGACTCGACCCAGTCAACTTGGAAGCAGCTGTCATCCGCCACGAAGACCTCGCGAACCATGACAGGGAGACAGAAACCGTAGCCGTGCGTGATCCACATGAGCGTCTCCTTCTGCGCAAAACCCTTCACGTTGAACACCGACATGCCACGGCCGAGGTGCCGCTCATAGTCGGCCTTCCAGTCCTTCATGAAGTACCCGATGTCCTTGATATCAATTCGAGTGCAGGGAACTTGCCACAGGCGAGCATGCGAAGGTTGGCAGCCGGCACACGGCTCGCCCTTGTCGCACGTCTTCTTGAGGAACTTGCAACGGAGACAGGCCCTCAATTTCCGAATCTCACTGGCCTGCTTGCGCTGCTCGGGAAGCAACGGGCCGCGCCTCCTGCCCACCTTCTTCTCACCGGTGCCGTCCTTCTTCCCCGTCGACGTCCTCCGAATAACCGGTTTCGTGGCCTTGGCGATGGGGCTCTTTTTCGTCCCCGAGTTCCGTCTTGCTGGAGGTGAAGTTGAGCCAGAACCGCTGGAACCACTGGCAATGACAGGTCTGGTGGTCGCAACCGTCTTAATTGGCAAAGGTGCGACGGCGGTTGTGGGGCTGATGAGCTCCGAAGATGTTGACGACTGGTGCTGGTGGTGGTGCTGATGGTGGTGGTGCTGGTGTTCCCCGGGCATGCAGTTGCGATGGTTGTTTGTGGGGTCCACAAAACTGTCAGAGGCTGGCGAGAAAGGAGAGTAAGGGAACGTGACTTCCTCGTAGCCGAACTCGAGCGAGTTGGCGTCGGACGTCGAGGAGTCCGAGTTATTCCTCAAATGCAGCGTTTGGCTGGGATTGAAAATAGCCTGACTCTGAGAATGCTGCGGCTGCGTGAAAGTGTCGCAGCTTGGATACATGTCCACCGTCGTCCAGCCGTTGTCGCTGCTTGAGCCCAGCGACAGAACCTCAAGGAAAGTGCCCGTTGGAGAATGGCTCCCAAGACTCCTCACACGGGGAAGCCCATCATGCTGCTGGAAATTGAGTGTCGGATCGAAATCCTGCCAGTTGGCCATTCCCGCCCCCCACTGCATAACCCGAGAAGTGGGATCAATCGGAGACATGGTGGTGAAGGCTGGTTCCAGCTGGAGGCCAGCCTCCAGCGTGGCCTGGGTGGTCGCCGGAAGATACTCGATCGGAGCAGGCTGGAAGTTGGACGCATATGGGTTGAAGTTGATGAGGGCCGGGTCCTGGATGAAGTGAGAAAGATCCGCAGCAGGCTGCTGCTGCGCCTGCAGAGGCAGTGACCAGTCCGGAATGAGCCCAGTGGGATTTGAGTGAGAAGCCGTGTGGTACGGGGACGGCTGGTGCTGGAGAGGGCTCGACATGGTGCTGCTCTGATGCCCCGGTGAATGGGCGCTCTGGTCGTCCGGGGATGAAGGGCTCCCGCTGGCCGAGTTGGGCGAGTGCATCGACATGGGCGCGCTCACGTTGCCCGTCAGGTCGAGCGGCAACCAGCTCGTCACCGGGCTCAAGCTCTGGCGGCTCGCCTGCGACATGGTGGTTAGGGCGGTCGAGGTGATGTCCTGAGACGGGGCAGCCGACGAGACGGCGGGATACGAGTAGCGGTCGCGGTGGTCGAACACGAGCTGTTCCAACAGTGCGGCTTCCCCCCCAGCGGCGTTGAAGTCGTAGGTCATCTTGCCAAAAGCAGGAAGGGGAATCAAGGGGAAGAGTCGGTCAAAAGGGGATTGGAGGATATTCGGAAGTATTGTAGCGCCGGGCTTGGAACGACGAGGGGGATGGGGATGGACACCGCTCTTTCTGTTCTCGACGTCGAGTCGGTCAAGAGGGGTTCGACGTTCCCGGGTCTCTTGGGCGACCGACGAAAAAAGGAACTGGAAACTCCGCCGAGGCTGGTTCCTGCGCCTTCGTATGCGTTGATCGTGGGGAAGGGAAAAGGAGCGCGGCGCGATAGTCTGGGGAAAGCGTGCGGGAGGAACCCTTTCGGGCGTTTGCGAGGGCGTGAGAAAACCGCCTGCTCTTGGTCGGGAGCGGAAGGTCGCTGGAGTCCTGGACGGGGCGCGGTGGAGCGCAACACTCTCTATCCACCAGATCCCACCCCGCCGCCCCAGTTGCCGCTCCCTCTCACCCGCTCACACAGCTCGCTCCTGTCAGTTCGAAGAGGCGGTGAGAGTGCAGCCGACCCCCGGTCCCGGGCCGCTCTGATTGGACCTGGCCACTTCGGGACACGCCTGTCGTGGGTGGATGCAGGGCCTGTTCATCCAATCACCGGCACCTGGGGCACGCCGCTAGTGGTTGAACTGGGCAGGCGGGATCGTCCGTGTACCCCCCGCCGCACTGTGCTGAGACCTCCTGCCTGTCCCAGCCCCGCCAGCTTCCGACTGGCATCGCAACGGGAACGAAACCTGGTCGTCCAGACACGGAAGGCTGGGCTTCGATAGTAGGCGCGTGTATGTACTGTGTACTTCGTAGAGTTGTTCAAAATTATTGTGCAAGCCCGGCCAGCCAGTGGCATTTGCCGGTTCTTTGAGTGATTTGGCCGGTTAGGTCACGGAACCCTTTCACAGCAGCAAGAGAGACATGAAGAAGACATTTTGACATTCTGACATTCTATCTCGCATTCTTATGGCCCTGGCCCTCGTCGTCTCGTCGTGAGCTCGTCGATTCTGGGCCCGCCGTTGACTCCGGCTTTCCAGACTTGCTTATTAGCATGGGTATGGCTCAGGGTCTCGCATTGACTGTGATTGAGTCTGCAAGTGTGTCAAACCCACAAACGAAGATCAGCCGGGCTTTTTTTTTTTGCTTTGCTTGTGGGGCGTTCTGCCCAGCAAAGCCACTCTTCCCTAATAAATGTTGCGCAGATCGTGCGACGGGCCGAGGCGGCTGCCCCTGAACAACATAAACAACGCAGAGGAAGCACACGTGCATTCTGGGGGCCATTCTGGTGCGGCATCTGTACGTCAGAATCTATCCCAACTCGAGGACGCTGTGCTTCTCACGGCAGCGCAGCGTGGGATATGCAACGACTTCTGTTGCGTGGGCACGCCGGTTGTGTTTGACAGCATCCAGTTGGTGCGATGGCACCTCGGCTTCTGCCGAATCAGTTCCTCAAAGGCGCCCCCCAATTGGCGGCTGAATCTTGCCGTTAGCATGGTCAGACGCAGCGCGCATTCGACCCATGCGAGACTCCGCTTCGTCCTACCTCCAACTGACTTTGGCTGAATCCTACTGGAGCGTCATATACTGCGGAAAGCATCCAGATGCGCATGGCTTGGCCACGACGAAGTTGTCTCTTGAAGCTTTCATGTTTCATCCCTCCAGTGAAACCCTTCGAGCATGGTGACCTTGAGGTTGAGTATCACTCTTTGCCGTCAAAGCATCACCAAGGAAGGTAACAGAAGCACAAGTGAGGATCAGATGGAAGCACTCTTACCTCTTACACAGTACAGGAAGAGAACGTCGCCCTTTCTGTATGCAACGTCGTGGCGTCTCAAAGTCCCTGGGTTGCACTCGGCTCGAATGGGGGGGTTTCGGAGTACTGGCAGGGTGCTTGACATTTCTTTCCCACTGTGCCCACTGTGCAGCCGGCTTGATCTGCGCTGGCACCCATGGTCTCCACATCGCCAACGAATATCAGATCCATCCCAGACCGGGACTCCCGTCGTCAGCTCCTCATGGACCCTCGGGGACTTCAAAAGCTCGCACATGGACAATCAGTCCCTTTCGCTCGTGAGCTCCAGGAAAATCCTCGATTCTCGGTAACGTGGAGTGGCCAATTGGCCTTCACTTAGCTAACCCATCGCCCATTTAGACGATGAGATCGATCTCACTCGACCTCTCCCTGTGCTCAACTCGCCCTTGGAAAGTCAATGCAGGACTCACCAAAACAGAACCTTGTTGGCCCACTGATGGCGAGGTGCAAAAACTACACTAACGTTAAAGCCTGGAGCGCTTGCCTGCTTTCAGACAAAATACCAGATTCCCCTCTCTACGCGGGGGCCTCGAACAACAAGCCTCCCCTCCGAGCCCCACTGACTACCGCCGCCACCAGGTTCCCGCATGAGGATGTTCGGGATGTCCAGGCAGGGGGCTGTTCCACCTTCCTCGTCAGTTTTGTTGATGGCAGTGGGCGGCGGCTACTATGTACATAGTATGGTACTATGTATGTGAAAGGAAACCAACCGTATACAGGACGCTGAATGGATGTCTGTGAAGACGAGACCTGGATGAAAGGAGGATCGCAAAGGGATTGAGGCCCCGGCCACAGGACCCCTCCGGGGATCCGACCATAGGAGGAGAATCTGCCACACAACAGACAAGACGCGGCACGCGCCATTTGCTTACTTGCTGCCGCGCAACAGCGCGTTCCTGTTCAAGGCAGCGGTAGTCCGATAGCCCAGTATAGGTTTTGGTCGGATATGCACATGTGGTCCTTTTTGTCGTAGGCCAGCCACGGCACTGCCGCGGTCCAATACGGATTCGACCTGACTCCCGTGCGGCGGTCGGGGAAGCTCCCGAATCCCGGCACCCGCAGGTCTCGATTCGGAGCCTCTAACTCTAAGCTGACCCCGGCTCGGCTCACTGAGGAAGCGGATTGCTGCAGTTCAGCCTGGTCCGGTGTTGCCGGCTTGCCGGACCACAGGAATACGATCTCGGCCCGTCTAATAAACAAATCTGTCAATAAACAAGAACTGGAGACTGGGATTCGGTCCCGTCGTTGCGAGATGCCACCTGGACTCTCTTCCTCAATGCGTGCTAAAGCAGCGAGCTATCTCAGTTGCCGTGTCTCAAGCCCCCGCAGGCTACGGCCCAGGACAACCCATACTGGCAGTCGATCTGTCTGATCTACCCGCAGCAGCGGCAAACCGGGTGGATCGTTCTGAGAATAAACAGATCACGGCGCCATCCAGCTCCCATGTGGAGACCGCTTCAGCTGGCTGACACCAAGCAGAAACTAGGCTCGGTTCCGCAAGGCTCGCTCTGGATCCGGTCTGTGCTGTCTCAAACCAAAGGTCGAAGGCGCGTGACGGAGCCGGAGGTTGTGGACTGCTACTGTGTATGTATGTACATACTACATATATAGTACGAAGTAGAGAAGGCTGAACAAGGATCGGCCGAGATGGCTGCTTCGCTCTGCGCGAGCCGCCGACAACGACGCCGCTTCCATGGCGATGTCGAGGATGTCGAGGATGTCTCCAGGGCTTCTGCTAGTGCATGGTGCATGGTGCATCGTGCATCGTGCATGGTTCATGGCTTTTTGACCATTCGCGATAAACTTATAATAGTAGTAGAACTCGGGCGATCCTTTTCGGATACGGCCAAAGAACAGGAAACGCTGAACTGGCTGCCCGTCAGCATCCAATTCCTCAATCAACGGCATGCCAGTATCAGATGCGATGCGAGAGTTGAGATTGGATGTAAAATGGAATTTCGAGGTCCGCTTTTTGGAGGGCTTCTTTCCTCCCACAACGCGACAGCTGCCTGAGGTCTTGGCATTCATCGCGCATGGCAGGAACAGCTGGCGAGCCCAATCACAATCGCCCCCTCCGCCGCAAACGTCCAAGGCCTTCCATTTGTGGCATGAGAGGGAATAATGTTAAGGAAATAGTCACAAGCATTGTTTCCCGGCCTGTGCCATACATACCCTTTGGAAGTTGGGAGAGGAATCGCTTGCCGTCAGAACAAAGCCGCCACCGATGCGTCAAAAGGGCGTTGCCTTCCCGTGGAAAACGATGGCGGCCCGGCAACAACGTCCATCAGCATCAGCAACACCGTCATCAACATCACGGTCACCCGCACCGCCCAGTCCGGACAGCGAAACGGTCGACGAAGAAATAGTATTTGACAGGAGAAAACCGGGACTCATGATTCCAGACCTCTTCACCCAGCTCCCGCCTGTCAGGGACACCCTGGCCACGGACACCTCAGAGGACCAGGACGAGACGGTCGAGAAGTGCCTGCCGTTCCTGTGCGGCGAGGACGAGGACGTCGAGTACAATGAGCACGGCGTGCCGCCGCTAGACCGGGCGAGACACGTCAAATTCCTGCATCAGTGTCTGGGGAGGCTGCCCGGCCGTTTCGTCGCCGCCGACGCCAGCCGACCATGGTTCCTGTACTGGTGTCTGTCGGCACTTGCCATGCTGGGCGAGGACGTGACGTCCTATCGTGCGTCGCTCGCCGAGACTGCGCGCTCGATGCAGAATGAGATGGGCGGCTTTGGCGGTGGCGGCAGGCAGCTCTCGCACATGGCCACGACCTACGCTGTGGTTCTGTCTCTTGCGTTGGTGGGGGGCGAGGACGCCTATGAGGTGGTCGATCGCAAGGCCATGTGGAGATGGCTTTGCAGTCTGAAGCAGCCGGATGGTGGGTTTCAAGTTTGCCTCGGGGGCGAGGAAGATATCAGGTATGTTTGGCGTCTTGGAAAACAGCAAATGCCGAGCGAGCTAACCGCGGTCAAGGGGGGCATACTGCGCAGCTGTTATCATTTCCCTATTGCATCTGCCGTTAACGCTGGCTCCCGAGTCCCCGGCATATACAGGAGACAACAACGTCACCCTCCTGACTGGCGTGGCAGAGTATGTACGACGATGTAAGCAGGAGATATGCGCGTCCGACCGTCCTTGGACTATTTGCTCATCCAATGCAGGCCAAACATTTGAAGGCGGCATATCAGGGCAGCCAAACGCCGAAGCACACGGGGCCTACGCCTTTTGCGCGCTGGGTTGCCTCGCACTCTTGGATCACCCAGGCCGCAGCATATCAAGGTATGAAGACAAGCAAACCGGCAGGCGGGGCTGCGGTTTCACCATCCCAGCCCTTGGGCCCTTTCCATTCTCCATCCCACGTGTGGCAAAAAAAAAGAGCACCCGCATAACTAATGATTCAATATGCAACAGCTACCTGGACGTTCCACGACTGATCGCCTGGCTGTCGTCACGGCAGTACGCACCCGAGGGGGGCTTCTCCGGGCGCACCAACAAGCTGGTCGACGGCTGCTATAGCCACTGGATCGGCGGATGCTTTCCCCTGATCGAGGCATGCCTCAACAGCACCAGCTCCAGCAGCGAGAGTAGCGGTGGGAACACGGCCGCAGATGGCCCGGCCGCCACCGCACCAGCAGCAGCTGCCACGACAACCAGCAAAAGCATGCGCAGACTGCCACCAGCAGAAGAGAGCCTATTCAGCCGGGAAGGCTTGATTCGGTATATCCTCTGCTGCTGCCAAGACCAGACCAAAAGGGGCGGACTGCGCGATAAACCGGGAAAGTAAGTTCAAACTCGTCTCTCGCTCTCCTCATCCCGCATCATCATCCACCCATCCATCCCCGTGCCCAGTCATGTGTCATTTTTTTCTGACCCAATGTACTCACCACTTGTCCCGTCCGTTTCTCCACAACAGAATGTCAGATGCCTATCATTCCTGCTACGTCCTCTCGGGTCTGAGTTCCGCCCAGCACCAGTGGGAGCTGGAGGATGAGCCCGAGCCAGAGCCCGAGTCCGATGAGCCGCAGCAACAGCAGCAGCAGGCAGCGTTTTCAGAAGCGGTCTGGGCCGTCCTGCCGTACCTCGACGGCCTGCAGGTCTTTGACAACAAGGACCGCGTACGGCCGATCCATCCGGTCTACGCCATCCCCCAGGCGAATGTGCGGGCGATGAAGGAGTATTTTGCGGGTTTGGAGTCGTTTTAGGAAGCCAAGCCTGTGAGGATGGGAGAAGTTCCAGAGCAACGTTGTTTTCCGAGAATGAAAGTTCCAGAACACACTGGCTGGTGCCTTAGGTCGTCATGCCGTCGGTAAGTGGGTGATCCTGCCCGCTTGGGGGCCACGGTGGACCATACGATCAGGGTAGGTACAAACCTCCATTCAGCCTTGCGGAAGTGCCCTTCTTCCAAGGTGCTGCTTGGGTGCTGCTTGCTGTGCTGGTTGCCTTGCATACCTGTGTTTATTATGACGTGGGGAGACGAGAGCATGGTAGATTGACTCATGCGACGGAACATTGAGGGTCTTGCCTAAGGTCGGAAAATGAAATGAAGGGCTGTTGGGGATGGATTCCGCCGTTCCGGCCTCGTCAATGATCTCGCCATTCCCTTTTGAACGCGGAGTGCATTGTACACGATGTATCGTATGCAATAGAGCTGTGGTTGAGCGGGCTATCGGCGATAATGCAGGCGAAACAGGCATGTGCTTTGCCCGAGAAATACCTGGCATTCTTGCCTCGCCCTGCGTTTCCCTGCCTTTGCTTTGCCTTACGTGTAGTGCGGTATCATGTAGTGCTCATATGTACGTATTGACAGAGGTGCATGGCAGCCAGCATCCATAGCCAAAGCTGCAGCCGCCCATCTGGATCGGAATCTACGGCGGTAACTAAGCTACAGGTTTATGGCCAGACTCCCCGATCTAACCTTTTGTTTCACAACTCAGTAGCTAAGGTACCTACAGTAGAAAGAATCTGGCCTGATGTCTGCAGATACGGCGGCCCCGTTGGGAGGCCGCCACCCGCTACTACTAATGCAGACTATCGCTGGCTGTCATCTGCCAGTCATGAGGAAGCGGAGAGGGCGTGGCAACTTGATGCGTGGACAACTCGCACGCTTTGAGAAAATGCCCAACCCGACATAACCGATCCCGATTCTTATTAACTAACTCGTCCTAAGAGATGAAAATAAAAGGGGGGGGAGGGGGGGGGAACCAGGTGAAAGACCCGCCAATCCACGGCGCCTATCGGCGACTGGGCTCAGACGCGTCCGCCGTAGACGCGAACAACACCGTTGGGCTCCGTTCATAGTACATGTACATACATACTGAGTGCGTCTGTTTGTATGTGGGGTGTTTTCGATGATGGCTTGCCGCGGAAGCCGATCAAAGTCGAACTGGGTCGACAATGGAGAGAAACAAGGCCCGATGCCAAATGCGCTCTCTCGTCCTTTGATGATGCTCGCGGGCATCTCTGCCGCTTTCTCGGTCCTTCCTGTCTCATGCTCGGACCCTGTTGTTTCCGTGTTTCTGCAAGACATGGTCGCGGGAATGGGCCTCGGAATGGGTCTCATATGGTATCCGGAAGACGGCCGTCGGTGGCCACTCCTGATCTTTTCAGTGGAAGTGGTTGCATGATAGGGAGGCCCCTCTGCATGCACTCGAGCGGTACGGCTCCTGTGGTGTAATCTACCCGAGTAATATGTGAGCGAGGCAAGAGCCAGACCTAGGTACATATGCCAGGTCAATAGTCACGGCGATGCTCGAAAAGAGGCAACGAAAGGAGTAACACGGGCCGCATGGCTGACCAGCGGCAGGGACACGCAAGGACAGGGATTTCCAGACTGCGGCGTCCCGTGCGGTCGATGCCGTTGCCCTCCCCCCTTTCCCCAAGGCCGTTCGGTTGTGCGCTTGTTAATTCTCGACTGCGGGATCAGGAATTAATTTGTGGTGTAGCGATCTTGACAGCGACTCGGTCGGTTGTACCCAAAAGGGGGTACCCATGGCGTTCCGGGAGAACCACAGCCACGGAGGTGAGGGGTTCATCATTGCCCCTCATCGAAACTCGACTAGGCCCCTGCGGGCTTCCCCACATAAAAATAAAATAAAAAAAAGTTCGCCCGTCCAAGGATCTTCCCCCGCCAGCCGGGGCGGGCACCGGAGGCCGAACCGGCGAACACGGCACTGACGCGGTTGGGACTCCGGAGGATTTCGTAATGGAGTCGCCATCACCCGAGTGGTGACCAGTGTTTGAGACGGTAGCGGCATGAACGACCGCGAATAAAACGGCCATTACCAGGTCATCCTGTGTCAGGTCTCCGCGTGGCCCCATGTTAGTGGGCAAAGCCACGGCGCCGCTATTTGCGAGCAAGTGCTGAGATCCAACCGTCCAATATTGCGTCTAGTTGACGTTATGGTTCTGGGGGAGAAAATCAAAGAGCTCGCGTGGATTGGATCGCTGATGGTTCCAGACTTCTTCCTAGTGCTCACATCGGCCTTTGCTTCTCCAACCACTCAGGGACCAGACACCAGGAATTGCATCTAGCAGCGACCGGAAGTCCTGGGAAATTTTGCTTGCATCTGGATCCAAATCCAGGTGCGCACTGCCGTTGTATGGAATGCGAGCTCGTTCGTTCCTGTCCATCGTCCCTCATGGCCCTCATTGTGCCTTCCATTCTCGTTGGAGCTACCCCACATCAATAATATCCCGTCCTGGTGACGGTCCGCGCCCTGGATAGGCCTGTCCCCCACTCTTCCATCTCGGGGACCCTGTCAACTCAAACTCTCCCGCATGCTCCGCTCACCTTGGGTACACGTAAGGGGGAAGGGGGGGGGGGGGGGGGGTATAACTCCCTACTTCAACATCGCAACATCTTCATCACCGCCCGGGCAATTGACCTCGCTCGGAACCCCAGCCTCCCTTCTCCCCGCTCTCGCTTGACCGGATAGACGTAGGATCGTGGAGTCCGACGCCGGTCGCGGGTCGTGCTGTTGGAGGTACGCCCATTCGCCGGTGTCTATTCGCCATGCTTTTGCCCCCTCATGCCCCGATCCAGACTTGGCTTCTTGTTTTTAATATCAAGAAGCACTGCCAACTCATCATTGCATGAGCGTTTAAGGTTGGCCTGTGCCTAGTTGCCTTGCGACCCTGTCCGCCATTCAGAGCCCGCCGCTCGTCGTTAGGGCCAGATGCAGGGCATGCAAGGGTTTGCCGGCCCCCAGCCACTGTTCATGCATCTCATCGCGTCTTCACCGACTTCGTGGTGCGGCCTCAAGCCAGTCATTCTCGGGCTCCCAGCCCGCCCCCGCTACCTCCTTGGTCCGCCGACAGGGAAGCGACAGAATTTCGCCATCCGGTCGATCACGATCATACCTTGAGGCCCCTCCAACGCCTCGCCCGTGGGTCTCAGTTATCCCGACGAGTGCCCGTTGCTATACCGAGTCTTCTTGGCCGTCGTCCCAAAAAACCCAATTGCCTCGCTCTGATTCGTCGGTTCGCCGGCACGAGTTGGTGTGGGTTGCACGTCAGCGGGAATGTTTCCAGAACTACTCACTCTCGGGGCCTCTTGCTCTCTCGAACGTCGTCGCTTGCCGACGGTGACGGCGATGCGAGACTGACGAGTCGCCCGTGGTCCCGGTCCGCATGGCCCACCAGAGTGCGTCTAGGAGTCCCCCTCTCACCAAACCAGCATCCGCAGATGGACCCGGACGCCTGCGTCGTCGCTAACTCTCTTGGAGCGCGCCAATTCTGTTTCCCGTTCCCCGCGGTCCATTTATGGACCCATGGTGGGCGTTACTCTACCGTACGCTACTTCTTGCGGTCTGCCACAATGACCCCTCGGCAGGCGGGCACGCATGGCTCGCGTCGTGTATGTACGGAACATGTCTGTCTCTGCGGTGCGTGTGGGTGGCACGGTTGTTGTGTGTACGTACCAGGAGGTACATTACATGGGCAACTCTCGCTGCAAGTGCATTAGGTGGCCGCTAGGTGGGATCTCGAGCGAAGTCCCCATCTTCTCAATCTTCCTTGTCCTCGATGTCGACGTTACGAACAAGGTCATCCCTTCTTCTGCGCCCGCCAGACTTGAGCAGAGAGTGGGGTGCTGACCAAGATCCGGCGGCAGCGACCGCTGCAACACAACAAACAAACAACAACAAAAACAGCCGAAAACACCCAAGCCCTCGGGCCCGCGTCCAACTGGGACACCTCGGTATCCCACTCTCCGGTGAACCTTGGTTTGCCACATTGATATGAATTTGCTCAGAGGTACCGAAGCAGCCCTCCCCCAAAGCCTATGGGCCGGCCCAAGCATCGGTACAAAACTACACGCGAGGGGGCATGGACAAGGACATGGTGGAGTACACCAACAAGCTCGAAACGGTGCAGCATCGTGCCGGGGGTCTCTGTCCTTCCCCGATCCAGACTCGCTGGACTTATCAGACGAGATCTCTCTGCTACTATGACAGTGCATCCCCCCCCCCCATGTTGTTGGTGTGGGGTTGGCCCGGCCTCTGCGGTTGTATAACTGGTAAAGACACACGCCAGCACATCAAGATGGGTCACACTTTGAGCCGCATCTCTCAGTGGACATGCGTCTGACGACCCCTTCCCTCCTCTCCATTCTAGCTTTCCGTCATTTCCTTGTTGCATCTGTCTGATCTGGGCATTTTTGCCATCTCCTGCCCCGCATTATCCTTACCGTCACCGCAATAAAGCACAACAGTCTCGCCGATGATGGCCCACGGGTTCCGTCCCCTTCCTTGCGTCCCTTGGATACGTAGCATATCAGCCTTCACTTCCTCAATCTCCCAGCTCACACCACCCTCCCGCCCGTGAGACAAGCTTTCACCTCCGGCATTGTCCTAATCTCTTCCCCCTGGGCTTCTACACCAGATCACTCCTAGGTTGGGCTCGACTGCAGCACACAATCACATCCAAGTCTCGGCTCCCGGCCCGCGGCTTGTTTTGCATCGTCGCCCACTTTTATTTTTCTCTTGCTCGCACTGCCGTGCTAGACAGCTCTTTTTTCTTTCTTTTTTTTCTTTTCTCCAGACACAATACTCTCTCCCTCGCCGGGCACACCAGGGCAACTGAACATCAATTGACACGATGGGCGGCTTCTACATGCAGTACCTAGAGAGTAAGTCCTCCATTGACTACGGGGATACCGGATTGCTTGTCCCAAGGACCGTCGTCAACCCGATCCCACGTCATTCCCGTCATGGTGGGGTGGTGTCTTGGAGAAGGAGGGCATCCCCACGTGGTCAAACCCCCCACACAACTCTGTGCTGTGCCTGACCTCGCACCCCTGCCACCGCGTCTAAGCCCTGCCACCTCTCGATCTTCTTGCCCCAGCACAGCACACATCCGATGCGTCCCGTAGGGCTGAGGGCGTTCGGGTTGGGCTGTTATGCAGATTGTTTCACGTCACCACCCAAGTCTCGCATTCCGTCTTTCCCTCCTCCAACCCCTGCTCTAAGTCTCCCGCAGAAGAATGATACCCAATGGGTAGTAGAAGAGAGCACAAAGCTAACCTGGGATGTCTTGACAGGCCTCTGCCGGCGCCGCGGATGGCATGACCCCACGTACGAGTGCTACCGCGACTCCAGTGGCTATACATGCCTGGTCCTGGTCAATGGGCGCGAGTACCAGACTGATCTTGCATACGAATCCGGCACCCTGGCCCAGGAAAACGCAGCCATGCGTGCCTTTATGGTCTGCCGGAACTTCTCGGTCAATGGTGGCATGCTTGCCCGCAACGGGATCGTCCAGGGCTTACCCGCGGATGAGTCCGGCCGCAAGATCCGAAAGGGCAGCCGCCACACCTCCTCCTCCAATCACGGACACCGGAGCAGATCAGGCCATCACTCCAGCAGCAGCTCGACCACCTCGCTAGAGTGAGGTTGTGATTAGAGCCGCGTTTCTTGTGTGGCAGGGACCCCGGTCTGGATTGGGATTCACTGAATCCCGAGATCTACCTTTTCAACCCCCCAGACGGACGGATGCCAAACCCAATCAGCGGAGAGCAAACAGCTCAGGTAACCGCTCCAATCCGGATTGTTTTTTTGCTATAAATTTCGGAGAAGGCTTCACAGCGATATGACGACACGGCAAGGAAGAGAGAGATAAGCCGTGGATTATACCCCATCGGTGGCATCCGTCTCTTTTTCAGGCTCAAGGGACATTGAGTTTTCGGTTTCAGAAAGAGCTTTTTCTTCTCGGCATTCACACGACATGATTGAACGACCCTTTACGACGCGACTTAGACAAGTTCGGTATTTTGACGACCATTCCGACAAGATTGACCAGCATGAACTCATCCGGCCGCCTTTGGCTATCCCGGGGGCATAGCTGACTTTGGTCTTATTTCGTCTGTTTCTGTTTTCTTTTATTTACAAAAAGATTTTGATGGCCCGGGCTTTTTTCTTCTTTCTTTTTTTCTTCCCACTTCTCCATGCCCCAGATATAGCTGGGTTTTACAGAACCAGCCGGACAGACAAACAAGGCACCCCAATGTTCCGGAAGCAGCTCTAGTTTTGGCCGCTAGGAAAGCATTACGAAATCGTGGACTGAGCTTTCTGGATTCGAGCACTCACCGCTGCAGCGGCAAGGTTCCACAGGACTGGACTGGCCTCGAACCAGGCGGAAAACTTGGGAATGTTGGCTGGTTTTCGTTTAAATCTTTCTCTCCCAGATGGCCATCAAAACAAACACCAATGCGCTGCTCGCTGCTGGCTTCTACTTGACCGTTGGAAGACCCCCCTCCCCTCCACATCGGCCATTTACACATTTTCTGCATTCCGCTTGGCGCTCGATGCGGCATTTCAGACAGAGGGAGTTGGGGAGGATGCTTCTTGCTGCTCAGAGCAGGAGGAGTCAACTACTTTGATGTTTTCAGCCGAGAGAGATGGAAAAGAAAAAAAGAAAAAAAAGAGAGAAAAAAGGCACATCATGAATGAGAGGAGAATGCGGGGGAACTTGGTTTCATTCTTCTTTCATGATTTGATGAACGATTTGACGACGATGACGACGATTATGAAACGACATTTTACGTATCCCAACCAAGAAGGGTTGTGGAGGCTTTTCAAAATACATTCGGGAGGAGGTATCATGACCTCGACTTATGAGTGTTTACCCTGCTTCTCGCCTATCGTGACAATGCGTTGACTCCTCTTGCGGCTCTCAGATTGGACTGTAGGAGTTGTCATACATAGCAGGCTGACCGTGCGGGGACAAAACATGGCTTCTCGGTTGTGATGAAGGAATGCACGGGTTGAGGCGCGCTTGGCCAAGGGTTCCCTGTAGATGGCGCATGTGGTTCGTTCGAGGTGGTGTGTGGGAAGCGTAATCGTCCCGGTGCAGTAATATTGGCCCCTCCATCGTCCATCGGATCGTGCATGGTTAGGCCCGCACTGCGAGAGCTACCTTGTGTACATTGAATGTGTTGACCAAACGGCGACTAGCACGCGTGGTGTGTGTGTGTGTGTGTGTGTGTGTGTGTGTGTGTGTGTGTGTGTGTGTGTGTGTGTGTGTGCGTCAGTTAAATCGAGAACCATCTAAACAGGCCATTTTCCACCTCGAACAAGGATGTCTATGTGTATTTATGTTGGTATATCTGTGGTCAGAAAATAGTAGCATCTTGACTTCCTGACGATTTGTTGTTGTCTACGCCATCTGTGTGGTCTTTTAGTTTCATGGAAGCCACACGCAGCAGGCTTTTAGAAACCTGTGGTACATACGCTTTGAAATCTGATCTGCTTGGGACTCAGGGGAGTCGGTAGACTGCAAGCCCCGCCGGAGCCAGTTCCGTGCCCTATGTACTGTACTGTACTGTACTGTACCTGTCTCGACGTGCGACTACGACTACATCTCCTTCTTCATGCAATCCTTGAAAGGCTTTGTTCTTTCTTCACGGCGACAAATAAAACGTCGACGTCTTCCGGCGACTCTCGAAACCCAATGAAATATGTGACGTTGGAAGCCGTGATCCCACAACACATGTTGTGTCGGACCTTGTGTAACTTCCGGGAACCCTCGAGCTTCGGCCCGGAATGCGGCACCACACCGGCGGCTCCCGGAGCAACGATTTTTCCTGTTTCATGTTTTGACAGCGGGGACGGCCGCTTCCCTGCAAGTGAGGGGATCGTGATCTACATCACTAACTAGTACTGTACACAGAAAGCCCAGCCGAGTAACTATGTTTCGTGTGACGTCCACGTCATCGAGGGGTCTGAATTCGAGAGTCCGGGCATGGGAATGCTCAGCCAAGGGGGCCTCTTTTTTTGAGAAATTTGTAGATTTGTGATGATTCGTTGGAGTCATGGTCCAGTCCTCGTGTTGGGCTGTGGCTCGGGTCCGGAAACGGAAGACGATTGGGTACTTCGTACGGATTTACAGAGTACAGTCCTTCATCCATCGAAACCAGGCTTTGGGATTGTGTGGGGAAAATAAAGCAGGTGACCATGGCGAGACTCGTGCTCGTTTTTTGCTGCGCCTTTTTTGACAAAAAGGGCGTCCCTTCGTCTTTCTGAGAGCGAGCATTGGACCGCCCCTGACTTTTTACCCCTGATGTGGTTGAAAGTAAAGTTAGGGGATCCACTGCAGGAACTGGTTTCTGGGTGGTGCGGTGCGATCCAATCTCGCCATGGGAGATGATGCGCACTGATTGGCTGCGCGTTGGGCATGTGGCCCGGGGAAGGTTCCCCTCCTGGCCCAAGCAGCCCTGTGAAGCCTAACCCGTAAGTTATCGCTGCCCGCTAACGTTATGGGTAGGCTGCCCGTGACGGCGGCGCGAAGGGGGCCACACGCACCCCAGAAAAAGGTGTCCTTCTCCTGCATTCGCGTCTTGAGGGTCTTGCGCTTCTTTGCCACCCTCGACATCCTCGTCTCGTGATCGCGTATTTTTCTCTCTCGTCTTCTTGCAGGTTGTAACTGCCGCTTTGCAGAACAGCATCGAAGGCAGCTGCTCCGTCTTTGCATTTCCCCCACGCTCAAGCCCAGTGGTGCTTTTCTACCTTTCTTACGCTCGTTGATTCTCCCGTTGCCTCTTTCGCTCGTTCACCACCAGCAACTATGAAGGGTAAGTAAGAGACACGAACCGCCCGACCATGCCTGGTAGAAAACAGAAGCTGATTTTGGTTTTTTTTCTGGCTGTAGCCTTAATTCTTGTCGGCGGTTTTGGCACGCGCCTACGGCCTCTTGTATGTTCCCGATGGTGCCCAACTCCCCCGCGATAGCGGTTCCCCTCCCCTGCGAGACCAACTGAGGCATCGTCACCGGCATGGCTGACGCCAGCTTTCACAGACTCTGACCCTGCCGAAACCTCTGGTCGAGTTTGGCAACAAGCGCATGATTCTGCACCAGATCGAGGCTCTTGCTGCCGCCGGTGTTACCGACATCGTCTTGGCTGTGAACTATCGCCCTGAAATTATGGAGAAGTACCTGGCCGAGGTTAGTAGTTTCTCCAGCGCCCAGCAGCCGGGGAGAAAAGACACAAAGAGCTGAGATGAATCCCCAAACAGTACGAAAAGCAGTTCGGCATCAACATCACCATCTCGATCGAGAGCGAACCCCTGGGCACCGCCGGGCCCCTGAAGCTCGCCGAGGGCGTTCTGAGGAAGGATGATACGCCATTCTTCGTGCTCAACTCCGACATTACCTGCGAATACCCCTTTAAGGACCTGGCCACATTCCACAAGTCGCATGGGGACGAGGGCACCATTGTTGTGACCAAGGTGGAGGAGCCGTCCAAATACGGCGTCGTGGTCCACAAGCCGAACCACCCTTCGCGCATCGACCGCTTCGTAGAGAAGCCCGTCGAGTTCGTCGGCAACCGCATCAATGCCGGCATTTATATCTTCAACACCTCGGTGCTGGATCGCATCGAGCTGCGGCCCACGTCCATCGAGCAGGAGACCTTCCCTGCCATGGCCAAGGACGGCCAACTACACTCGTTCGACCTCGAGGGTTTCTGGATGGATGTTGGCCAGCCGAAGGACTTCCTCACGGGCACCTGCCTCTACCTCTCGTCCCTCACAAAGAAGGGGTCCAAGTTGCTGACGCCAAACACCGAGCCGTACGTCCACGGCGGCAACGTCCTGATCGACCCCTCGGCCAAGATTGGCAAGAACTGCAGGATAGGACCGAACGTGACGATTGGCCCGGATGTTGTCGTGGGCGATGGCGTTCGGCTACAGCGCTGCGTGCTGATGGCCGGGTCCAAGGTCAAGGACCACGCGTGGGTGAAGAGCACCATTGTCGGCTGGAACAGCACCGTAGGCAAGTGGGCGCGCCTCGAGAATGTGACGGTTCTCGGCGACGATGTCACCATCGGCGACGAGATATACGTCAATGGCGGCAGCGTCCTGCCGCACAAGACCATCAAGGCGAACGTTGACGTGCCGGCCATCATCATGTGAACGGATCCAAATGGTTTGCGACATTTGATGCCGGCCTTTCTATCTCACTTTCTCTTGCTTTATTTGAGATATACTATGCCCTTTAAATCCTCTTCCATAACCCCCTTTTCTAATACCGAGACGGAGACGGGACGCGGCGGCCACAAAAACTCGACCCTCCCCTCTTCCCACCAGAATTTCCCCTCTTCTTCATTCACCAACACCTACTTTCCCGGTAGGACCTGGCGTCCAGATTTGAGCAACCACGTCTGTCCGTTTGATATTGCGGCAGCTGTGGCTAGCCAATCATTCAACCCAAGATGAGAGTTTTAGTCATGAAAGAATGACCAGGTGCGCGGGAAATCATCCACGTGCCAGGTGCAGCAAGGAGTGGGCGGTGGTGATGGGTTTTACGAGGGCTATGGACGAGATCTGCACTGCACATCAATCATGGGAGACGGTTGGGAAAAATGGTCCGGGCGGCGGGTTGGTAGTTAGTTGGGTTGGGTGGCATTCCGGGTTTGCATTTGATGGGAGGAACTACCGTAGCGTAATACACGCCGCTGAGCACTTAGTCGTTCACGCCCATCAGTGATGACCTTGCTCGAATGAGCACCAACAGGAATGTTCTTAGCAAGTAGGAATGGCCGCGCAGTACATACTAACGTTAGTACTGTACTGGGTCAGTATATGTGGAGGTGGAGGGCTGAAACACTCCACAATGCTTGACTGCATGGCCATCACCCGCTTTGGGGAACAACAGAAGCAGATCACCTTGTGACGTCTTTGTGATCTGCCTTGTACATACATATGTATGTGTCAGACCTGAAGCAACAGCGTCATACATAGAGCGGCGTCATAATAAGAGTTCCCACTGCGGGAGCTCCCGACGGTGGGTACTATACAGTACATACAGTAGGTACCTACCCCTGGACAAGGAAACATAAGAAGAATGTTCGGTCAAGGTTGTCAGTTGATCAGTGACGTAAAAGGGGGGGGGGGGCGGGGGGGGTTGGAGGTGATGGCTGCTGCTTCAAACTTCCTGCTTCGTTCTGCAGGATGGGGAACGAACGGTAACGGTGCTGTCTGTTGTATCTTGCGAGACAGCTTGTGGCTTTGTAGGATAAATATAAGATGAATAAGACCACATCAGTTGTTTACTTTGTTTGCATACTGCAGCTGGCGTTGAAAACTGCATAAGGAGATACTGCCCTCTGTTTTGACTCATGATTGTCATAATAAACGCTTAACCTGGATCTTGTTCAAGACGCGTGAAAGTGATCATCAAGACATCGAACCATGTGTAACTCTATGCCTCACCCATTATGCTATTACATCTACCGGTACTATACAGTTCCCAACTCTTTCCCCCTCGCTGATCATAAGGATGCAAATTCAAAATGATGGCGGCATCCGCGGTATCAAGACAAGACATAGCCAGCCAAGACACCAAGCACCCTAAGAATAGACAACCGACCAGGTAAAAGCAGGAAGATGCAAAGCCAACATAATCCCATGCCCATCCCGCTATATCCTTATATCATGCATGGCCATGACGCAAGAAAGCAAATTCAAACCCTGCTCGCCTCGCCATAAAAAGCAAACCACTCTCAATGATCCTGAACCCACCCCCTACTCATCTCCACAGCCTGCTCCCACTTCTTGAATAACCTCTCGACCTCGGCCTTCTCCATCTGCGGCTTGAATACTCTGCGTCCGTTCTGGTTGACATCTTTCAGGTCTTCCAACTCCCTCCAAACGCCGGTAGCAAGACCTGCGGCGATGGCGGCACCTAGGGCGGTGGTCTCGCGCATGGCGGGACGGTCGACGGGTATTCCGCTGATGTCGGCCTGGGTCTGCATGCACAGGTCTGAATTGGAAAGACCGCCGTCGACGGCGAGCGATTCGAGCTTGTGGTTCGAGTCCTTCTCCATTGCCTCGAGGATGGCGCGGGTTTGGTAGCACGTCGCTTCGAGGGTGGCGCGGGCGATGTGGGCTTTGGTGGTGTGCTGGGTGATGCCGACTGTCACGGTGTTAGCGGAGGAGGTCGAGCGAGAGGCACCATCAAAAGGAGAACTTACAGAGGGTTCCCTTGGCGTCGTCTATCCAATATGGGGCAAAGAGTCCGCTGAACGCTGTGACAAAGACGACGCCGCCGTTGTCGGGGACTGACTCGGCCAGCGAGGTGATCTCGCTAGACTGGTTGACGAAGCCGAGGTTATTCATGAGGAACTTGACGCCGGAGCCGGCGACAGCGATGCTACCCTCGAGAGCATAGACCGGTTGTCTGCCGCCACCGAAGTCGTAGGCTACCGTCGCGAGGAGGCCATACTTGGAGATGACAGGTTCAGTGCCAACGTTGTACAGGAGGAAGCACCCCGTGCCGTAAGTGTTCTTGGCCTGCCCCGGGCTGAAGCCGCATTGGCCGACCAAGGCACTGGACTGATCACCCAGACACCCGGCAATCGGCACATTGACCAGCGTGCCGCTGGCCACCTTGCCAAAGCACTCCGGATCCGACGATGGTACAATCTTGGGCAGCTGCACCTTGGTCTTGTCGATGCCGAAGAAGCCAAGCAGCTTGTCATCGTACTGCAGGGTGCGCAAGTTCATGAACATGGTCCTGCTCGCGTTGGTGCTGTCGGTGACGTGAACGGGCCTCTCGGCCTTTGCGCCGCCATTTAGTCTGTAGATGAGCCAAGAGTCGACCGTACCGAAAGCGAGGCGGCCTTCGTCGTATGCTTGCTTGACGGAATCGACGTTTTGCAGTAGCCAGAGCAGCTTGACGCTGCTGGGGTATGTTGACAGGGGCAGGCCGCAGAGGTCCGTCAGGCTATCCGACCCGTCGCGCGACTTGAGCTCGCGCACGAGGGCTTTGGTGCGCGTGTCGGGCCAGACGATGGCATTGTAGAGCGGCTCGCCGGTGATGCTGTCCCATACTACGGTTGTCTCGCGCTGGTTGGTGATGCCAATGGACCGGATGTCCGACTTGGAGTAGCCGAGGTCGACAAACTTGCGCATCGCCTCGTCGACACATTGTTCGACGGAGCTAACAAGCTCTAGCGGGTCATGTTCGTGCCATCTGAAGCGTGGATTGACATTGGTTAGGCTCTCTCTCCGTTCAGACTGTGATGCATGCAGTAGCTCCGCAGCTCAGGTGGGGATGATGCGGGGCGGGAGCGGGAGCGGGAGCGGGAGCGGGAGCAGCATGCTGGGGGAGTGGTAGTGGGAGTGTGGGAGTGGGAGTGGGCATCAATCGGAACATACCCTGACTCGGGATACAGGTTCTCAAACTCTATTTGGTGGCTCGCGACAGGATCGCCTTCGCCGTTAAAGATGAGGAAGCGTGATGATGTGGTCCCCTGGTCAATGCTGCCGACAAACCAATGGTGCTTCCTTTCGTCTTCGGTTTCGAGGATTCCCCGCGGGAGATGGTCCTCATGATGAGGGTGGAAGTTGGCGGTCCCGTCGGGAAGCCTCCTGGGCGTTGCGGCAGTGGCTGTGGGCTTCGCCAACAGGCCTTCCAGATTGAGGCTGGGACCGCCGCTGACGAGCGTGTCCTCGAAGCGTGCCGAGTTGAGTTCGGTGGCGTGTACCATGGTGTGTTTCTGAGGTGTTGTTTCTTTGTGCACTACTGGCCGGTGCCTGCTGGAGTGGAAAGAGCGGCGGTGCAATGGCCGTTGGATCTGGATCCGGGACGGCGGACGAGATAGCGCTGATAAAGGCGGCCGCCGGCGCGGGGTTTCGACTTTGGAGGGGTCAGAATTGGGGAGGATGACACGGGAGAGGGGTACGTCATCCAAGGCGTGGCCCTAGCTATTCGTACAGCGACCGTGGTGTGTCAGCCTTGATCCAACAGCGCTGCAGCTCCTCTGGTTGCTTCTCCGCTGTGCGCCCGCCGCAGATGCTTGGAGTGGCGCGACCGGTTTCCACACGACAGACGCTCCAGTTGCGACAGCTCGAGGGACGAGTGCCCGCCAAAACGGTTGTGCGCACATTGGAGCGGGCGGCGTCGGGGCTTTAAGTGCCGGAGGGTGTATCGTTTTAGCGGTGCTCAAAGCAGCGTGCCGTCCGGCTTATTTTTTTTTCAGAACCGCCAAAGAGCACTCTCGCGCAGTTGCATTCTGTGGACAGGGAAGCTTGGGCCTCGGCCTCGACCATTGGTGGAACTTTTGCGGGGGACGGCTACCGGGGGTGGGGGGTGTTTTCTGATCACGGGAATCGCAGCCACCGAACTCCCACCCCCCCAACGCTCCGATGGGACCCCGCAAAAGTGACCCGCCAAGAACCCCGCTGCAGCGTCTCGAACCCTCCTCAGTGAACAAGGCATTTCTGATCGTCGCTTTGCAACCCACGGAAGTACTCCCTGCACGTCATTTAGGTAGAGAGTCACTAGGTAGGTAGTCAGGGCAGAACTTCGATTGACGTCAAGCAATGTGTCTATCTCCGCTGACGGTGGTGTCGATGCTCGGAATTCGGCTTCTGATCAACCAAATCCGAAGGTCATATGCAGAGCTCTGATCTATGCACTAAGGACTGACGTTAAACTGCCTCGGGATGCTACTGCAGCTGTCAGGGGCTTGAGTTGTCTAGGCCCTGCCGATCTCGCACTTCACAGCCTGCAAGCTCTCCTCGGCGATTTCGAACGAGAATTGCGAGCGTGCACGCGCTTTTCCACAAGATTGGAGTCCATAATGAGGACGGCCAGACCCCCGAGTGCCGACTAGGTTCATCCAAGTAGACAAGGTTCTCGAGGTCGGCAGTGATTTACCCGAGCGGGCTTCCAGGGTTATTGAAAGGTTTACTATGTAAAGCAGGACGAGCACTCGAGTCAGACTCGATCTGGAACCACATGCACATATTGTTTCGAAATATCGTACATATTTGGTCTCGATCGATCCAACATAATTCGCAATCAATATCCAACAATAGTCGGTGAAACTATCAAAGCAAGTCATGCACACGAGCAAATGTCTCGTGGAGGATCTCATCTTTCCAAGTCGTGCATGTGAAGCCCCTCCCATCTTGACCCACACATTCTGAGTCTCAAGAATCTAACAACGGTTCATTTCGGGCTCATGAATCAAGGTCTCCAAGTGGCTCAACCGGCCGGTGGGCGACTCCTTCCTCTGAACTAGAGAGTAGCCGCTCCAGCCTTCAAGAGCCGTTCTCCCCTGGTTTAAAGAAGAAACAGCTCAGTTGCAAATGAAGGAGCCACTCGTTGGCTGTGCTTTGCATGTGATCAAGCCCCCACATTTACCTACCGTCTAAGAGCACGTCCCGAGAAATTGAAGAATATGTAATTGCTGCACTTTGGTCGCGCTTGTTATTTAGGAACAGAAGTGATCTAGCACGGGTTGATGAGAGTTAAGAAGCGGAGCCAACCTCACACTGTCCTACGAAACAGCCCATGATGCCACTCAATTAAGGATCAAAAACGATAAAATAAACCCGAAAATAAAAGGGGAAAATACTATTACAAAAAAAATGGAAAAAGAGAGGCATCGCTGCCGGGAATTGAGCCCGACGTGGGGGTCGAACCCACAACCTTGAGATTGGAGCTCTTGTACTAAGAGTCTCACGCTCTACCGATTGAGCTAGCCGGGCAGGCTAGTGTTTGTTGTTGACCAAACGGCAAAGGTGCAGCCCTGTATCCTCAATTTTGCCGGGAAGGAAACAACCCCAGATTTGCACATAGTAGTTCCTGCTGATAAAGTGTTATGGTAGCAGAGTGTTGGTTGGTGTGTACGTCTTTGTAAACGGGTCTTGTATACCTACTAGATACCTACTTCTAGGCCCCCATCAAGCTTTTCTCCATCACCCAACCTACCGGTTACAGAGAGCATATTAGAGGATCGTCGCTCCAAGCTTGGAGGCAGAAGCTGCAAACAGTGCAAAGTTGCATGTGGTTTTGCCCACGTTGTTGATATACCGAACGACGGATATGTTAAGCAAGCTAAACAGTTTAGTTACAGAGGTCGAGGCAGTCGGCAAACTTGTCAGCCAGCTCGCCGGGCTGCCTGTCTGTTAAGCCACGCTTCCAATCTTGTCGGTCGGCCGGTGTGAGTAACGTTGTCCGGCCAAGCCGTGCGAGCCATATCACAAAACGAACCACTTCTGCAGGCCACCTTATTGAGACGTGGTTCTGCTAATGGATATGATTTTGCAATGAATCGCTGAAAGTGGGAAAAGGACAAATAAGAATCAAATAGCAAAGGGATAAGTTCAAAAACAATATTGTCTAGCATAGAGAAAGTTACTCAAATTTGCATCTCTAACCGCTCATTAGCTTCTCCAGTCGTCATGATATCAAACCTTCCGATGATCGCTCAACCTCGCCTTCGCCGGCGGGCCTGTGGCGGCCGAACCGAGGGTCTCGGAAGCGGCGGGTCTTTGGCCGTGTCGGCTGCAGTGGTATTTTCTGCGGCAGCCACCGCAGCCGTGCGAGTTCTTCTCCGTCTTCTCCTTCTTTTTGAAGTTGGCGGTTGCAGTTCTTTACCCTCCAGTATTCATTAGACGCCTGTCGTGCTGCAACACTGCCCAACGCTGGCCTGCCTGCCTTCTTCTCGGCTACTTGGGCGTCTTTCTCGACCTACTATGACACTCTCTAGCAGTCAGCACCCTCTTTCGCCGGTATACTGGAGTACTGTACTGTACCACGGAAAGATAGGTTAGAAATCTTAAGACTAACTGCAATTGGAATATTACAATACGGGAGGCTCGCAGATGTCAACCGACTGAGCGCCGTGTTGAAGAAGTCAAATAAAACGGAGCCATCTTCGGGATCAGTTTGATGATATAACAACCTACGTCACAGAAAGATCATGAGGGAGTGGATTCGCGGCATCACAAGGCTACCAATTTGGTACGTCGACGACAGACCAAAGTTTTACTAGGTTCTTCAGCTTATGTTTGTTATATCTTCCAAGACTTTCCAGTTTTTCTTATTGTGATAGAAAGAATGATTTTTAGGTTTTCGTGCTTTTGTGTTTTATCAACAGTTTTCTGTACCGAACGGTGGCTGATTCTTATAACTCAGCATACGTTACGATATCTAGAATCACCTATGTCGTAGTCAGGACTGAATAGACAAATAGTATAGCGGCGGCTCGTAAACGCATGCTGTTGAGAGACTTGTCTCAGGTATGTGTCCAGATTTGTTATGGATGCCCGTAGAGATTCTCTTCAGGCCGCTCCAGCGGGCAATGCAAAGACCGTAGCGGCCAACAAGATAGACAAAAAAATTCTCAAGTAGCATTGCCAGGAAGCGTCTAGCCTAAATCATGAGTGGTTGCCGAATTTACGCTTAAGGTATGGGGTTACTACGCTGGCCTGGTTCGTCCCATTTGCGGCAAGCGCCTCGTGCATGGCCACTTGGAGCAAATTCTGCGTTCCTCCCTTTGTGTTCGGCCGCGCAGCCGCGACGGCTGTCGCTGAAGATACCACTGTCAGAGGCTAAGCGACAGTTCCATTGAAAAGCGAATGTTTAGAGGTAGCAGATCCCTCAGATATCTATCTGTGGCCACTTGTCGGTGTCTTGCAACCAAACATCACAGTCCTGAGAAGAAGAAATGAGAAAGAAGAAATGAGAAAGAGGAAGAGAAGAAAAAGGAAAAACAGAGAAAAAGAAAACGCACTCATACCTCTTCAATCCTGACTCACGTTCTTATTAGGAGGGTGGGGCCACACCGCAGCTCGGGGTCTCTGACGACGGGGTTGACGGTCTCCGAGGGGTCCTTCGCTGCGTCGCTAGAGTCTTAGAGAACCTGTTCCTTTATTTATTCCTCTTTCTGTGTAAGACAGGCAATCTACCTGGGCCCCGGCCCCGTGGAAAGATGGCTCAGCCTCCGATCCCCAAGCCTTTGCCGACCTAAAGCATGCATGCGCCTGGCCCTGCTCCCGCAGTGGCCGTCAAAACTCCCCAGAACCAACCCATACTGCACACCCAGCCATGATACACAGCCTCCATGCATCCCAAAACCCTATCCCATCCATAAATTCGCGGGTGCGCTCTACCCATCCTTGGCCAAACCCAAAACCGCCCGTGCTCCCCGTCGATCATCATCACCTTCAATAATGCATACCCGCTTGCTGCCGCCGCCCCATGGTATATAACCGTACAATGCTCACCTACAGAGAGAACGAATAGGAGAGAGGAGATCCCCACCAGTAAAGACTAAAATCACAGCACCAAAGAATAGACGCCCGCAAATGCACCACCCAACTCCGTCCCTATGACTAACGACTTCGCCATGCAGCTATCGCGAACCCTCAATCGGAGTCCGACTCCCCCCCAACATGCGAAACATGTGACGGTTGTGTGGCCAACGTCGGCGGCACCGCAAACCCCGTCATGGATGCCGCCGTGCCTCTCCTCACCAAGCCCTGCGAGGAGGAACCACCAACAATAGTCCCACTCCGATTAAGCGTCGGACTGCGGTTGCCACTCCCGCTCGGGATCGCCTTCCCCGTCCTCCGCTCCTCCTCGCAGTTTGGGCACGGACCCGGGGTGTCATAGACGTCGTATAGATGCCGGAACCAAGGGTATAGCTGGTGGGCGTCGGGCCGGCGGGTCGGCGTCTCGTCCATCATGCGGCGGATGTGCGGTAGGATGGCGAGCACGGCCTTGACAGACGCTTCCCGGGAGGGGTCCGAGGCGATCACGTCCCGGGCGAGGAGGGTGAGGGTGGTGAGGTAGGCATCGAGGTTGCGGAGGGACTCGGAGTACTTGAACTCGGTGCCTGTGCCGGATGAGGAGATGGAGCAGCCGTCACCAACACTAGGGGTGGCGAGTTGCTCTTCTGCGAACATGGGCGCTTTGCCGAGGAGGACGGTGGCCATTTCGAGGAAGACGCATCCGAGAGAAAAGATGTCCGAGTGCTCGTCTCGGCGCTCCTCGTGCATCGCTTCCGGGTCGGCATACTTGAGGGTTTTGGGAGTGGGGCCCTCGGAGTACTGACCTGTCTCGAAGTGCTTGGAGAGACCAAAGTCGGTGAGGATGGGCAGGCCAAAGTCGTCGATAACAATGTTTTCGGGCTTGATATCCTTGTGGCGAATCTGCACGCTCTGCCGGTGGAGGTAGGTTACCGCTTGGGCGAGACAGCCAAAGTATGTGTGAAGATGGGGTAGTATCCAGTCCGCCTCCCTGGGGCTCTGGAAGACTTCGTCCATGAACGAGTGCAAGTTGCACTGAGCCGGGGGGTACATGGCAATGCCCAGAATGTGCTTCTTGATCCTCTGGTTCACCTTGCTGAAGAGCGTGGCCTGTGCCTTCCCGCGCGGCCGTCGCTTGATTTCCCTCGTCTGGATGCAATAGTCCTCGAATGAGGCCACATATGCGACGATATGCGGGTGCTTTAGCGAAGACATGTTCTTGACTTCCTTCAGAGCATCACTGCGAGCTTTGCTGTCGGGGCCTGGTGGCCGCGCGTTCTCCTTGCACACGATCACCTTGAGTGCAAGGGGCCGGCGGTAGGAATAGCCCTCGGGAGATGTGACCTTATAGACGATAGTGGATCCCGAGTCGCCCAGTTCTGGCCCTTGCTGCACGAAGGGGCTCGGCGGCTTGAGATATTCCTTGCCGCAGTGATGGAAGACCTTGTGTTTTTTGGGGTTGAGGAGGGCTTCCTCGACAGGTGCCAGCCACGCGTTAGACACCTCGCGGTCGGCGTCGTCCCATACGAAGTGGGAGTCATCGCGTGAACTGAGGAAGTCACTCAACGGGACGCTCTGAGACTGCGACGACTGGCTGCCCATCGACTCGAACGACATCGGGTTGAGTGTTGAAGAAGGTTGGGGTGTGGTGTGTGGGACAAGGGTGGCTTCGAGGCCAAGCGGCTAAGCAGGACGGAGAGGGGGCCGGAGAGGTGTGGGCGAGGTGTGGGTGAGGTGTGGGTGGGACAGTGCAATGCCGGGCCGAGTCCGTTGTCGGTTGATGGATCAGGATCAGGCAGCGCATCAGCTCCCCCGACAAGGGATGGAATAGGGTGGTATCACAAAACCAGAAAGAGGTTGAGATCACCAGGATTGTGCAACCAGGGGGACAAGAATCCGCAAGAAGGAAGAAAAAGGCCAGGTAAAGAGGGCCCCTAGGACACAAGGCTGAGTGAGTGAGTCCCTGCCTGCGGTGTGCGCGGGCAGACTTCACATCGCTTTGGGGTAGCGCCCTGCTGCGGCGACAGGTCGGTTTCGATCGCCCCGGTTCTGAGCTGTGATTCGGTACTCAATCCGGCCATACAGCGGGCAGCCGCCTGTCAAACGCAGGGTCAAAGTTGGCGCCGCCCTATTTTTGCAGTGGCAGAGCTGGCGGTTGAAGGGCACGAACCGAGCAGCGTCTGGGAAATGCGGTGTCCGGTGAGACTTCTCCAGGGCTGGCAACGATGGTGCTCTCAAGGCTGATCCAAGGGTTGGGTGCATGGGAATACCGAGCCCGATCTTGAATCCGATTCTCAAGCTGCTGCTGTCCAAGAAAAAGCACAGGCCGTGCGATGAGTGACACCCCATTCGAAACCATATCCTGGAACGGCCCCGCAATCCGGATGCATGGTCGCGGCGCAGTGGTGCCTGATGGTGGGTCAAGGTCGGACCCGGCAGTCACCTGAAAGTCGACGGCAGGAGCGAATCGGCAAGAAGAAGATCAGGTTGCACAAAAAGCGCCAACTGCAAACCTTCTTTCCTGTGTTAATTATGTCAGTTGAGCATCTATCTCAAGATGGATAACGACAGAAAACAAAATCTCAAAAGACCTCGTGCCGTGAATCGGAAAATATGAGACCAGCCGCTGCAGCAATTCGAAAAACAAACGCCAACGCCAAGCATCACATACCCTAACCCTTACCCCTGAATCTTGCGGCTGGCGGAAGGAGCGACTTGTGTCGAGGCAGGGACGCCGACTGAGTATCGGGCCCGAAAGAGTATATTGATTTTGAGTGTGACTCATTGCTGCTCATGTGAGGTGGTTAGTGCAAGTGTAAAGATAAGAGTCAATAAACCACTTGGAATGCACTGGCTACCACTGCTAGGAAGCGGCACATGACGCGTCAGGTAGTTGGCTCTTGCCACCTCTCAACAACTCAAAATGACTAAGATGTCGACTTCGGGCACTCCAAAAGTCTTCCGATTTCCTCCGAGACTGAATTACAATTTCACTTTTAGAAAGATGTCGTACCATCCCGCACTCATCGTTAGGAACCGGGTTGCAAGAACGCTCACTCAATGATGGAGCAAAAGACATACACAAGAAGACCAAGACGTGAAGTGTGAGACAGACAAGCCAAAACCCAATTCCCACCAAGCCAATTCCATCCCAGTGACGATAATCCCTCTCCGGCCTGCCAGAAATCCAACCACGGTGTATCCATCTCTATTCAACGATGATAGTGATCCAAACCTAAAGCCACGTGAAGACGAAGGGGCACTCTCACAGCCCCCCCAAAGCTATAACACCCGTTAGTCAGTATCATAATCATCATCATCATCATCATCATCATTTACACACAGACCAATCCTCTCAAGAAGGGAAAGAAAGCAAAGGGAAAAGAAAACAAAAAAAACAAAAAAACTCACCAGCAGAATAACACAAATACCACGTCAGACTCGCCCCACCGTCCAACCAACCGGGGTCAAACCCAGCCTGACTAAAGAACTGGTACGCGCCCCTGGGATCAATCGTTGCATAGTTGGCGTACAAGATCCCCTTCCACCCGCCCTGCACGGCCTGGGCGCGCCCGTTACCAAAGTACGTCTCCCACTCCTCCCTCACAAACGCCGGGGTGCGCACAAACGGCGTGTGCGGCAGGAGGGGGAGCATGTGGATGCCCTGGATGTACTCGATGTTGGTGCCAAAGTAGGTTGTGTGGTCGATCTTGTTCTCGAACAGGATGCCCGCCACCTTGTTTCCGATAAACTCGCGGGGCTGGACCGTGTTGGAGGACGTGTACAGGTAGTAGGACTGCAAAGAGCGCGCCTGGACCGAGAGCATAAGATTGGCGCTGTTTCGGCGGTGTCAGTTGGTATGGTCATTGCTCTTCGGGGATGAGGGGAAAAGGAGGAGGTAAAGCCTACCGGGCTTCGAGGTTCTGGTCGCCCGAGACGGAACCCCACATCTTGAGGGCGTAGACGTGCATGGTATCCTCGGAGCTAGACTCTTGGTCTTTGCCGTCCAGCGTGTCGAAGAGGCCGTGGGCCCAGCTGTGGCCGTGGAACCAGTCGAAGCACCGCCAGACGGGGAAGTACTGGTCCCGCGTGCTGGGGTTTGCGATGTCGCGCACGAGCATGTTGACGTAGGCCTTGTTGGCGCCGATCCATGTCGGGTCTAGGTGTCCGATCACGGCGGCCGTGTAGATGAAATAACCCCAGTGGAAGTGATGGTCGTTGTAAAGAGTGTTGCCAAAATCGACTCCGTTGTCACCGGTCACGTAGGTTGCCGAGGAGACAACGCCGCCCCAAGCGCCTAGTCGTGTTAGATCTCAAGTCAAACGTTCCCCACAAAATATTCCCCGATACTTACTCTCATACACCAAAGGGTACTGCTGCGAGTTCTGCGCAAAGCGGGCAAAGGCCACCTTCAGCTGCTGCAATCCAGCCTGGGCCAACCCCCGGTCTCCCAGCAGCTCCTGGATTGCCAGCATGAGGCCGGCAAACTTGGCCAGAGCCTGTCTCAGTCAGCTCACATTCAATCTTGATGCGCGCTGCCACACTCACCTTCCCGCTGAAGTACATCGAGTTCTGGTCGGTCTGCTGGAGTATGTTCTGCGACACCTCCTGCTGCGCAATGTTACGGATCGTCCTCTTGGTAGCATCCGAAATGGAACCAATGCTCCCGGCCTGCGGCGACCAGGGCAGGAAGCCAACGGTGGTCGGCAGACTTGACTCGACCATGACCCACGAATCGGCCAGGACGGCGGTTGCTACCCCCTTTGTCGTGGTCTGCAGCTTCAAGCCGGTCATCCTTCCCTTGGTGGTGTCATCAAAGGAGCTCTGGTGATGCGGCAGGGCAAACATGGCGAGCATGGTCCCGCTCATTCCGGCCTTCGTGAAGGAAAATTTGTATAATCCCTTTGTACCATCCACGGATCCCGAGAGGTGGACGCCGGTGGGATACGCACCGCAGGCCTGGTCGTACACCTTTTCGCCATCTCCGGGGTCCTTAGTCACCTGGATAGTGCCGTAGAAGGCCCCTTTGGCCTGGGCCAAGCCATTGTTGACGACTTCGAGGTCTAGCGGGCTGCCTTTGGTGTGATAAGCGTATAACAGCCAGGTCGCCCCGTCTTCGAGATGAAGCTTGTACTTGGTGACTCCGGGCTTGGGGTCCGTGGTCGTCCGCGTGACGGCCCGGTAGAAGACGCCCGTCTGGATCACTGGACAGGCGCCATTGTAAATGGCAGTGATGAAACCTGACCCCTGGACCAAGGGGAACTGTACCGCGGGAGACGCTTGCGCATTCGGGCGTAAGTTGACTTGGGCAGAGAAGTCCGTCAGCGAGTCCGTGGTCAAGGTTGTGTCAGATCCCAGCTCCTTTGCGGAAAGGCAGACGGACTGAATCCCGATGGGGTTGATAAAGTACGATACAGCACCGGTCCCCGGACTGGCCTGGCCATAGACTCTCTGATTGGCATCAACATGAGAAATGGCCAGTCCCCAGCTGCCCGAAGCCCCCTGTCCTCGCGCCCACGCAACCGAGTACGGGTGGAGGTACGTGGGCGAAGTTTGGTTTCCCAGATGGAAATTGCCGTAGAACTTGTTGGTTTCGATCGGGCCCTTCGCCGTAATGCCCAGTCTGCGCACGGGGTGGTCTTGCCTCCTGCCAATATTCGCCGGTGGGGCATCCGTGGAAATAGGATCTGCAAAGATGTCTCGGTTCATCATTTTGACCGGAATTGACGGTGCTACTTTAAGACTCGCAATGACCGAAACGGCTGCAAGTAAAGAGGTGGGCTTTGGGATCGGGCTCGTCAAAATTGGAACAACCGTAGCATGCCCAAGTGTCTCGAGAACGGACGGGATGAAGCCGCTGGCGGGGGTCTTCTTGCTGGCGAGGATCTGGACTGTCCCGGACGGGTTGATACTCGTGATGACTTTGGCGGGAGATGTCAGGACGTCTCTAGAAGGAGGATCGTTCCAATCCCGTTTCGACCCAGGCTGAGCTTGCTGGTTGAGGTTGCTGGGGTGGTCGTCCGAGGCAAGGGATGTGACAGCCTGCAACGCAGTTAGCAGCACGAACACCAACCTCCATATCTGCCCCATTTTTGCGATGCCAACATATCCAAGAAGTTTTAGGGCCAGGATTTCCTCGCAGCTGGGGCCGCAGGCCATATAACGGCTGCCCATCCCTTCGGAACGGGCGCAATCTTAAACTGATCCGACTAGCCTCCTTCAGCCAGACGCCCTGATCGTCCCGCCCCGGCCCTTCTCCCGGGACACGAGATGGTCTTCCGTGGCTGACTGGCATACGTGGATAGACTCATT
This sequence comes from Chaetomiaceae sp. B2702, assembly GCA_023628455.1. Classification (NCBI taxonomy): domain Eukaryota; kingdom Fungi; phylum Ascomycota; class Sordariomycetes; order Sordariales; family Chaetomiaceae; species Chaetomiaceae sp. B2702. The sequence goes on along the minus strand of JAMAKP010000003.1, from coordinate 232,416 downwards.
CCACTCTGATATGAAACCACACGTTCGACATCAACACAAAAACATATCCATACCTTTGGAATTTCAGGAATGCTGAGAGAAGTAACTAGGGAGAGAGGGCCGAAGAAGGGCTGGATATGCTGCGGTAGCGTAGAAGAGGGAATGTAGGTCAATTTAAGGTAAGACGGTGTGAGACGAGGTGACGTGGGTGAGTTGGTGGGGGATATGGCGATACTGAGGTTTCGAGGTTCCGTAGGTTACTGAAGTTCTGTAGGTGTTTGGGGTAGACGAGGGGTAGATTGCGCAGCGACGCGGTATCTCTGGAACAGGATGCATCCTAATTAATGGATTCCTGGAAGCTGGGTCCTGTCCCAAGAATACAACTTGGAAGTCGCTTGGAAGTGGATCCGAGTCTTACGCAGCGCCGTGTCGCTGCCATCTCGGAACCCGTGAGGCAAGCACTCCCGATCCCTGTCCCGGTGACATCTGACGCCGGTATTTGGGTGTGTGTCGACATGGATCATCTTTCTAGAACCGGATTTTGGAAGGAATGCATTGCGGCTCAGTCTTGGGGCAGGACGCGGCGAGACATGGCATTTACTCCTGAATAAGGGTGACTTGGGTCAGGGTTGATTTGACGGAACATCACCAGACAAGAGGCATGACAAGCCTCAGGATGACTTGAGAGGGTACGATTGCCTAGCATTTCCGATGACCTGCTTCAGTCTCTTGACAATGTGTTAGACTTTGCCTCTGCGCCATTTGTGAAGAGGGCAAGGCCGCGCAGCCAACCACGGTGAGGCTTTGATCAACGCCGGTTTGTGGTGGCAGAGGTCAGGCCAATGGCCATGGATGCCAGCAACCACACAGGTTGGGGACTTGCCCGTTGGGGAGATAACTCCGACGGCTGAGACAGGTAGTTATCAGGAAGTGCTTGTAATCCGGGGATAACAAGGCAGTCATGTTGCGAATATTGTGAGTCCTCACATTCACAGACCAAGGGCATCGAATTTGCCCGTCACCGGGATCAGCCTCGTGACGGGCTTGGTCGCCTTCCTTTTCTCCAGCCCCGTCTCCCTGACCGGCCGCCTTGCCAGCGGTTTCCTCTCGTGTCGATTCTTGCTTTCGCTTTCCACATGATGAGCCCGCGCCTCTTCCCCACGCGACACCTCTGTCTTTTCCAGCCCTGTCTTCTCCAACCCAGTCCTCGCTCCACGTTTTCCGCTGTGCCTTTCACCAGTTTTCCGGTGGCGACTGCTCCTGGACCGACCCTCCTCTTCCTTCCTGCATTTCCTCACATCTCGCTGGTCCAGTACCCATGGCCTTGAGATCACGTCCCTCTTCAGTTGCGTGACCTTTTCCCAAAAGACCACCTCCTGCTCGGTCGAGCGAATGTGAACAATCTTTTCGGCCCGGATCTGCTTGTTCTCGCGGAAAGTGCCAACACTGCCCTTGATGTCCAGCACGTGGCCCACGTCGATGGGCGAGTCAATCACTGGGAGCTTATTCAAGCCCGTGTTGGACTTGGAGTCTGTCGTCGCGTTTGCAGCGGAGGAGGTTCCGAGTGCTGCTCGAGGCGGTACATTGACGACGCACTCCAGAGTCGCCCCGCTGCCGTCGTCGATGGTGTAGAAGTGCCTCGTCTCGCGTTCATCGACCGCGACCACGACGCCCGAGATGCGAACCCATTTTATCGGGTGATTGAGGTGGAAATAGACATCCTGGCCTAATCGAGTAATCGCCGAGTCAGACCCCGCGTGGACGTAACCACATGGAGTGCAATTGCATTCACCCACCTTGGAATCCCGAATGGCTCCTCAGTTCCCAGATGTCGGTGATCCGGAAATGGCACCAGCGGTTGATGGTCGGCGACAGGTGGAAACAGTACTGAGGGTAGAGTTCGGGCTTCGTCGTGTCGGTCATGGCATCTTTGGTATCGTGTGACCGTGCCAGCAGCCTTGAGTGATGGATTGTGCCGAGATGATGCTGATCATTGCCGCGAGAGAAGTTCTGTACACGTTCGCGGCCTGGCACATGCGGTTGCCATTTCGAGGCGTGGCTTGGGACAGAAGGTCCGGCGCGAATTTGAATTTGGACCCCTCAGCAACAGAGAAGCTGATGAGGCATCAGTGCCAAGAGCCCGAGTGCCCTGTGCGGTTGGCCAGGTGACGCTTATTCGTGGGCCCTTTCCCCCCCCCCGATTAGGGAGGAGCAGAAGACTTGCCAATCAAAGACTCACTCGATGTTGCATTTCTCTCTTGCACACCCTTTCGCTTTCATTGTCTCGGTGGTGCGATGTGCGATTTGAAGTTTACCAGGTCTACTCTTGACCTCTTGACTCCAAGAAACGATCATCCGGTGTGTGCAACAGAAAGAGTCACACTGTCTCACGCGTGATGGGTCAAGGCGCGACAGAGCATGAAAAGTGAGCTGCTTCTACCGTACTTGGGTCGCCTGACAATTTTGCTGCGGTGGAAACGGCAGGATAATGAGTCGGTCTCTCATGTATTTGCTACGGGGCGAACTCAAGTTGATGGTTGATATTCTGGCACCATGCTGGCTTCAGCATCAGGGACCCATGGAAATTGCCAGGCCAGAGCTTCAAAATCAGGCTCAACCCCAACATCGTCACCCAGTACGTACCCGCCCTCGGGGGCCCACGCTGGCGGCAAGTTGTCGTTGTTTGCACTGAAGCCCATAGATGGTGTTTGAGTGTCGTCAGGTATGCCCAAGAGCGGAGGTAGGCTCTCATCAGCCAACGGCGCACCTTCACCGACAGAAGATGCCTCGGGCACACTTCTCAATCCCACACCGCTGTCGGCAGACAAGCTTGCGACTGTCTCATTTCCCGAGAGTTCCGACCTGGTGGCCCCACCTGGCCTGCTGGAGCCACCGTTCATGGAGGATTGAGATGACAACCAGGCTTCAAACATCATGTCCAGACCGCGGTTAACTGCCTCAACGCGATATGATTCGATATCTCCTTCGAGAGGCAGGGCGGCGCGGAAGAGGCCAGCGGCATGGAGTTCATCGAGCAAAAGCCTGCGCCCCTGACCTCGAGCGTACTCACGAAACCGACAGAAGTCATCCGAGAGCCCCCGGTCAATGTATGGAGATGTCGGCGGCAAGCGGCTTGGAAACAGAATTCGCCAGATGGCGAACCACTGTTCCGATTCAGACTGGCCAGCTTTGGACTTCTTGTGCAGCTCGTCTTTCTGTGGGCGGGCGATGCCGTTTCGCTCGTCCCAGGGCCTGAAAATGCAAACCGGGCCGGGGTCTTGTAGATGCTGCTGATGGGCGGCTTCATCACCAAACAAGATCTTGCACCGTTCGCAGTAGATGGGTGTGTGTTTCCGTGTTAGGTGCTGCTTCACGCGGTTCACCTCGAGGAAATGTTCCAGCTTGAGGCATTTCCGGTGCCTGTCGGGTTCAAGCTTCCAGAATGGGCAAGCCAGGGCCTTGCGTCCCGGGGCCTCCCGTGCGCGCTTGGGTGCCTTCGGGGGGCGCATATTTCCCTGCCCGTCGTCCGCATCTCTTTCATCCTCCCCATCATTGACTCTCCTTCTCTTGCCATTGGATCTTGAAGTGTCTTGCGGCTTCGAGGCGGCCGCTGTCGCCGATGCGTTCCGATCAGTTGGGTCTTCGCCATCGTTTTGAGGGGGTTCGCCGTTGGGTTGAGCACAAACGATGACAGTTTCTAAGTCAGGGCGCGTGTCGGACACCGTTGTCGGTGAGCACTCGGAAGAGATGCTATCTGAGGCCGAAAGAATACACGCGTACCAGTCCTGGTACCCCCGAAAAAGCCGGCGGGCTACCGTATCGATAATGGGCGACAGCTCATTGGGAATGTGACAAGATGGAACGTCCGGAGAGACTGGTACTGACATCATCCTGGAGTCTAGAGATGTCATTGGGACATCCGTGGTCGAGCCCAGAGAGGTGCGCCGGTTTCTCAGATTGGCGCTATCCGAAAGGGTGGAAGACATCGATTTATGATTGCATGGCTTGCCGACGTGGAGCGACGTCGCAGCCTCGTTTGATAGATCTTTCAGGCTTGCGCAGTCGCCTACAATATGGCGGTACCTTTTGATATCGTTAGAAATGCTGAGTCCTGGCTCTGTTCGGCATCGACATGGTTCGTCCGCAGCGGTTACAACATGCCAAAGGCAGACGCCTTGCGCGAATCTTGCAAGCTTAAGGTGTCCATCGGTACTCGTCAGCTGAAGGGCGTTCGTCGAGTCCAAACTCTCGTTCGAGGTCAATGAAGCCAGAATCTTGGGCGATAATTCGAGCCCCAGAAAAGAAGATGGTCGGCGAGGGGTTGGAAAGCCCCGAACAACAACAGGCTCGGTGGGCTTCCCAGACCAACCAAGTTTTTCCAGCACAGAAGACAGAATTGAGGAATCGGCGTTGATGCTGGGTGTAGCTGTGGTTCGAATTTCCCAAACGTTTACAGACGGAACCTGGATGATCGATGGGGTGCAATCGGTCAGTATTCCCCAGTCGGTTGGGGCTTGGAGAACGGCTGACAGCCATGCCAGTTGTTCTCCATGCTCAGCAATGGAATGCGCAACCCCCTGGACAAGTACACTCAGGTACCCTGCGCTGATCGAAGCCCAGACCTTGGTGGATCCGTAGGAGGCCGCTATGTGTCCGAATTAGCGATGCGCTTCACTTGTCGTGTGCGGTGGACTTACTCCGGCGTTGAGGAGATTTGGCCTCCACCTTAAACCTGAAGGCTGCTCCTAGTAATCTTAGCAGATGTTTGCTTCCGGGACCCCACGTTTGCGCAGCGTACTCCTCCACTGTGCTCGCTTGCGTGTAGTCGTCGGCTGAGCCGACCAGCACAATAGCGTCAGGCAACGCGTTGTCAATGGTGGTCTTCTGGAAGTCCATCTGCCGGAAAAGCCTCTGCTCAAGTGGTGTCCAGGGGATTTCAAAAATTGCTTCATGGATGCGCGGGTTCCGTGCTTTGCTGACTCTGTCCTTGGGGAGCGCGCTGATAATCTGGCGTCGGATCACATCCACCATGATCCGCGGTAGAGAGCAATCCCAGTGGAATGTAGCTTCCTTTAGCAAGGTCCCAATAAACCACTCGTATGCCTCGCTATCGAGAACGGCTCGACCGGAGAGGGGTAGTTCGGGAGGGGTTATGCTCTCGTTGGCATCTGCCGCCCCCTGGAAGCAGTCAGAAGCATCAGGGGGTTCCGGGCTGCGATCCGGCGGGTTGCTTTCCCACAGGCGCATCTTCTCCTCGACGGACATTCCCCCTTGGTGCTTGCAAAAGGAGTCTTCCTCATCGGCTGCCTGAAACATATGCCTCAGCTGCGAAGTGATCTCTCTATTGCAGATCAGTCATTATCCTGGAAGGAATCACGTCAAGAAAGCCGCGCGTGAACTCACACACGACGGCTGTAGAGGAAGCGTATGATCCGGCGGTCGAGTCCATTCGAATCAAGGTGGGCCAACCGAATGGCAAACGCCTTGATCCGGTCCGGGAAAATCCTAAAGAATGAATCCCTGTTTTTTTCGTCGACATGCCTCCGAACTCTATCGTAGATGTCGTTGCAGATCTCAAAGATAGATTGCTGCGCCACAGTTGGGATGACTGTCGATGCTGCTGAAATGGTAGTTCTCGTCTCGTCGCCATGCTCGATGTAATCTTGTTCCACTTCCGAGTCTGGCCTGCCCTCATAACTGGCGTCGGCTGCTCGATCAGCTCTTCGTTGCATGGATTCATAGGCAGAGTCTGTGAATGGTGCTTCGGGGCCGCCGCCTTGAGGTTCGGCGTCCGATATACCGGGCGCTCCGTGATTCTCCAATATACAAGAAGTCTCACTATGTGTTTCCTTATTAGAACTGTCGTTGGACCTGTCCAGAGGAGGAGGAGGAGGTGGTGGTGGTGACAGGGGCGGAGTTTTTGTGTCACTTGTGGCTTCAGCTTGCTGTGTGGTAGGTGACGGCCCATTTGGTAGCAGTTGCTTCGTCCGCCTCCGGCGCGGAAATTTTGTGACCCGCCGACTCACAGTGAAAGCTTCTTGCAACCCCGGATCATCCGTTGCCTTGCCGGCGTGACAATGTCGTATATGCCTTGGGGTGTCAAGGGTCAGCAAATCTCATGTTGTCATTTTCTCCGTCGGTGCAACCTACTGCTGCAAATAGTCCCGAGGAAAATACATGGAGCCTAGATGGGGGCAAAATGGGCAAACGCCCAAGTAGGTAGACTCATGGGTATTGGCGTGGGAATCTGCTAGTAAGTACTGGGTCTGAAAAGGCGGCGCTGTGCAACCAGGGAAGCGACACAGATAAGTGGCGGAGGGGTTGCGCTGGTCAGGGGACCCCCCGTCCCTGAAACCTAGCACTGCTCTGGGAGAAGCGGGAGAAGATGAAGGGGAGGGACATGATTTCCAAAGGTTTGGAGGCTCGGAGTCGGCGCGGGTAGAGCGCGGTGAGCAGGGTGGTAGTGTTTCTACGAGGGTTGATACAGGCACTGCTTCCGAGATTGGTGGTGTAGAAACTCGAAGCTGTACAGTGGGTGTCGGTGAAGGAGTGGTGCATCTCGACTGCGCTTCCTGATTCCGACCCGTGCAACTCCTCGACAACCGCTGGGCGCCCTGAACGAACCCATCGGGCGTTTCGATTCGAAGGTCTCCGGTCAGTCGTCCTGTGTTTGTTTGGCTTGTCTGGCTCGTCTGGCTCTCTTCTTGGAAGCTGCTGCCATAACTGTCGCATGATATTTCGTCGAATTGAGGGTAGGGCTCGCACGGGAGCCCGCTAGGACATTCGATAAAGAAGGAGCTGCATGCACGGCAGTCACATGCATAGGCAGTCTTCGTGGATGCCGGGGAAAAGGGGCGAGTGTATGTGGTCGGCTGGGAAGGCGATTTGGGGTCTGTTTTGTGGTGAGAAACCGAGCTGGTAGTGCGTGAACATCAGCAATGGCGCAGTATTAGGGCATGCGTACCGGAGTCAAGCAATTGTTGAGGACGCCATGCAGTCAAAACATCATCCAGCTCCAGAATATAGCTAGCGCCCAGAATAGTTTCCATGACGGCTCTCGCTTATCACAGTGGCCCATCGATTATGTTCTATCCTCGGCGTAGGGCCGTGAGATAAAGCTGGAGGGCATCCACAATGAATTGAAATGGAGATAAACTAGGAGGTATCTCCCGATCAACACAAGAAGGGAGTCAATTGAATCAAAGTCATCTTGTTTTTGTGACTAGCTTCCATGTTTCTCAAATCGCACAAATGTGCCATCTGATTTCATTGGACTAATACCTCATTCCGCCGAATAGGAGATCGGGGAAAACGCCACGCAGGAGGACTTACCAGGTTCCCAGGCAGTTGATATCGTTATTGCGTAAGAAAATAAATTTCTCAGAGCCTGGAATGATGATCAAACAAGCAGCGCCGATCGTCCGCTCCTTGATCAGTGTTGAACGGTCCAGTCACTCCAGGGGAGGCGGTCTCAGAGAAACACTTCGCTTTCATTTAGCGATTATTCGCCGTGATGGGAAAATTCACTAAAGGAAAGTCAAGTATCATAGAAGTTGAGAGAGCCGTCTGGCTGCAGTTCTCGAATCACCACTAATGGTAGCAGGCTTGAGTCAGCGGTCTACCTAGCTGTAGAGCAAAAGAACGCGGTGCCTAGGTACCCAGGTTGGACCTTGTTGAGGGGTATATAGGGCGCGCCCAGCCATTGCAGGGCAATCATGTCCTTTTGCTTGGGTACGACAGACCTTGTAATTATACCCGGTCTCAGAGAACTGCTATGAATTGATCTCGGAGCAAGCTTGCATATTTGTCTAATACCGAAAGCTTGAAAGGCAAATATCAACGAATGGGCATACAAACCTAGCTGAATATTGTGCTAGTTATAGGAGCGCGAGCTCGATTTCTAAGCGCACAAGGTGTATGTACCAATTGTAAATCAAACTAGAAGCCAAAGCCGACCACTTTAGGTAATAAAGCCTAGAGAAAAATTAGTGGGTCACCAGAACGGTAATATGCCATCATCCTGGGCTTACGCTAAAACACCGTCCTCCGTAACGCCCATGCTATGTTCTTGAAGCGCCATGCCGATCCTTAATACCTCCCTCCGGGGACAATTTACCCATTTACACAACCAAGCCCATATTCCAACTCCGAACCCATGACCAGAACTGAGACAATCCCTCATTTCCGCTTCTTCCTGTTCATCATATCCGCCTGTATAGCTTGGAACTGCTCCTCCGAGATATCCGGCTCCTCTAGCTCCTTGACACCCCTCTTCTTCCCCTTGCCCGACTTGGCCTTGGGCACGGCACCGTACTTCTCCGCCAGCCTGTCCAGCGCGCCCGCCCTCGACGCCTGATTCCGCTGAATCAACGCCGCCAGACCGGCCTCGGAGTCCTTCTTGCTCTTCTTCCCACCGCCGCGCAGCTTGTCATAGACGCCTAGTTCTTTCGCCAGTTCGTCCGCTTCCTGTGCCTCCTTCTTCGCGGCCTTGACGCGCGCCTGCCTCGACTTTTTCGTCTCCTTTGCGTACGCGTCAAAGCGCGGCACCTCCTTCGCCTTGATCGCCGCGTCGATGACCTCGCGGAACCGCGCGTCGTCCTCGAGCACGTTGCTCAGCATCACCGATTCGTAGACGCCGTCCATGTCGCCCTCAAACTCCTCGTACGCGGCCAGGATGTCGTCCTTTTCCTCGTCCGACCCCTTGTATTGCGCCGCAAACTGCTTGATCGCCTCCTCCGAGATGGCGTCGCGGTACTGCTCGCGATAGAAGTCCGACCAGCTGAACCCGTCTGCGTCGACGACTGCTTCTGAGGTGGAGCCGGTCTCATCGTAGCGTTTGCGCCGGGCGGGGTCGGAGAGAATGGCATAGGCGAAGGCGACTTGCTGGAATTTCTCTTTGGCTTCGCCTTTCCTGTCCTCCGGTGCCTTGTCTGGGTGCGTTTTGAGTGCGGTTTTGCGGTAGGCAGATTTGACTTCGTCTGGTGAGGCGGTGCGCTCGAGTCCGAGGACCTCATATGGGTCGATTGTGGGCAGCTCGCCTTCGGTCAGGTCGTCGTGGGAGGGCATTGTGTTTGTTGTTGTTGTTGTGGATTCAAGAAGGAAGAGCTCAATGTCGCCGAGAAGTTAAATGGGTTTGGACTTTGGAACCGCGTCGCGTTGCGCTCAACCGTGTAAGTGGGGTAATTACAGGGGTGACACGACCCCTGCCCGGCATTTTCGCACTGTCGAAAGGGCAAGCCTAGCCTGCAGCAACCCCCGGCGGCGTCAAGTCCCACCACACTTTAGTCTCCATCTCATCACCACAAAATGTCTACCACCCGGCCGGACGATCACAAGGCATACATGCGGCTCGCCCTTGAGGAAGCGCAGAAATCACCCCCAAAGCCGACGAACTACCGTGTGGGAGCCGTCCTGGTGGATCCGGGCATGAATGAGATCCTCGCAACTGGCTACACCCTCGAGCTGCCAGGGAACACGCATGCAGAACAGTGCTGCTTCATGAAGCTTGCAGAGAAACATGGTGTTTCTGAGGAGGACCTCAAAGAAGTCTTGCCGTCTGAGCTGCATCTCTACACTACAGTCGAGCCCTGTTCAAAACGGCTGAGCGGGAATATGCCCTGCGTCGAGAGAGTGCTCCGGTTAGCCGGCTCCATCCGGAGGGTTTATGTTGGCATCATGGAACCCGAGACCTTCGTGGCCGAAAACACCGGGAAGACGAGCCTCCAAGACGCGGGGATATCTGTCATTCATGTCGAGGGGTTCGAGAAGGAGATCCTAGAGGTTGCGACTGCTGGGCACATCAAGGGTTGATCACCGAGTAGACCTAGCGGCCTTGTCATTATTGAAAGGGTCGCCACGGGTACGGTGGGCTTTACCTTGAGAAATGCAACAGATTTCACCTCCTCGAAGTTCAGCCTTCAGTCGTCAACTGTCCAGTCAGCTGGTCGGCGTGAGACAGACGGGTCATTACCGTGTTACCTCGCACAACCCGAGGCGAGGGTTTCGACTTTTCGTCTCTATGCTCTGTCAAATAAGTGCAAGAATCTGCCGACCAAGGACCGCCCGCTCACTTCAAGATGCTGCCTGCCTTCGTTGATACGAGTCGCCTTCTCTGCGAGTTGAGGTAGTCACCAAAATTGAGTCAATACTTCTTTTTTCCTTGACATCACAGCCGGATAACTACTATGCTTAGTAATTTTAGGAGGATCAAGAACGACTCTGGTTGTCTCTCGGCTCTATGAGAGGTCTGGAAATACTACAATTCTGAATAAATCCATCACAATACTAAAACCTACAACGTTTCTTCTTTAGTGATTAGGAAAATGCGGGTTGGCTATATAGGATATGTAGAAACGCCTTGCTTAATAAGCATTCAACAAGCTGCGTAGCTCAGGGGAAGAGCGCCGGGCTCATAACCCGGAGGTCACTCGATCGAAACGAGTCGCAGCTAAGATGAGATTTTTTTTCAATTCTTCTTTTTTTCCCTGTGTTATAGCTTAATGGAATCAAGATGGTTTTTGGTTAGTGGTTTGTAATTGGGGAGTAAGGCCATACAGTTGCTCCTTCCTTGCTTGTTCGACTCGCCTAAGATGCAAGGTATGTACACCCTTAGATCCTGCATCTATTCCTTTACACTTGATTGCATTTGGACACAATACCTTATTTAACAATTACTTAAGCCACTTATGTATTGTTTATGTATCTACCGTAGGTTGAGCAATTCAAAAGCAAAGCCGCCCGATTACGTGAAGTCCTATGAGGATACCGCGTGTCGCCTAGCTCTTTCCTTCTTTTGTTCTTTCCTCCCCGTCTTCCCGTCTTCTCGTGCTCTTTCTCCTTTCTTCTCTCAACGCATTGTAATCTCATCTCCCCTTCGCATGACTTCAACACCCAGAAAGTATCAATGGATACATAACCTCATTTCCTTTTATATGTATATCGCTGCGCTTATAAGTGAATTGAAACCGGAATACCATTGGAGAGAAGGAGAGAAAAGATGAGAGAAAAGAGGGAGTGAGTCACTTTCCAATCACCGAGAACTTCTCTCAAGTTGCCACATTATTGCAGTACCCCGGTCTACCAATACGGGTTCGTGATAGGTACCTCAACCGCATTCATCCCCTTCACCTATATCTTCTCGCCCTCTAATATCGGCCTCGCCTCTTCGCTCCTCCACCAACTCACGCTACTCCCAGGGTACTCATACCTGTCCATGCTTTCGGGCTTCATCTCGACGCTGTACCCCGGATCCACCGGGGTCTGGTAAAACCCATCCTTGATTACAGACGGGTGCAGGAAATGCTCATGCAAATGATCGACATACTCTAGCACTGACTGCTTCCCGCTGACCACAACATAATCGATGGTGCTCAGATGCTGCGTGTACTCGGGCAACCCGACACCGCCCGAGTGCGGCACAATGGGCACGCCATACTTCTTGGCCATAAGCAGCACCGCAAGGACCTCATTAACGCCACCCATGCGGCAAGCATCGATTTGACACACGTCAATGGCACCAGACTTGAGCAGTTGCTTGAAGATAACCCGGTTTTGGCACATCTCGCCCGTGGCGACGCCAATCCCATACGGCCGTAGCGCATCCCGGACCGCCTTGTGGCCGAGAATGTCGTCGGGCGACGTCGGCTCCTCGATAAACCACGGCTTGAACTCGGCCAGCTGCTTCATGTATTCGATGGCCTCGGGCACCGACCAGATTTGGTTGGCGTCCACCATCAGCACGTTCCCCTTGTCGTAGCCGATCACCTCGCGGGCGATGCCCAGCCGCCGCTTGTCGTCGGCGACGCTCCCGCCGACTTTGAGCTTGAAGTGCCGGTACCCGTTAGCCAGCGTCTCCTGCAGCAGCGCGCGCATCTTGTCCTCGCCGTAGCCGAGCCAGCCGGCGCTGGTGGTGTAGGCCGGCACCGCGCGACTGTTCTCGGCGTCGCGGATGCGGTCGGCCTTGCCGGCTTCTGTCTCCTTGAGCATGGCGATGGCTTCTTCGGGGGTGACGGCGTCGGTGATGTAGCGGAAGTCGATGCAGTCGACGAATTGCTCTGGTGTCATCTCCGCTACCACACGCCACACGGGCTTGCCGAGGGTTTTGGCCCATAAGTCCCAGATGGCGTTGACTACGGCGCCGAGGGCGAGGTGGATGACGCCCTTCTCTGGGCCGATCCAGCGGAGCTGGCTGTCGTTGACGAGGTGGCGCCAAGTCTTGCCCCAATGAGCGACCAGACTGGAGAGCGTCCGGCCCTTGATGCGCTCGGCGACGTGGTTGATGGCGGCGCAAACGATGTCATTGCCACGGCCGATGGTGAAGGTCTGGGGACGTGTTAGTTCGATCCACGGAAGTTCCGGGGATGCCGGTTTACCATGCCATGGCCGGTATAGGCGGAGTCTGTCTGCAAAACGCAGTAGGCGGACGAGTAGTCGCCGGCTGCGTTCATGGCATCTGACCCGGTCTTGTCGAGCGAGGTGGGAAACCGGACATCGCGTGTTGTCCAACCGGTGATGGTAATTTCGGCCATGGTTGCTATCGTCTCGCCGGTGTCTAGGACGCGGAGAAAAGAAGGTCGAACGTGGAGTGAGGAGCACGGTTGAACAACTGGCCCTTCAAGGGAATCGACAAGACACGGTTCTTCAGCTCTGAGGTCAAGCAATTCCCTCGCCGCCAGTGATCCTTTGGACTCTAAGGACATTCATGGTCGCTCGAGCTGCGAACTGAGCCATACACTCCCGACGCTGAGCGCGTGGGGCCCGAGACCGGGAGTGAGGGGCATGGTGGGGTTCAAGTCCATCGCGGCTCAGGGGCAGACTGCGGGCTGTGATTGATGGATAAATCACGGGGATAGAAGCGCGGAGTAAGGCCCACCAGCTGGCGGCATTACGACATTGAAGGTTTCCGTGGAAAGCCCACTGCGCAGCCCTCGCTGTCGGGTTAATTGCACTCGAGGACCGAGTCCGCGGCGGCGATGCCGGCCTCGACGTCGTCTCCGGAGACCACTTCGTTGGGGCCAAGACCAACTCCCGGTCCCAGTGGTTTGGAAACGAATCTTGGCCGACACACACCTCGAGAAGAAACACAGAACCGGAGGATAGACAAGTTCTGTACGGTGTAGAAGGGGGAAAAGATGAATGCCTCGGTGAACACTGGTCTTGAAGTTGGGTTGAAGATGTTTGAACTCCGCAAACGCACTTCGCGGAACAGGCCACTGCGGAGCTGATCGTCAGCTTTGCCTGACATAGTTCAGCTTGTCCACTAATCCCGAATCGTACGTGTTATGAGCATGCTGCTTAGGCCATCGCTTTTCATGATAGCTTGACAGGCGACGTCTTCTATGGCATGCTGTGAAGTAGGGGGAGAAAAAGCGTCAAAAGGGAGAAATTGCGGTCCTTTTTATCTTGCCCTCCCAATCCGGACACACTTGGTCTGTGCGTCCAGCATGAACGGCAGCCTGGAAGTGACGTACTGTCGCACCGCGTAGTTCAAGGCCTGTTCGATTTGCTCCTCGTTCAAACCTTTTCAGCGAGAAAAATCATCCATGCTACGAATTTCTGCTCCGTTCCGGCCACTCATCATGTTACCGGCACCTTTCAACTCTCTGGACGGGGCTACATAGCTACCGCGTCTTTCGGCTCCCAGAATTCAACGCTGAATCCTGCCTCAAGGTGTTCTCCTGTAGTGTCCAATCCACACTTGTTTTCCCAGCATCGCGGCCACCCCCAGAGCCGTCTCCTTTTAAGTTTCTTTCTTTTCTTCTTTTTTCTTTTTTTTCTTCTTCTTTTTTCCACGAATTGCTTTCGACCGACAACGTCCGAGGGTTTCAACCTACTTCCGAACGGTCTGTCGCCTGCAGTCAAGCGGCTGCGCATGCTGCGCACGGCTGAATCGAGACCTTCAATGAGTTGTAGGAGAGCCTGCCCGTTCAACGCTGTGGCCGATACGGGGTCAACCTCGTTTCTCGGGCTTCAGATTTCACGTGAACAACGCGAACCGTCTATTCCCGAGAGCTTGGGCCCCGTCGAAGGCAAACTTGAGTGCTCTGCCGGGGAATACCCCGCCATTGAATCTCACGCGTTCTTTCATGATTCAGGTCAGCAAAGAGACCTCCAGGCACTCTGCCTGCTCACAGCAGCTCTGACCAGTTCTGATTAACTACGAGACTGTGCATGGAGGCATGCAGAACCGGTTTTGGTGTCAGGCGGGCATCCAAATCGGGGCCTCGGAGCCGCCTCCAAGTGGTGTGGCTCCCTCCTAAGCAGGTTATTCGGACGTCATCTCTCTTTGACAAGCCGCGATATAATTGACCACTTATACGCTTCCTTTCATCCGCACCGTATGTCAAACATAAAACGGCTCCTGTGCCGTTGCTATTGTCCCCTAGTCAGCTTGCTATTATCCTCGTCGCCTAAATAGGCATTTCTCAATAAACAATGGCACAAAATAATGAGGGCCTGTTGGCCACCTCCCCGGCAAAGATCCCCAGGCTACGAAGAAAACTCCAGAAGTGTGTCACGAAACAGCAAGCTAGCATCACATCCCGGTTTGTCTTCGGCGTGCCGAGTCCAGCAGCCGCAACAAAGGCCCGCGATACCACAGACGACAAGTCGGCACCTGGAGCAAAACCACGTCCGTCGTCGACGACGACGAGGAACAACAAACAGACCGTGCTTTCCCAAAGAGAAAGGGGTCTGTACGAGCACGAACAGCCGCTCGAGTCTCTGGAGCGCGTAAGACCCCAAACATACATAATCCCTGAGCTTTCGCATCTCGTCAACACCAGCCCGCAACCGCAATTGCCACCTGGCGCGGATCTTGCAAATCCTCCAATGCCGAAAATGAGACGTCGCGCAAAGACGCCTATCTTATCGATCGGACAGCTGGAGGACATCCCGCGCCCCGGCAACGCCCTCGGCAGGACATCGAGCGTCGACCTCATCGCAGAGCAGTACCAGGCGATACTCGAGTCTCGACGCAGCTCCGTGTACTCGGAAAATTTCTTTGAGCATTCGCCATCAACCGACGACAGCGATACCGATGCACCCGTGACACTCAGACGGCGGCGTAGTTCAGGCTGCCACCAGGACGAGTTTCGCCTCCGCCACTCTCCACGTACCGTCGAACTAGCAAACCCCTCACCTGCTTCAGACGATGGCACATTGGTCTCGTTTCAGGAAGAGACAGTCTACTTCAAGCCCGTCTCATTCTCCGCGGGACTAGAATCGCCGCTCCCATTGCTGAGCCGACAAACAAACCCGGACGACAATGTGAGCCTGCAGATCTGTCTCGACCTCCTTACGCGCGAGTTGTCATCAGCCATTGGCGGCCGGCCGCAGCGCTCGTCGGTGGGGCCCGCGGGGCTACAAGTCCTGCTCATGATTGAGGCGTACGAGAGGCTCCGGGATCAGATGGCTGAGCTCAGCCAGAGCAACGAGCAGGCGCGGTCGATGGAGATGATGTTTGATATGTGGCTGCGGGCGTTGTATTCGATACATGATTCAATGACGGGAGGCGGAAAGGTAGAAGACGATGACTACGAGGTGGCGCTTGGGACGGAGGAACTGGACTAGGAGATTGCCAATTCACGATACCAAAGGCAAAAGGGTTCCGGGGCGGGAGTGGATGAGGCGTTTGGCGCGGTGGTTTGATTTGGGTTCCCATAGTGGACGGGCTCCCTCCTCGACTGGGGGATATGGCCTTCTTGCTTCTCTGTATATATTTGGACATTAATTCCATGCATTCAATACGTACTGCACCATTATGATCCAGCAGCAGATTATTGTATGTACGAAGCACCTACCTAGATACCCCACCATTGGAGTTCTCCCCGCCTGCCCCGCAGTAAGGTCAGACATCGCGCTCAGGCGGTGGTGGGCTTGGCTGTGCCAAGAAGCTGCGGAGAACGCTCCATACCTCGCGCCCAGCTTGGCGCTAAGTCGCCTGTCGCTAAGCAAGCACTCCACTCGGCCCGTGACACGACTCCAGTTCTCGAACTGAGGCGACTGAACGCGCATTTATCAGCGAGTTAACAGCTTGCCATCTTGAGGCAAGCTCTCACACTAGATGCAATAATTGAAGGAAAATGAACGACGACGACGACGAATACGGCGATGCCGACGATGTCTTGAATGCCCTCGCGGCCGCGCAACCCGGCCCGTCTCGACCAGCGCAGCCGAAACCAGTCCCACGGATCCAGCAGCCGACGCCGCAGCGACTCGACCGAGCGCCGCCATCTAATGCCTCCGGCGCGGGACCGCCCAAAGTCGTACAACCCACGCCGCAGGCCTTGCCGACCAGGGGTTCAGGGTCGTCCATCCTCGTCTCGCCCAGGCAGAAGGGAAACCCAGTGCTGGCCTGCCTGAAGTCCATCCCGTGGGAATACAGCGACATCCCAGCGGACTACGGGCTCGGGCTGACCACCTGCGCGCTCTTTCTAAGGTTTTTGCCCCTCCCTTTTTCTTTCCCACACGTACTCAACTCGACTCGCCTCTCAACTGTACTGTACTGTACTGTACTATACTAACCGTCAACCCAGCCTCAAATACCACCGCCTCCACCCCGAATACATCTACACGCGCATCCGCAACCTGCAGGGGAAATACAACCTGCGCCTCCTCCTGACGCTGGTCGACATCCCCAACCACGAGGACGCCCTCCGCGAGCTGTCCAAGACGTCGCTCGTCCACCACGTCACCGTCATCCTGGCGTGGTCCGCCGCCGAGGCCGCCCGCTACCTGGAGCTGTACAAGTCGTACGAGCACGCCGGGTTCTCGGCCATCCGGGGCCAGCAGGCGACGGGCTATGCCGAGCGCCTGGTCGAGTTCGTCACGGTGCCGCGGAATGTCAACAAGGCGGATGCCGTGGCGCTGGTGAGCTCGTTTGGCAGCCTGCGCCATGCGGTGAATGCGGCGCCCGAGCAGGTGGGTGTCGTGGGCGGGTGGGGGGAGAAGAAGGTGAGGGCTTGGTGTAGGGCGGTGGAGGAGCCGTTTCGGGTGAGGAAGGTGGGGAAGAAGAAGGCTGGGTCTGGGGCTGGGGCTGGGACTGGGGGGGCCGTGGCAAGGTCGTCGTTGTCATCGTCGGCGGCGGCGGTGGGGGATGCCCGTATTAGGGAAGAGGATGATGATGATGATGCAGAGGCCTTGATTGCCGCGGCGGAGGTGGAGGCGGGGGCTACATCAGGGAACCGGCAAAGCGAGCCTGTACCGTCCCGGGCGCTGACCGCGACTGCTTCCGCGAACCCAACCGCGCGCAAGGACGATGCGCTGAGCGACGGTGTGGCTGCCGCGCTGGCAAGGCTTAGAGAGAAAGGTTAACCGGTCTGCGGGTTTTCGGATCGGAAGCTCGGCCACGTTTTCACCGCACGAAAACCAACACTGCGTGCGGCTCGTGCAGAGATGGCCGCTCAGCAGGCAGGAATGGAAATGTCCTTACTGCTGGGCGCTGCTGTACTTGCCGGACACTGATCACCCCGCTCTTGAGTTTGCAAGGGGGGGAGGCGGCGTCGTATCGGTGGTCAACCACGCGCGGAGTAACGGTTCGCAACATTTGCAGACGGAGATGGAACATGCGGGAGATTCAGAGAGCACTTTGTGTTTCCATCTTCCACGCGTGGTTGCGGTAGTACCACCGCGATGAATGGCTGCAGGAGCGAAATGTGGAAGGTGGGAGAGAACAAAATCCAACGGCAGCACAACTCTGATCAATATTCCCTCGTTTCCGCTCGCAACGCCTTGCACCGCAGATGGCAGCTGACATTGCCAAGCGGAGGGTCCGGCACTTCTGGTTGCCAAGCGGCGGTAACGACGGGAGAGGCGCACGGGAGTTGGGTAGGCAGTGGTCGGGGAATCTGCAGACCTACTTCGTAGTTCCCTGTGATCCGACATGCATGCGCACTAAGCGGGGAGGAAGCAAGTTCGGCAGCGTTCATCAGGGGGGTTGATGGGGATGGATGGTGGGTGAGGGGTCGCAGTTTGTCCAACCCACCCTCAATAGACTTGATGTGGGCGCCCGCCATCCGATCTCGAGCGTTGCACAGTCGAAAAGAAACGGCCAAGTTGCGCCGATATTACCTGCTTATTGCATCCGCATTGTCGGGTCACCAAGGATGCGGCTCGCCGATTATAAAAACCAGCAGTGTGTGCTACATACTTTCTTCGTCTCGTAGCCAAATGTTTGGCCAATATGACTCGGTCCTCCTGCCAGGCGGGAGTAGAAAGAGAAACCGTTTTAATATCGCAGGATGCAGCTCAGCGGTGAGTTGATCGTTGCCAGCACTTGGTTATTAACTCCGTGCTGGCTTGTTTCCGCCCTTCGGGCCGTTTCCGGGTTTCCCTGCCCATGCAGGACCAGCATTGGTTTACTGAGGTGGTATTGGGATCTCCTTGCACTGCCCATTTACGGTATCGCTATCGACAATCGTTGGCGCCGCCTGCGGGACGCGTCAGAATTGGGAGGAAGCAGGGCAAAAGCCTCGGAACAAAAACCTTCATCATCATCATTCCACTTTGCAAATCAGCACCTGCGTCCGGTCATAATAAGCCAGAGAAAAACCACCACGGCGTTGTAACCATCCATAGGTATGTCTCCGCTCTTGGGTGATGGTTCCTACCTACCGTAGACCCCCAACAACACCCTCGATCTGAGGCGCCTGCCATATTAGGCAGGTATCGTTACAAACTAGCCAATCACATTGTGACCCCGGTGATCCTACACAGCAACCCGATCGGCACACCTACCGGACCGCAGTAGGAGAATAGGTCTGGCTACTTGTAATAGGCAGTTTCGACCAAGCAACGAGTGACTTGCTTGGGTTTTGGCTAGAGGCGACTTGACTTGACTGAGGCGGATGATACTGTAAGTCTGTAACAAGACTATGAAGTATGAAAAGAGAGAAAAGGACCAGGACGGTAGGTACGTACCTGGGTACCCACCACACACCACACAAAACCTTTCATGGGCGTTCGTACTAGGTATGTACCTACCCATGTAAGAAGCACCGGGGGGGGGGTTGGTGAGGTAAATAAAAATCTGGCCGAGTTATGGCCAGAAGAAGCCTGGTGGGTGGGCCAAAGATTCCTCGTGCCTGTCTGTTGTCTGTGTCTCAGCCCGTGTGTTGCCTTCCCTCTTCTGCGCGTAGCTGGCCCCGCCGGCCCCCCCCCCCCCCAGCCCCGCAGGGATGATGCGTGTCGGTCATGGATGGGCTTGGATGGCATGACGCCTTCTCTCTGTATGTACTGTCATGTCTCTCTGTGGCTTGTGGCTTGTCTTGGCATAGCGTTCGCTGAGGTCGCGGGAGGAACAAATGGCGCTGGGTATTTACTATTTAGTATTACCATCCCATCACTGTCTAGTACGTACAGTAAGTAGGAATGAATTCCAGTTCGTGCTGGGTACTCTGGTGTTGGGTAACTTGGGCTTACCTTACTTAACTCTTAATTTATACGCCGTCCATTTCTCATTCCTTACGCGGTGTTTCACGGTTCACCACCAGCTGGCTTGGATACTGTATTTTTTTTTTTGGTGGTGATCTCTTATTTTTGGCGTCTTCTGTTGACTTCTGGTGGGCGCCGCCGGGACACGGACGACCTCATTTCCCCAACATGCGTTCCCTCTTCCTCAGAGGGAGTGCCGCTGCTCTCCTGCTGGGCCTGGCAACCGCGGCTCCTCACAAGCGCCATGACCTGCATTATGTCGTCAATAAGCACAGGGCTGACGCAGTCAAGGATGCCTTCCAGGTGTCGTGGGACGGATACTACAAATATGCCTTTCCTCATGATTCTCTGCGGCCGGTGACGAACCGGTACGCGGACGACAGGTGTGTGTTTTCCCAGAAGTTACTTCCTGCTGCAGGTGGTGCAGGTGGTGTGTGTGTGTTTGGCAATACCTAATATCTCATGGGTGCTACTCAACAGGAACGGGTGGGGAGCGAGTGCTGTCGACGCACTCAGCACCGCGCTAGTCATGCAGAACTGGGACGTCATCGATCGGATTTTGGAGTACATCCCGACGATCGACTTTGATAGCACACCTAGCGAGGTATCCTTGTTCGAAACCACCATCCGGTACCTCGGGGGCCTTGTGTCCGGTAGGATCCTTTGCACGTTGACATCCAGCACGAGCCCGGTCTGACACGCTGCAGCATACGACCTCCTCGGCGGGCCCACGAGCGATCAGGCCAGCCACAAACGCGACAGGGAGGCTATTCTCAGCCAAGCAAAACGGCTGGCGGACAATCTCAAAGTTGCCTTCGACACGCCCAGCGGCGTGCCAGACAACAGCCTCTTCTTCAACCCACCGCGCAAGGGGGGCTCAGCAACAAACGGCGTCGCCACCATCGGCACGCTGGTGCTCGAGTGGACGCGTCTGAGCGACCTGACCAACAACACCGAGTATGCCGACTTGGCACAGAAGGGCGAGTCCTATCTCCTACGTCCACAGCCAGCGCTGGGAGAGCCGTTTCCGGGGCTGCTGGGGACCAACGTCGGGCTTACCGATGGCCAGTTTGTCGACGGGAACGGCGGCTGGGGCGGCGGCACTGACAGCTTCTACGAGTATCTCATCAAGATGTATCTGTATGACCCGGTCAGATTCGAGGAGTACCGCGACCGCTGGATCGCCGCCGCCGACTCGTCGATCAAGCACCTCGTCTCGCATCCCACCACCCGGCCCGACCTAACCTTTCTCGCCATGTGGCGGGGCAAGGAATTGCGGTTCATCTCGCAGCATCGTACGGGCCTCCCCTTCCCTACTCCTCCTCCCCACCACCCGTACTCACATATCCCCCACAGTGGCCTGCTTCAATGGCGGCAACTTCATCCTCGGCGGGCTGACCCTCAACGAACCCCGCTACACGCGCTTCGGGCTGGCCCTCGTCGACGGCTGCCGCGAGACGTACACCTCGACGGCGACCGGCATCGGCCCGGAAATCTTTGCCTGGCAAGACGCCGCGCACCCGGCCGACGCGCCCAACAACCCGCCCCCGCCGGCCAGCCAGGCCGCCTTCTACAACGCGTCGGGCTTCTGGATCCCCAACGCCGGCTACGTCCTCCGCCCGGAGGTCATCGAGAGCTACTACTACGCCTACCGCGCCACGGGCGACCCCAAGTACCAGGACTGGGCGTGGGAGGCGTTCCGGCGGGTGAACGAGACGTGCCGCGTGGGCAGCGGCTATCCGAGCATAGGGGACGTGAATCGCCCTGGCGGCGGCGGGTTTCACGACTTCCAGGAGAGTTTTTGGTTTGCCGAGGTGCTGAAGTATAGCTATCTGATCCATGCCGAGGTGAGTGTGTGTCGGAGGGCCTACCGCGCGGAGGGGATGCTGACCTGTGGTGATAGGACGCTCCGTGGCAGGTCAAGGCCGATCACACGAACCAGTTTGTGTACAATACCGAGGCGCATCCGATACGCGTTGCCGCGGGGACGGAGGCGCTGAAGAGGTAGTAGAGTGGGCTTGGAAAGAAAAGGGGGGGGTTGTGTGTCTATTTCTTGCACCGGGAAGTGATTTTGGTTGGTGTAATAGGGGTAGGTAGTGGGTAGTGTTTAATGCTTTTGAATTCTTGCTCTTTACACTTTGCGATGAAGTGTGTAACCAGCTCGTCCTCCCACCTCAATACATACAATCATGAATTACATAATCCATCATCCCTTCCCACCGTGTGCCTCAGATCCTCTCTCTCTCTCTCTCAAGCCCCGCCTTCACGCTTGGCATACTCCTCCTCCATGGCTTCCTCGTACCGCCTGTCCGCTTCCATCTCCGCCTCCGTCTTCTCCCTCGTCGTCCCCGCACCCGTGTTGACTCCGGCGCCGGTGGGGCGCGAGGAAGCGTCGCTATCCGTGGTGGCTTGTGTTTGACGAGGCTCGCCTTGGGTGTCTGTGTGGGTGCATGGCTGGGATGGGAGGCGGGGTTGGTTTTGGTCGGCCATTGTTTCTTTTCTTTTTATTTTCTTTTCTTTTCTCTTCTTCTCTCCCCTTTTCTTTTCTTTTTACTTTTTAATTGCGCAAAGTGGAAAGCTTGAGGCGGGTCAAAGAAAGGGGTGGTGATTCAAGCGGAATGGATGAATTGAAATGGTGATGAGTGTCCGTTGCGTGATGCTGGTTGTTGGATGAATCATGAGTGGTGCGGTGCGCTCTTATATGTACTATAAGTTAACAATTCTTGGCGGTGGCGAGAGAGCCAGTGGCAAGGCCGCGTACATACATACATGTATGTACAGAATACTTGCCAATGACTCCCTCACGCGGTCCCGGAATCTCGCATAAGCTGGGAAGTGGGGTTTCCGTTCCCGAGGTACAGTAACCCGACATGTGTATCGCTCTTCGAAATACATATATACTGCCGGTTCACTACTATTATCATTTCTATCATTTTGTTTTGTTTTATAAGGGTAATGCTCTGAAGTAAGTACGGTACTGTAAGTAAAACGTCGGTTCGCATCCGCCCGAATGAATGTTCAGCACTCAACTGACATTTTATCAGATGGCGCACCGCCTAGCATCAAACGCATTGGGTATGGATTATGCAACGTTGACCAACCGAATACTCTTCAATACAGAAACGACAACCGCATCATGCCCCCGCCTCACCTGGTCTTCCGCCGCACCTTAAATGTCTTGAGCGGGTCCTTTCTCCCGCCAACCTTAAATGACCGCCCTTTGGGTTTGCCTTTCCTGTGTTTCCTGTCCTTTCCTCCCTCCTTCTTGAACGGCACAAAGCCAACCTTCTCTGACGCCAATGCCTTCGCCCCGTCCTTGGGCAGTAGATAGTCCGGCACATGCTTGAGATGAGGCTGCTGTCTTGTTGTCCTGCCAAGTTCCCCGTCGTGTCTCAGGTGGGAGAGTTCTGTGGGGTTCTCCTCAAAGTACCTACAAAGCCAAAGTCAGCATGCTGCGTGGCCAGAGCCAGGTGTGCAAGGAACAGTCGAGGATACTCACCGCTTCAACGTCTCACTCCTCAGCAGCTCTTGCCGCAGTTCTTTTGTCCTGGCCTCCCGGATGGCGACCTTGGTGACAGCACGGAGTGCTTTCTACAGGTTAGACAATTTTGCAGAGAGGTGATTGAGAGACGGAAACAAACCATCATTCATGCGGTATCTGAAGGCCTCCATCTGCGACTTGTTGAAGTTGTATGGCTCCAACGTCCTGTTCAGTTTGCCCTGTTGCCTCGTCACCTTGGCCAAGACCTTCTCGTCCTTCTCGGTGCTTTTGATTGTCGTAGGCTTATGCTTGCCTTGAAGTTCCGTGGGGACCACAAAGGAGAGAGCAATGCCGGCGCGTCCAGCTCGGGCAGTGCGCCCTATCCTGTGAGTGTATGATGACGCCGATGTCGGCATATCAAAGTTGACCACAGCCGCGACGTTCTTGAAATCGATGCCTGGAGCGAGTCAGTGGTGATTTGCAACGGCCAGCTCGGCATGCATACCTCGTGATACGCCGTATTCCTCGTCCTTTTTGTGCCTCCGTTTCTTCTTTGGTTGTTGCTCCGCACCGGCCTCCCCTTGCTTGTCTTTGGCCTGCTTCTTCGGCTCCTTCTTATCTCCTCCCCCCTCCGCAGCCTCGTCTCCAAACAATTCGCTCTTCTCGTCTGATGCGATAATGATGTCGTAGATGCCCTGCTAGCTGATTAGCCATCTATTTCACCCCGTGTCCAAAAGGCGGCCTGGCGTACGCGGTTGAATTCCTCGATGATTTTTATCCGTGTGTTGATGGGCAGCTCGGAATTTAGAACACAACTCCTAATGCTGAACTGTTCAAAGAAGAGCTAGGGACTGTCAGCAATTGCCCCGCAGCCGACCAGCAACTGACTGCACCAACCTTTAGCCGGTACGACCGATCAATGTCGGCGACAAAGATCAGGCACGGCCCCTTGATCAACTGCAACTTGAAGATGAGGTAAGAGACTAGCCACTTGTCATCCTCAGCGCACTTGACGTAAAATTGTGTCAACTTTTCGTCCTCGGCCCCAAACTCCTCCTTCAAATCCAGCACCGTCGGATTCCGACAGAATATCCCCTTCAGCGTATCCAACTCGGCCGATAAGGTCGCGCTCATCATGATGGTCTGGACCCCCTTGGGCAGCGACCGTGAGATATTCTCCATATCCTCGTCGTAGCCGTACGACAGCACTAGGTCGGCTTCGTCCAGGACCAGGTATTGCAGCTTGCTCAGGGACAGCGCCGACGAGTTGACGCTGTGCCAGGCGCGGGCGGGGGTCGAGATGACAATATCCGGGACATTGGCGAGTAGGGAGCGCTGGACGGCGTCCGACACGTTCTCGGTCAGCTTGGCGGCGTGGATGTCCTTGGCGCAGAAGGCCGAGAACTGCTCGATGGCTTTGAAGACTTGGTCGGCGAGTTCGCGGGTCGGGACGAGAATTAAACTGGCGGTGAATTGAGTAGAATCGGCCTTGAATGGATTGGTTAGTATAAGGGCCCAACGGCAAGGGGACGGAAATGTCTGGGTACGCATACGGTCTTGCGCTTCAGGATGCTGGAGAGAACAGGGAGAACGTAGGCGGCCGTCTTGCCGGAGCCTGTCTTGGCCTTGCAGAGCACATCCTGTCCCTGGAGCGCCAACGGAATGGCCTTGCGCTGGACGAGGGTTGGCTTCTCGAAGCTCTGCTTCGCGACGGCCTGCACGAGGCGTGGGTCGAGACCAAGCTCGGCGAACGAGGGCTCGGCTTCCTCTGCGGGTTGTTTCTCGGGCCGAGTGGGCTTCGTTTCTGGTTTGGGTGTTGCCGCGGCAGGCTCGTCGTTCTTGTCGAGTTTTCGCTTCATCGTGTTGACGTGGACGGGGAACGGGGTGTGGCTTGGGTCAGGTACTGTACTGTACCTATGATGGTGAACCTGGCGGTAACTGTCAGGGTCCTTCAACCCGCGGGGCCTTCGACTGGGAAAAAAATTTGGGCCAGTTGAGCTTCTCGCTATTGTGATAAGATAAGACGGTGCCCGCCTTTGCCTGCGCCAAGTGGGCGCAACAGCACCGGAACCCCGCTTACTCCACGAGCTTATTTGACCCCTGCAGAAGCCGGCCGCCCCATCGAGGCCGCTGTGTTCCGTCGCCTATAGGCGCCCGTCACACACCCGACGGATGTTATTGGGGCCATGGCATCGAGGAGAACGAGGCCACCAGTCCACGTTTTCAGACACTTAAATCCTGACTAGGTATTCATGTGAGTTAAGTCATTAGATGTGCCGGATATTTGGGGGGGTTTTTTTTTTCAAAAGATCAGACTCAAATCATCGGCTCTCTTACGCTTTGAACCGCCGATAGATATTACAGATATTACAGTTCTCTCTTCGACCGGTTTACGGCGATGAGTACTTGTATCCATACTTCTCCTTCGCTTCCGCCACCAATCTCTTACCATCTTCAACTGTCTTCTTCCCGTCCTCCCAGTCACTCTCACCGTTCACAGCCCGCTCCAAGCTCGCATTGGAAATCCGGCTCGGACTACCTCCTGGAACGGCTAGGCCTCTCTGCACCGCTGGCCGCGCGAGCAATCTGTCCAGCCACGCCTTGACGTGCGGGAACTGCCCGAGGTCAATGCCCGAATACTTGCTTATATTGGCCCACCCGACCAGACTGATATCCGCGATGCTGTATTTTCCCCTGCCGGGCCCAGCGACATAGTCGCGATCGGCGAGCCGCGCATCAAGGATGCCGTACAGCCTCTCCGTCTCACCAACATATCGCTGAATGGGGTAGGGAATCTTTTCGGCGGCGGCGCGGAGGAAGTGATTGGCCTGGCCTTGCCTATTTCCGCCATTTCTGGTCAGCAAAAACTCTTGGGAGCGAGGGAGAACAGGCGGAAGTCCACGTACATTGGTCCCAACCCGCCATGCTGCCAAGCCATCCACTGTTCAGCGACGGAGTAGTCGTCCGACTCGACGGGGAAGCTGAATTTGCCCTCCGTGTCGTAGTGCCGGGCGAGGTAGCCGAGGATGGCTAATCCCTCAAAGACGGCAAAGCCATTGCGGTCATGATCGACGATAGTAGGGATGCGGCCATTGGGGTTGAGGGCCGTGTACCAGGGCTGTTTTTGCGTGTTCTTGCTGATATTAACGGATTGGAATGTGTAGTCTTTGTCATAGGCTTCTTTGAGCTCCTCGAGGAAAATGGAGGCTTTCACGCCGTTGGGGGTGCCTAGGTTGAAGCGAGTTAGTTAGGTAGCTAGAAGACAAGAGGTAGCGAAAGCGTTACACACCGAATGTCAGAAGTTCAATGCCAGATTTGGCGATGAGACCGGTGGGTTCAGCCATTTCTTCAGATTCTTTTTGGAATTTAGTGTTGGCGGCGGATATGGCTCTTTGTTGAGGATGAGATGAACGAGGCTTTCGGGTCCTGATGCGGAGCACGACGTCACGGAGAGTTTGAAAGCTTCGAGAATGATGAACACTAATGAAGACAGTTCGGGGCATGCAGCTGGTTTTTATACCCAACCCTGCAAACGAAGAAATCCGCACTGGAAACGACATATCTGCTTCGATTACCGGATTTTGCACAATCGATTCTCTTCCTTCATGTATCGCGTCATTCCCATGTTGTATATTGTCAGCAGTGTTTGGTAAGCAGTCGCTGCAGTGTGCCGCGATCTGAGTAATCGTCCGCTAAAAGTGTTACTTTAAGCCCCATAACAGCCCGTAGCGGATTAGAAATTAGGTACTGTACATCCCTACAGTAGAGTTACTCCCGGCGCGAATTTCCGGGACTGGGCGGCAGGCGAGGTTTGGGGTTTGTCCACTTAGTGCAAGCGCTGCGGGGATGGGCACATCCCGGTCCCTGATCGCTGAGACTGCCGCTCACCTGGCTCACTCTCTTTATTTCGTACCCGCAACCCTACAAAAACACCACATACCAACCAAACCAATCTTCCGCGGAGAATCTGTATATCCATTAGACGTCCGGTTCAGTTAGACCATCACACCATGTATTCGGACGGCCATACCCAACCGTCACTATAGTGCTTCATTAGGCCAATCATCAATTGCCTCCTCTTTGAGGCTACCGTCCCACGATTAATGACATCCAATCATTCCCGCCATCATCGATGATGCATCAGAGCATCCAACGAAGTGACGCCGCGCCTACTACTGAAGCTGCTAGCAGTTCTACGCAGCTGAATAGGCGACGCGCTGGCTAAGGGCGGCCAGGTTCTTATAATTTAAAACTATCGATTAAAGTGCGCCGCCTTCTACAACTTGCCTGTCGTCATGAACGGCCGTTCTTCGAAATTGAGCCCTAGTGTAAGGCTCTCAGAGCCTGCTCGAGAAAGATTACTGTATGCTCTCGAGTTTGCTTCCGCGTTCTCGCCAGGGCGGCAGCGCTACCTCGCGACGTCAGAGACTGGGCTCGAATGGGCGGACAGTGACAAGTTTGATCAGAACGGAGGGAACCCTATCCCAGCCACGACGCGATCACAGGGAACGAAAAGGCGGGTT
Organism: Chaetomiaceae sp. B2702; assembly: GCA_023628455.1. Lineage (NCBI taxonomy): Eukaryota > Fungi > Ascomycota > Sordariomycetes > Sordariales > Chaetomiaceae > Chaetomiaceae sp. B2702. The sequence continues at coordinate 205,002 of JAMAKP010000003.1, read as the reverse complement.
GACCTCCCGTCCGAGGTCGAGCCCTGCCCTCCTAAGAGAGCCCGCCTTGCGGGGCCGGAACTACAGCGACTCGATCTGGAGAACGGGCAAGCAGGCTCATATGCAAAGGTAGAAGAACGCGCTTTTTCGGTTGTATGAGAGAACACACAGAGACTGATTCAAGAGCGCACATAGACTGTGTTACAGCCAAAGCCAAGGCTTGCCAACTTGCATGCCTCATTTCTCCAAGACTTGGGCCTTGTTGACTCCCAACGCTCAACCCGAATTGACAGCAGTTTTGTTTCTACCTGGCTGGAATCTATCTATGGGTCGGACCGAACCAATGATTGCCGATCAGATAGCTGTTTGTATCGCTCAGCTATCATCCCAGTTTCGCGGCACGCTTCCAAATCGGCGCCAACAATGCGTGGCACACGGGACGCTGCCGGATTTGCGGTGCCGCCAACCCCAGCTTCTACCGGCTCTCGCCCTTACCGACGGGATAGTGGCGCTGGTGTGTCATCGCTTGATGGGTCAGTTGTGCTGTCGGACGTCCCTGCCTCAGACCGGTCTTCTAAGAAGAGTCTCGTCGAGGAGCCCTTCTATCGGACCCGAAATCTGAGGTCCAACCGTGTTCATTTGTGCAGTCCAAATGAAGAACTTCCTGAGCCCATTGCAGACCTTGTCCAAAAAGTTGGCCAGAATCGTGATTCGCCTGGGCCATCTCCGGACCAGCTTCAAGGCGACGAGGAGTTACATGAGCTTGAGAACGGTGCCGATGAGCCAGCGGTGGAGAATTACTTCAAAGACAACTTGTTTCCCGAGTCAAAGCCATCGGGTGAGCTGAGCAGGACCGACAGGCAACCCATGTATCGCCATGTTGTTCCCGACTCGGGATCCAAACTCAAAGTCAGCACCCCGGTACCAGACATGCTCTTTGGGTATAACGACGAGGCGTTTCCCCAACAACAGGTCCAGCTTATGTCTATGGGGACGAGTATGATGGCCAACAGCTTGGGCTTGATCTACCCTTTCTTCGTTATCGAGTTCAAAGGGGATGGGCCCCTATGGGTGGCAACCAACCAGTGTGCCAGGGGTTCCGCCGCCTGTGTCAACATCGCTGAACGGCTCAACTGGCAACTCAGAGAGTGCAAGAGCGACGAGGTTCAGCTCATTGATAGCGCTGCTTTTAGCGTCGCCATGAACGGCACCGAGGCCAGGCTTTACGTCTCGTGGAAACAGAACGAGCTGGACTACTATATGCGAAAAGTCGACAGCTTCTTACTCCAGAAGCCAGAGCAGTACTTGGAATTTCGCAAGTACGTCAAGAACATCATCGACTGGGGAAAGAATGTGCGACTCAACGAGATTCGAGGCTCCCTCGATGCCCTCCTAGAAGAGAGCAGGAAGGGGCTATCCGAGGCTGCAAAGGCTCGCCCACTACCAGCGCTCGATGAGGCTGCATCCAGCACCGCCAAGAAACGCAGGTCTTCTTCGAGATGCGAGAGAGATCAGGACTCTTGATCAGCTTTTTGACACCTGGCACGACGTAGACAGCGGTCAGTTGGATGAGAGAGAAGGTTTTAAGAGGGTTTTATTGCATGATCGAAGTCTTGTCCTCTTCTACCCGTTATCCCATATATAATACCACACCGAGGTCAATTTATCTTTTGTTGTTTTCTAAAGTGGTCCGATTTGAGAACGGACATTCCTCGGCCCGGCGTTTCGTACTCGAACGGCCCTCGTCACTCTCTCCACATCACTTCCTCCTTCTCCTCTTCGAGTGTCTCGGCATCCGCGTCTATGTCCATGCCCACAACTTATCTAGCAGCATTCTTCTGTTGTTGCCCGGTCATGCTGTAGAGTTTCGTAGTTTTTACCTCGGGCTGGAGCCGAGACTTTGCCGCCGCCGGGGCACACTGTGGCGGCGATGACGAGCGGGCTGGCGTTTTTGTTGAGCAGCGCGCAATAGTGACGGTACTCAGCAGGAATGGTAATAAATATTTGGCTGGCTTTCCCGCTAATGTTATGCCATGCTTGTCTCATCCAGAGCACCCTTCGGCCTGGGTGCCAGACGGCGGTAATCATAGATGGCCCTTTTGGTTATGGTTTGGGACAGGGCTGACAGATACATACATACTCAGGTACTCACAGCTCTTAGCGACTGCTGCTTCTATCGAGATTGCGTTAGGTAGACACGGCCTGTTGTTGGGAATAAAAGACGGGAAAAGTGCTGATGTTGTTGGCTTTCTAGGGGTGAAGTGGATCCTAATTAGCGCTTCATTCGTGGATGGTGACTCTGATCATGGAGTAGAGATGAGATGGTAGAGGTTGAAAGTGGAGAAGGGAAGGATGTAGGAATGGAAATGAGAAAAAAACAGAGCTTTCACTCGTAGATTCACCGAATGATCGCCGGGTAGAGATGGAAATGTAAAGGTAGAATATTGCCTGAGCATGTGTGCTAGTGTCACAATGGCTAGTTTATCTGGTTTGTCATATATGTACACAGTTCAGGGAGATAGCCAAGGTACTTGGAAAAGATGGCAGCACTTGTGTGTTGGGTTGGATAAACCCTGACACGGGTCCGCTGGAGACGATGGGGGCAAGTGTAGGAGAGACGTGAGAAAGACTGGAAAAGCCCGGGATGACGGGTCATTTAACTTTGCGCCTGAGAGATTCACATGCTGAGTATAGGTTGCGGCTTGGCTTGTAGACCGTTTCAATGAAGACCATACACGGCCCAACCGACAGCCCTGTCATCATATCACGCAACAATTGTAAAATCTCAGGACAGCGACACTTCAGCCTGATATCTTTCTCCCCGAAGTGAAGCCCAGCCTTGGGACCTGCTGCATGTCGAGGGGATAGCTCGCGCACGCCCAGACTTGACCTCCAAGAGTCCGATGCCGTTGATCGTGCTTTGAAGTTTGTAATTCTACGTCACGACGCTTCAGAGTAGCTCGATAGCTCCAACCTGGCCCACGACGCCGACTCTGAGGTATTAATAACTCGCATTGGAATTAATGGGCTGGGGCATCGAAGTGCGTGGTTGACCCTGGACCGGCATTGGGGAGGGGGGAGGAAGCGCACGCCGGGACACGACTTTTCTGGCTCGACTCTCTCATCATCATGACGAAGTGACATTGTCATACATAACATGGAAAACCCTAGACTAAGGTTTGACCGTCCCTCTCGTCGCTGCATCGTACATCATAGCTCCCTGCTCCAACACCTTGCTCCAGCGCCGGCCGAGACGGGGTAGAAACTGGAGCGCCGTTGTGGAGAAGGGTTCGGTAGATAAAAAGGCGGAAGAAACTGGTGACCGAAAGCCACACAGACCATAGCCCCTGTCGTGTCCGGCAACCTGACCGATAAGCAACTAGGAAACAAGAGAATCCACCCAAGACCAATAGCTCCTGTCCTTTTTCCGGGATGACGGTTGACGAAAAGTAGGAAAAAAGAAGCTACCACGACCATAGCTCCTGTCATTTTAGAGACATAGCCGAAGAGGTAGAAGAGAAATAAGAGAAACGTAAAGAAAAACCATTCCAACAATAGCTCCGGGCATCTTCACTATGAGTAGCCCTAGTACCGACGCTCATAGTCCCTAGGAGGGTACGGCTCCCTAGCGTACGGGTCCCGTGCGGGGGGAAAGTCGGGCGGCGGAGGTCGACGATCGTACCCGCGACCGTTCATGTACGGGTCCGGCGGAGGATAGTCCCGAGGGCCGCCGCGGTAAGGGTCATCGTAGCGGCCACGCGGGGGCGGATAATCGTCGATGGCTGGCGGGCCGCGGCGCGGGGGCGAACGGTAGCCTCCCCTCCTGTCATCATAATAATCCCGACGATGGGGCGGGGTGCGCTCACGGTACCCGTCCCGATAGCCATCTCGACGGGGACTATATCCACGCGGCGGACCACGCCGGTCGTAGTCATCCACCGGGGGGGGATAAGAGCGACGCGGGGAGCGCGAGCGAGCGCGGTCACCCCTGGGGACATCCGGCTGGGTCTGCTGAAACAGATTAGCTACTGAGTAAGACTGGACCAATGGTGGCTGGTGGTTGTACGTTGGCAACGCAGGTCACGCGGACGTTCTTAAACTCGCGACCGTCCAGCTTCTCGACGGCGGTTCTGAGATCGGCAGCCGTTTCAAACTCGACAAATCTAGAACAAAGAGTCAGCCTTCGGTCCGTGTGGATCGGTGGTGTTAACGTACCCTTCGTTGCTACCATTGCGGTTGGTCTCGGAGTAGACGACATCAAGGCCAGACTGCCGGGCGAAGTCTTTCAGATCCTAGAGGCAGAGTCCGTGTAAGTTGAGATCCTGGGGTCGAATTTGGCGATCCCGAGCGAAGAGGCAGTCAAGTCCAGTGAAGCCAATAATACCAGAGGATTAGGGACAGCGCGAGGAGAGTCTTTGGCATGGAAGCCCTTGCGCTGGGAGTGAACGGGGGGTTGGGACGATGGTGGGAGCCGAAAAAACAACGTAGAGATGACGACCCTGGGGAAGAATGCCTTGCCAGGAAGCCGGTCATCCCACCAACATGCCCTTTGCGGGGCCTGAAGTAAAGTCCAGACCAGTTGACCAAACCAGGAGGGGCTATAGAGGAGTCCAATGGGGCCAAGGATATGGCCGTTCCAAACCCCCAAGACGGGTATATCCATGACTGTATCCGTGGAAAACGAAGTGGGAGAGCTTAACAGACCTGCCAGCTGGTATCATTGGGAAGTCCAGTGATTTGCATGCGATGCGGTGTGCGGCGGGGCCTCGGGGCAGTGTTGCGATCGTGGTTGTATCCGCCGCCGCCGCCGCCGCCGGCCTGTTCACGGTGACGGGAGCCACGCGCAAACTGGACCGTGAGGCGTTCGCCCATGAAGTCGGATCCATCTTGAGCATGCCGTTAGCCAGAGAAGTGGGCTCAGGAGAGTTAGTTGTTGCCAGGGGGCAAAGGGCCTCAACGTACGGAAAGCTGGATGGAGGGACGTCTGATTAGCAAACCGTGACCGACGACAGATGGTGATCGATGGGAAGCAAGCGTACCTGGGACGACATCCCGGGCGTCCATGGCATCCTTGTACTCAATAAAACCAAAGCCATTCATGAGCTTGATCTCGGCTATCTCACCGGTCCCGTGGGTTGCGAAGTGCGCCTCGACATCGGCTTTCGTCGCTAGGGGGTTTTGGCGTTAGTGTCGTCGACGAGTGCTGGTTGATCGGGAACGGCACCGCTTCTTCAAACGATGTCGCAACTGGGAAAAACTCACCATTCCTAGGCAAATTGCCTAGGTAGAGGCGGGTGGATGACACTTCGGTCATGTTGTCCTGGGTCGCGCTGCGATGAGGTGGGTTGATGGATTGAATATCGCAGGTCTACTTGTAGATTGCGGAAGACAGGACGAGGCACGAACGTGGGGATGTTTGTCGGGAAGGCTCCGTTGCTGTGTGTGGGTGGGGTTGCAAAGCCAAAGCTTGGGCCAGGTCAATTCAAGCGCGAGCCTTGCGGCTAGCGTTGCGCGCCAAGTTGTGCCGTGATAATGTGGAGCCAACGTGCTGGTCAATGCGGACGAGATGGAGAACCGTTTCGGGTGCCGGGTGGGCGAAGAGATGCCGCGGCCGGGTGATGGTGATATCAAAGCACTAGGACGGTGCAAAAAAGAAGGCGGTTTGTTGACAACGCTGCGAGATGGGAAAGAGGAAAATTGGCGCGCAGCTGACTGTGGCAAGAGAAGTGGACCTGCGAGTGCCAAGGTGACGACGGAGTGTGGAGCGAATGGGGGAGTTCCTGCCACCCGCAGCCCCCCTGGTCACGAGGCTCTTCTTGCAACTTGCAAGGCACCCTCCCCATGCAACATGCACTATCTGACTCTGCACTTTGGGTTGGTTTGAATCTAGCACGTGTCTAGTCAAACTCCCTATCTTTCTTTCTCTTTTTTTTCTTTTTCCTTTTTCTTTTTTCTTCTTTTTCTAGCATTTCCTACCTATTGGCAGGAACTTTGGCGAGCAATGGTGTGTCTGTCAATAGACTTCCAGTTCCAGCGAGCCGAATCCCAGTCTACCACCGAGGCCGGGGACGACACGGGCATGCGCCAAGCCCTTGGTTTGCCCAACCGGCGTGGGGGAACAAGCATGCCGGCCTGGAACCCGCCAGATCCGCCTGGCTCGGGAAGGAGCCCCAGGTGCCTCACTGGCGCAGACGACTCAATTCCGATGGGCGATGCGCCTGCATGTTGCATCATGGCCCACAATACCAGGCGTGTCTTCAGCCTCGCGGGAGCCAAAGGGAGCCCGTCATGCTAACGGCAACTGTCAATCGGACCCGTTCTATACGCAATAACACCTAAGTAAGGATGTCATCGCACGAATAGCAACATCTCACAACTCTCATGACACCTCCGACTCTCGGATTGCGATCCATTCCACAAGAGCGTCCACCAATCGAGGCTGCCTCCGTTTCCTCAAACTCAGGGATACAACTCAGAAAAGCCAACGCTCCAACGCCCATCATGCAAGCCCCCACCATCTCAACACCAAGATAGTAGTAGAACCCCGAGCGAATAACAAAAGACAAACGCCATCTGCAATGCAAGTTCAAGATCAAGCCCCCTACTCCACCCCCCCAAAAATATCACACGCCGCCCATTCTCCTAATCTTCAAACAAGACATCAACAAGCTCGTCCAACAGCGTAAACGCCAGATGCGCACTACAAGAGAACCCAAAGTTAGCAAATCCATTCCTCAACTCCAACCAACCAGCTGCAAAGGAGGAGGAATAACAAAGAAAAGAGAGGGTAAGGGACCAAAAGAAAAAAAGGGAGGGAAAAAAGAAACATACTTCAACCTCGCATTATTAAAAGCAGCAAACACCCTCCGACTCGCAGCCTGCGCATTCACCCTGCCGACCACACTGCCCACCAAATCCGGCACGAGTGTCGCGAGCATCAGCCCGGCCTCCGTTCTCGTCCTCGCCTTCTCGGCCATCGTCCTGGGCGCCTTATCCCGCGGCCGTTCCCCGCCCGGCCACAGCCCCTGCTTCAGCAGGCCAATATACCGGAGCAGCGCGTCCTCGTGCACGAGCAGCTTGACATTCTCCCGCAGCTTGCGCTCGATGGTGCCGCCTAGCAGCTGGTGCAGCACGACCACGACGGCGCGGCCGCGCAGCCAGTTGTTGCCGCGGTTGAGCTCGAAGACTTCAAGGAAGATGTCACAGATGGGTTTGACGAAGGGTTCGACTTCTGATTCGAGGTCCTTGTTAGGGCCGTTATTGTTGTTGTTGTTGCTGTTCATGTTGTTGCTGGCCTCGAAGGCGTTGAGTTCGGCTTCGGCTTCGGCCGCGTTCATTAGACCCGCTTCTGCGGCGGCGGGGTCCTCGCCGAGGGCTGTCAGGGGGACGGTGCCGAGCTGGTTGGTAGCCGCGGCGAGGAGGTTCTGCCCGGCAAGTGACAGCTGATCCAGCACGGGAATGCTACCCAGGATATCCTCCATGCCATCGGCAACCGAGTCGTAGAGGCGCGTGATCATGTCTTTTTGTTTGAAGTCGTCGTGGCCTGAGGCGGTGCTCTGGGGAGGTGAGTTGATGATGCTTTGCGAGAGGAAGGAACGTAAATCACGGCTACGACAGACGTCGGGGAGTAGAAGGAGTTCGCTGAGGTATTTTTCAAGGCCCACGCGGCGTCTCTGGAGAAACTCGGTTTGGAGTTTCATGACCACGCGGCGGCGGGGGAAGTCGAGGTTGCGCACGGAGGGATAACGCGTGCGAAGTTTCTGGTGCAGCTCGAGGAATTCGCTGTAGCGGCGTGTGACGATCCACGTAGCGGCCGGCATTCGCTCGCCTGCATTTCGCGAGACTTCAATGGCGTATAGGGCAAACTCCTTGCCGTCCTCCTCCCGGCCGACTTGGATGGACTTGATCTTGATGGTGGAGCGCCCATAGAGGCTGTTGTCACTCTCTTGGATGACGTACTGCTGCCTCTGCAGCTCCTTTCGACGTATTTCTCTCTGCAGACTTGCCTTGGATTTACGAAGAATCCTCAGCTCGGCCGTGTTGTTTGTCAGTTCGGCTTTCCTCAGCAGGGAGTCCACCACTGCTTCCTGAGCGACCAGCTTGTCGATGTCGTTTGTCAACGCCGTGATCGCTTCAGCAAGGCCAAGGTCACCGGGCGCTGCCTCATGCACCGCGTCTGCATCATCATCGTCATCAACGTCGTCTAAATCGGAGGGCTCATCGGAGAGGAACCGGCCCTCGTCGCCAAAAAGATCATCATCGACAAACACACCAATACGTGATGCCGCGCTCACCAGACCCAAGGAAGCCAAACTCGGCTTGTCTTGACTTTTTGCTGGCCGGTCAACGTCAAGCGAGCCCCTGCTAGACCGAGGCAGGTCGCCATGGCGGCTGGCATCAAACGACCCTCTGCTCGATCTAGGCTGCTCAGTAGCCCCAGGAACCTCAAGCGAGTTCCCACTCGTTCTCGTTGGATCCACTAGCGCCCTCGTTGCTCTTGACGCACCAGCGGGTGAGCCCCCCTTCTTGTGCCCGCTATCTGTTGGAGAAAAGATGGCACTGTCAACGTCGTCATCGCCGAATAATGATGCCCTCAAATCCTCGGCCGTCGGCGGCTGGCTCTCCTCAAGAATGTTATTCAAGGCCTGCTCCATCGCCTGGACGACCTTTGTGTCGGGAATTGGAGGCGCAGGGCTCATGTCCTGGTCAAGACTGGCCACAGAATCAGCGAGCGCGTCATCGCCTGCATCCTCTTCGTCGAATAAAGGAAGAGGGGAATGAGGTTCGTCGATCGACCGACGCGGGTCGAAGCCATTGCCGCCGTTAACATGCAGGGCTCCGAGGTCCGAGGTCGACCCGGCTCGGCGACTTATAGGTCCCGTGTGCAGTCTCGGGGCGAGACGCGCGACAGGGGTAGGCTTGGAGGAGTGATATGAGGCGGATCGAGGGAGAGGCGACCCCGATCTCGTCGTGCCAGCATTTGACAAAGCGGTGCGCTTGGAAGCCTCTTCCGCGGCCAGTGCCTTGAAGAACAAGTCTGACTTTTTGAAGTTTGGAAGATGCTTCACGCGCATTTCTTCTAGAACCGCGCTCTGTGCTCGTAGAATTCCCCTCCGAGCCCGGTAGTACTGCTCGGGTGTTGCTCGTTTGCCAGCTTTGAGAAACTCTTGAATTTTGCGCTTTGATGAAGCGGGCACTTTCAACTCAGGCCTGCTAAGGTACGCGGCGTCAATCTGGGCCAGGTCGAGTCTGTCTGATTCTGTCCACGGCGGGAGCTGCAGCGGGAGTTGCTCTCCTTCCGGTCCGTCGTCCTCGAGAGGGTTGCGGAAGCCATCTACAACAAGCCAGAACTGAACCATAGGCATGAGTCGCTGCCGGTCCATGTACTCCATGAAGTAGGAAAGAGCGGATGGATCGCGGAGCAAGTCGGCGAGCGACAACTGCTCCAGTCGGGACTCGCTAGGTGTGGCAATTTCTGCACTCTGTGGAAGCGCCCGTCGTCCCCCTCCAGCGGCCAAGTGCTGAACCCTTTGGTCCAGCATCCGCTTGCCCATCTCCAGCCGGCGCAAATAGACCTGGTCCACGTTGTCCTGTTGTGAATCCCTCATGAGCTGGCTGGCGACCTCGCTGCGGAAGCGCCTCGCATCCGAGAGGTTATTGACCTTCCTAATGGCCCTGATAAATTTCTCGAATTTCCTCTCGCTGTCCGTAGAGGTTAGACGTGGGAATGCTACAGGCTTGCCGGCCTTCGGAGCCGGGGAGGCGTGCTGATCCAGCGCCGCGCGGAGTCTCCGGACGGTTGAGCGATCTTGAAGCATAGTTCGGCCATAGTTCTCCATTAGCTGATTCCAGGTATCGGGGTCCGACAGCATCTGCATCACAGGGAACATGACCGTGCAGGCCGTGATTTCTCGGATAAGCGTTGACACCGCCCTTGAGGTAAGCAGGTTCTGCGGCAAGACCATGGGTACAATTCTAGACATTGTCTGGCGCAGGTAGTCTTGCTGGACTGTCTTGGTGTCCGAGAAAGCCAGGCTCGCAGCCGGGTGCAGCTTTCCCTCCCTGTATTTCGATGCAATCGCCAGATCCAGCTCCTCCGTCTCGGTGACTGACCGGTTCAACTTGCGCCCCCTGATCGACCGCTCGGCGTCGTAGAAATCGCGAAAGTGGGCCGTCATGATGGGGACCAGGCGGGTGGTCAGCACCTCGGCGAGGTCCAGGCCCTGCAACCGGTCGCGAACCCGAAGCAGCGCACATCGTATGGCCTTGTCTACCTCGTCCGTGAACACGGGGTTGCTACTGATGCTCGAATACCATGCTCGGATGAAATCGCGGATGATGAACTCGAGGATCTCGTCGAGGGCGGCCGACACCTTCGGTAGCTCGGGGCAGAGCGATGCCTTGGTGTAGGTTTGACGCTGTCGCAGGATGGCAACCTCGGTCTTCCACGCGTCCGGTGCGAGAAAGGCAGCAGCATCCGGGCGGGCTGATTTCCGGTGCTGGCGGTGTCGGGGCCCACGGGAGGTGAGGAGGACGAGGGCGAGCAGGGCAGCTACAGCGAGCAGCACACCGCCAACCAAGGCGTGGCCAGCCCATCGCAGGGCGGGGAACCAATTGACGGCATATCCCCAGGCGATAAAGCATGCGACGCCCGCAAGTGCTATGTCTCTCCCTTGAAGCGCCATAGTCTGGGGCTGGCAGCGGGCGGCTGTCGTTGCCGCATGTTTCGCGGTGTGTTGTTGTTCGGATCATGAGCGACCGATAGATAAAGTGAGCGGAACTGCTGGGTGTCGCGTCGCTGATGGAGCTCACATGCGGCAGCGTAACACTCAAGCAGGGACCCGCTGCGAACCCTGAGCTCGGCAGGCTTAGAACCCCACCATCATCATTTCCAGGGCATCCCACCTCAAGTCACCAACACAGCTCACACTCTCAACAAACAGAACTCCTTATCTCGCCCTTACCTAGGTACTTTACTATAGTATTACTATCGTCTGCCCCGGAGACTCTCCGCCATCACCACCCTTCACCAAACCCCACCGCACAACGTAACACAAACACACACACACATCAAACCATGTCCACCCCTCCCCCTCCCCCCACCAGCACCACAGCAACAGCAACAACATCAACAACAGAAACAGCACCAACCCCCGACACATCCTTCCCCTTCCCACCAGAATACTCCTTCCCCCCCTTCTTCACCCGGCAAACCAACCTCACAACCCACCACGCCCAGCTCACAAAGTGGTCCTCCCTCGTGCTCTCCTACTGCCGCCACCACCGCATCTTCAAGCTCTCCCTCTCCGGCAGCGGCACCACCAGTAACACAACAGCCGCCGCCGCCGCCGGCGGTGGCGGTGGCGAACCGTCCGGGGTCATAGACACGACGGCGCTCTTCCACAACAAAAAGATCAACCGACGCCTCAGCCTCCCCGACATCCGCGAGGTGATCGATTTCCTGCGCAAGAACGGGCGAGCAGAGTACATCACCGCCACGGCTGCTGCCAGCGGTAGTAGTAGTAGCGGTGGTATTGCCGAGGGCGGCGGAGGGGGAGGCGGAGGAGGAGGAGGAGGAGGAGACATAGCGTGGATCTACTGGCGCACGCCCGAGGAGTGGGCTTCACTGGTGGAAGGGTGGGTCGAGAACACGGGCCAGAAGGGAAGCGTGTTGACTGTGTACGAGTTGGTGGAGGGGGATGGGAGTCGCAGGGCTGGTAAGTTTTACCTTACTACCTACCTATCTTTCCTTTCCGTGTGTTACCTGGATGGGGGTGGGATTCAGTGGAGTTTGGAGGGTGGTAAAGGCAGCATGTGAGAGAGACTGACACAAATACGAAACAGAGTTCCATGGCCTGGACCAGGAGTTGTTGCTGAAAGCGTTGAATGTCTTGGTGAAGAGGGGCAAGGCGCAGGTTTTTGGGCAGGAGGACTCGCTGGGTGTTAAGTTCTTCTGAGGCTTTTATTATTTATTGGGGAGTTTTGCTCCTCCATGTGCGACAGTGGACGCTGGACTAGCTGGTTGCATGCCGACTGGTTCAATCAAACACCATACTCAACAGATAACAAGACAACGCCGGCAAGACACGCCCCAACGCCAGGCTACAACCGTTCTCATCCCTACTCCGTCATCCTATTGGCAATCGCGTACTTCGGGTCAAAGACCAGTTCCTGCCGCATGGCCACGTCCAGCAGCCAATCCGCCATGACAATCCGTGGCTCCATGTGGCCCTTGCGCGCCATCTCCTGGAATCGCGGCCATAGCTGCCTCTCAGCGCTGGACACCCCACTCAGCAGATACACAGGATCCGGCTCGGCACCGCCATCCTCCTCTTCCGTCGTCGGCTTGATGGTGGTGCCGCTCCGGGCACGGTAGACCTTGAAGATGGCGCCGTTGGCCTCGGCAATGTTCTTGAAGGCATCGACACCATTGGGGATGTCGGCGGTGCAGTAGATAGGGACACCCCACAGCAGGCGGCCGCGGTTGGCGCGCGCTCGGCTAACCGCCTTATCGATGCTTATCCCGAATCGCGCCTCGCTGGCCTTGTCTGACAGCGGGTAATCCTTGATTTTGGGCCGCTTGCCCGTCTCGATACAAGCGGTGATGAAGGACGAGTTAATCACATCGGGCCCCTTGGCGAGGCATCGGAGGAATTTCATCGTCCGGACCATGCTAGGCGCTGCAAGGTAGTTGCAAGGCGCGTTCTCCTGTACGATCTGAATGCCGAGCGACCGGAGTTTTCTCTGTGGAAGAGGTCAGCGACAGCTCTCAAGCAGATCAAGAATTGCATATTGGGCTACTTACCCGGTCGGCTTCCTCTGCAGACGTGTTCCCCACCCACCGCTTGTATCCTGTCAAGCAGACACGCATATCAACCTCTGGCAGTGACACCTTCGCCCTCTTCGCCGGCCGCTTATTTTCTGGCTCGGCCTCGACTTCGTCGGCTGCAGCACCGGCCGGGCTTGAACTCCTGTCCGCCCGCCCCTTGTCGAGCTGGTCTGCCGCGCGCTTGCCGCCCCAGACACCGTGACCATCCTTCGCCGTCCGCTTCTTTTCCTTCTCATACAGTGCAATGTCGGGCGCCATGTCCTGTAGCTTAGAGAGCGCTTGTGCCTTGGCGCTGCGGCTAGCGCTTGACATGATAGACGGGGTATCGTTCTCCTTGCCGGACCGGATGTGGCGTGTCTTTGCCGGAGTTGAAAAGTTCCCAAGAGCCGGGGTTGCGCGGGTTTTCCTGGCTGATCTTGCTGGCGCTGGGCTTGAGTCCTGCATTACGCTAAAGTCCCGATCTAGACCTACATTGAGGGCATTCTTGTGGGCACGCTCGTTGATCTTCCTCTTGTTCCTGGCTGTGTCGTCCATGTGCTCCTCACCGCCGGGATAGAAGATTCCCCGAAGTGTTGGCTCATCAAGGAATGTCTGGCCAATAACCTCGCCTAGATTCGTCCGTGGTGGGAAATGCCGATATTTCGAATTGTTCAGTGGCAGGACCTGGCAAGCAGCATAGCTCTCCTCGATCCAGAGGTGGTTGACGATCTCGATGTTCCAGTCCTTTGCCGCTTCACACTTTTCGCTGTGCATACGAGCCGTGATGAGATGGGTGTTTTCAGCCTTCATCGTGCGAGTGTAAGTGGCGCCAGCTGCCGTGATGAGGTTCTCGAGGTAGATGCGTGCTTCGCCTCCGTAATTTGAAAGAGTAATCCGCATTTCCTTAAAACCAGGAATGCCGTCCCTCGGTATCGGGTAATGCAGCAACCGTCGGAAGGGCGACGTCCACTCGTTGTACACCATCATGTGGTACAACCACGCCAGGTTACCCACGTCCTTGCCTTGCTGGGAGGCGCGGACGTATTGGTCACCGTCGCGATACTGGCAAACGAACATATCGCATTCCTCAACCCCATCGACAACCTCTCCATCGCCCTTGGTAATCTTGTCCGTGATTGTCTTGCGCAGCATGTTGTTGATGGGGAGATCCCACGAAAGCATCACCCTTTTCTGCGCGAAGACCACCAACTTCTCGCTCCCTTCGGTCTCGTAGGGCCCGGTCGGGATTGTTGATACAGCGCCTTCCAGCTGCTGGCTCGCGGGAATCTTGACTGCGTCTTCCGGCGCCTTGAGCAAAATCTCAGGGTCGGGTAAGAGATAGGGGCCTTCATCGATTCTCTTTCCCAACCGGAAGCAATCGTCGAACCTAGCAGAGGTGAGTCGCAGCCCACGTGATAACGTTTTGTGATGGTTCCTTACCAGTGAGGAAGGACGATCTTGCACTTCAAGTTCTTTTTCTTGGCCTCGGCGCACTTGGGGTGGTCCAGCGACAAGGCGCAGATGTGTGTTGTCTGGCGAGACAGGTCCTTGGATTCCATGCCACCGAGGGCCATGATTGCGCCGGTAATAGCCTCCTTGTCTGTAGTCGGAATGTCGGCGCAGGTGAGGATGACGTTGGAGAAGATCATCCTGGGATCGGGCGAAAAGGGGCGGACCTGGGCGACCTTGTTGCGGGCGATGCTCGCCTTGATCCAGTCAGACCGAACAACGGGAATCATCATCGCTTGCGCCTCGGCATACTGGTCGAAATCAATCGTGTTGGAAATGATATGAGTGGCCTGCGGGATTCGGATCCTGCCCTTGCGGTCCGGCTCCAGGACCTCAGCGCCATTGTCTCGAACAACCTGCGATAGCTGGTGCTCATTAGCGACAATTACGAGTCAATTGCGCGGCATGACCCGTAAATACCTGCGATATCACTGTACTCGACAATGACTTGCTCTGGGCGAAAGCGACCAGACACGACTCGAGCAAGCCCGGCCTCTCCTGTTGATCCGCCATCTTGATGGAACACGAGCGGGACTGCGACGCGTGACGGATAACTACACGCGTTTACATCAGAGACCAGCTTGGCGAGAAAGCCAGCTAAAAGTCGACTATAGGCCCGTGATAATTAAAATCAGAGGCGGGCGGTTTTTTTTTCGATGAAGGCAACCACATGAATTTCAGCCCGCAGCAAAACCAACGCAATGTGGCGGATGCAGGTAGGTGTTGTGCCTGGGAAGACGCGCTTTTCAAAAACGGCAGTGGGGAACGTGTGACAGACGCGAGGCAGCCACGCTGCACATGACCACAGACCAACCCATTTAACCTTGGCTTGGCCGCGGGCGGGTGTGGGGCTGAGGTTGAGAGGCTCGAGAAGTTGCAGGGGGTTGGGGTCTCAATTCGCAACCATTTAAAAAAAAAAAAAAAAAAAGAGAAACAAAGCCATTGACGAATCATACGCTTTGAATGGGTTCACTCGAGCGCATAAACGCAGAACGAATCTTAACTGAGTCAAGAATAGCTCTCGAAAATGACGCATCTCTCAGTCTTGATACGTGCGTACGACAAGAGAGTGGTGGCCTGCTCGTGGCTGACTCCAGCTTGACTCACAACCCCGCCGTTTGGCTTGATGGTTAGTTGACAGCGGCAGATGCTATCACTCGGCTGGGTATTCCACCGCAGTTATATCAGACTAGACAACCTCTGGACAGTCAATGTTTTGGTCAATAAGGATTGAATCGGACCATCAGTGTGTGCGAGACCAAGTCCGCTCCTGGGCCAATCAGAGGCAACTGTTGCGTATGGTCCCAAAGAAGATTCATTAGGCCACAAAGATGCGTGACCCGACTCTTCGTGTGTATGTATTTCGTAAAACAGCCGGATGTGTCTGTACGTAGATGGGTGAGCTAAGCGGGACCATGTCGGAGGTGACTCGGAGGAATCAACCAGAGGCTGACGCAGCTCGTTAGAGCTCGGAGCTCTGTTACACCCCTTGTTCGACACCCTAGCTTTTGCCCGATTCCAGGTCAACACGCACATACTTCGGACTCGAGGTCAGTATGGAACTTGTCAGCAGCGTAACAGGTATCGAGCCTTCTGATTCTCAGAAAGCATCGCCTCACGTGCGTTTTAGTCCACCAAGTTCGAACAAACCAACGAATTAAACTGTATACGCGATGCCCAAGCAGTAGCAGCCGCTGACCCGGATGATCCCCAGGAGGGCCAGTCCAGAGTCGCCGCATCCCAGCACCTATATACATCAACTCTAGGTAAACCGCCGGGAGCTGACGGTACGGGCCAAAACATTACAAAGCCGAATAACGATATCTCCATCCTGTAACCGAGGAACATCATCCTCTTTCCACCCTCGAGCTGCAGGGCACGCCACCATGTAAAGCAGGCAATGCCACGCAATTCTACCGCGTGTATCTTGTTGCGCCAAACGAAGCAAGCAGCCGTTTTGCAGTGCCGGAAAAATGCATGCATCCGAATCTATAAGTCCTCAGAACCAAAAAGTGCACGAGGAAGGCCGCGCCGGTCCCGATTGTCGTGACGTCGTCGAGTATCAATCGTTGTGTCCCTACTCCTTGATCGCGTACTGCCGCCTGAACATGTCGTCTACCTGGGTGAGGTAGTAGGCGCCAGTGCCGATGGTCGACACCTGGCCCTGGGGGGTATAATCCTTCTGAAGATGGGCCTTCTTGCGGAGGTCGCACATCTAAAACAAAACATACCATTAGCAAAGCGTTGTGTGCGAGAGTTCTTGCCTTTTCTCAACGTACCGCATCGTACATCTCCGGGGGCACCTGCTGCCGGGCGGCCAGCCTGTTGGGGATGTCCAAGACTTGGGCAATCTTCTCGGTGCTTCCCTTAACGCGGAGTGAGAAGAAGCTGGCTGCCAGGCCGGAGCCGTAACTGAACATGGCTATCCTCTTGCCCTGAAGGGCGGCATCATCGATGTGCGAGATCAAACTGGCCAAACCGCCCCAAACGCTAGCACAGTACATGTTGCCGCAATTGGTCGCCACCTGAATGCCGGGGTTGACGCGCTCCTGGAACCGCTTCTTGGTGAGGGTCATAAAAGTCTTCTCAACCACCTTGTCGGTCGTAGACTTCTCGTAGTCCATGTCGCGAATGTCAGGCGTGACATCAGCGAACGCCTTGTGCTCCGGATCGGCGAGGTAGTCATGATACAAAAGACGGGCATACGACTTGGCGACGAGCTTGCAGGTGGGGGCATGGAAGGCCATGTAGTCGAAACGGTCCAAGGGGGTCTTTGGAACCGCAGGCTCGGCGGCGCCATTGGTGCCGTTGACATGGCCGTTGGTGCCGTTGGTGCCGTTGGTGCCGTTGGCAAACTGAGCTTCGCGCTTGCAGTAGGCACGGTAGGAGGCATCGAGGGCCTTGGTGTAGCAGTTGACCGAGAAGTGGCCATCGACATAAGGGTACTCGCTCGTCAGGTCGGGCTTGTAGAAGTCGTACGCGTGCTGCATGAAGCTGCCGCGGAGGCCGGGTTCGAAGGCGAGGGGCGCATCAGGGCCGATCAGCAGGGCAACGGCACCCGCACCGCCCGTGGGACGGGCGTTGCCCTTGGCGTAGAGCGCAATATCGCCGGTGACGACGATACCATCGCGGCCATCCCACGCCGAGGATTCGATCCAGTTGATGGTGTTGAAAACGGCGTTGGTGCCGCCGTAGCAGGCATTCACCGTGTCAACGCCCTCGATGTTGGTGTTGTCGCCAAAAAGCTGCATCAACACGGACTTGACCGACTTGGACTTGTCGAGGATGGTCTCGGTGCCGACCTCGAGGCGGCCAATCGCGTTGGTGTCGACATTGTAGTTCTTGAGGAGCTTGGACAAGACGGTCAAGCTCATCGAGTAGATGTCTAAGAGAGCGGGGGTACCCCGCGCTCAAATCAGCGCCTGGGCACACGACTGGTTGCCATGGACCCGCCGGCCGCCACCACCAGGGTCCAGGGGAGGATCGGTGGCGGGCGAGTGCAACTCCGAGGGGTCCAAAAAAAACCACAAACGGCGAAAGGGGGGAAATTACTGACCCTCGCGATCATCGCAAAAGCTCATCTTTGTCTGGCCCAGGCCGATCGTGTACTTGCCCGTGCTGACACCATCAAACTTCTCGAGCTCGGATTGCTCCACATACTGCAACAATCCAGAGAGGTCAGCGATGTCGGCGGGAAGGGTTGCAGCGGCACGCGCAGGTACCGAGGTGTAGTCGTGTAAACACGCACCTGGCTGGGAAAGTAGATCTCGATGGCTTTGATGCCGATGTTCTGCGGGCGAGAGGCCATGGTGGGCGAGCGATTGGCTTTTGCAAGTTGAGTACTGAGGGCGGAGTGGTGTCGTGGGAGGAGAAAACGGTCAAAGGAAGAAAAGGAGCGGGAGGTCTCTGGCTTTTGGAGGGGTAGATAAGTATTAGCGCATCGTCTCATGTTGTTTGAACCATTCACACCGCTGTTTTCCCCATCTTGTGGATTCAACAGCCGCCCAGGCCCCAGTTTTCCCCAGCATGCATGTTGTTGGCGTTGCTTGGGGGAGGGGTGGTGAGGTGGCAGCGAGAGAAGGTATGTACGCACCTAAGTTGGGTATCTGCGCGGTCAGCAGGGTACGTTGGAACGGCGGTGTCTTTGTTCCAGGAGGGGATGCGAGCTCAAACTGGGTAGGAGCGGGCAGAGGGCGAGGGAGAGGGAGCGGGAGGTTCAAATAGGGGGGAAAAATTGATGGAGCCACACCTTCGGAGAACAAACAATAGACGAGCGCGGCCCAGACAATGGCTAGCAACCCTGAACTTACGTGGGCTGCTCGAAGACCAGACGGAGAATAAATGTGGACGATGTCGGAGGCAAAGGACGGGAAAGCGGCCAGCGGCGCAGAGACCGGGGTCCTGTGAGTTGCCTGCCCGGAGGTTTTCCGTTGAGGATTCGAGGTAGTGCCCAGGTAGTGCCCACGTCGCTTCCCTCAAGTGGCCTGGTCCCCGCTGGGGGATTTTTCTATGAGCAATAACTCTCGAGGATCTAATCTCTACGGTGGAGGCAGTATGCGAGATTGATAAAGAAATCTCCACAAGCAACGCACAGCCAGGTGGTGCACTCTGATGAGCTGTGTAACTGCTGGCAGCTAGATGTTGAGCCCCCCTGAGATAGTTGGGGTTGGGTACCCTTTTTGCTGTAGATTATTTCTCTGCATCTCTTGTAAATCCCGTCGATTATCCAACCTAAATCAGTAGATTCGGCCGAGCCACGCCCCTACGAAATTCACATGCCCCAACGCCCCAACTATTTGTGTATACAGACGGGAGTTGCAAAGAAAAAGGCAAAAATTGGGGATGGTGGCTCGTCCCGTGGCGACGGGCACCTTTCTGGGCCACGTCTACTGCGTACTGTGTACTGTAGGGTCCGGGTTTGACGCCCCCACCAAGCTCAAAGGCCCCGCTGAGCCATATTATTCGCCCGACGGGTTACAGCGCTGCAGGAACCGGTTCTTGTCCCCCTCCACCAGCACATGTCTTCGCGGTCGGCGTGGCTGAGCGGCGCGAACCGGCTGAGGGCTCTCAAATTTTGTTCGGCTTGTGAAAACCGGATGTCAGATCCAGATATTCGCCGCTTACCAATCGGGACCTGATCGCCGGTCGCGCTGAGATCATTGTGAGACGCGATCACGGCACTTTTTTTTTTTGACAAAAAAATGAGGCATCTGACATTTGGCTCAACGACATCGAAATAGTTTCGGCAGCTCAACACTTTTTCCTGAAGAGTCAGCCCATCGATTCCGTCATGCACAGCGCTCCGATAGCCGCCGGGGGCAGCCGTAATTAGCACTTGTATGTATAGTACATACCCATCCCGCCAAGTCATTCAACGGCTTATTAGAACCGGTGTTATTCATTGCGCCTCTGATCGCAGCGCCGGTTCATGTAATCATGAAATCTATGATAGGTACCAAACAATAATCCATATCATTACTCTGTACAATTTCCAGAACACCAAACTCCGCGTCATGCTTCGCCACAAAAGACAATCTTAAACCATCCGAAAAGAGCAGGTCCTAGCCCTAAAACCGTTATCGCTGCCCGCGTTACGTACCCCATGATCCAACGAACCAGGGGGTTAGAGAAGGCAGAGTCAAGACCCAAGACTCCTGACCCCGGCTCACGATGGGGTGCCGTATCCCGAATCGGCCCCCGGCGTCCGCTGTGGTAATTCGATCGCCTCCTTGGCCTTCGCAGTGTCGACCGTGATCGGCGGCATGACGACGACGGCCGGCTCCACCTTGGCGTTCGACGCGCCCAACGCGTCCTTCTCATCCTTCTCCTTCAGCTCGACAGGGGCGGCGGCGACGTCAGCCACAATAACAGCGACCGCCGGGGCATCGGCGGCTGTATCAGGGGTGGGAGCGGCGGCCTTGCTCTTCTTTTTGGTCGCCTTGTCCTTTTCCTCGCGCTCCGACTCAGACGACTCGGAGTCGGCCTCGGACGACGACTCGGACGCAGAGCCATCCTCGCCGTCGCTCCCGGCGTCGCCCTTCTTAGCACTCTTCCGCTTCGACTTCTTGGCAGCTTTCCTCTTCTCCTTCTTGGCCTTCTTCTTCTTCTTCCCCTCCTTTTCCTTCTCCTCAGCCTCCTCCCTTTCCTGCTTCTCCTTCTCCCGCTTCTCCTCCGCCTCCTTCAGCTCCTTTTCCTTCTTCTCCTTCCGCGTGTCAATCACCCACTGCTCGGCGCCCTCGACCGCCTTCTCCGGGTGCCGCTTGTTCTTGAGCAGGAACCCCTGGATCTCGGCGGGCGAGAACTCGTGCGACGGGATCTTGGCCGCAAACTTCTCCGCCAGCACGTTCACCTTGGCGATGATCTCCTCCTTCTTCTGGGCTGCCTCGGCCGCCTCAGCCTCGCGCTTCTTCTCCTCCTCCGGGGTGGGGCGGAGAACCGCGGGCTTGAGGCTGCGCTCCAGCTGCCAGAGGGCGCGCGAGTGCGGCGAGGACGCCTCCTTGGCGGACGTGGTGGGGGCGTCGTCGCCCTCGATCGGAGCGTAGAGCGAGCGGAAGATCTGGGTGATCATCCCGGTGTCAGCGCGGTCGAACTTGACAATCATGTCGACGCGCCCCGGGCGGATGAGGGCCTTGTCGAGCTTCTCGATGTGGTTGGTGGTCATGATTAGCACGCGGCCCTCCTGAGAGGCGACGCCGTCGAGGATGTTGAGCAGGCCGGAGAGGGAGAGACGGCCGGCGGGTAAGGGGTTGGGGTTGGGAGGCGCTCCGGGGACCTTGCGGGCCATGTTGTTGTTGGTGTCGTTGCTGGCGGCGTTGTTGGTCTCGTTGGGGTCGTCCTGATTCCCGTCGTCTCGGGTGTGAGTGAGCCCGGCAGTGTCGATGTCCTCCAGCAGGACGACGCAGCGCCGCGGCAGCTCAGCAAAGAGAGAGGCCAGGTTCTCCTCGTTGGCAGTGACCGAACTGAGGCTGACAATGTAGATGCGCATTTTGAAGAAACCCGCCAGCGCTAGACTGAGCGAGGACTTGCCAGTGCCTGGTGGACCATACAGCAGGTAACCTCGACGGTACGGAATGCCGCGGTTGGAGTACCACCGCCGAGTGGCCGGGTTGAGATAGTCGGTCACGTCCTCGATCAGGTCCTTCTTAACTTGCTCGTTGAGAATAACCGTCGAGAAGGGCCGAGAGGTGCGTGCCATACAACGCTGCCACTGAGGCTCGCTGGTCCCGCTTTTGGTCGTTCCGCGATAAATCTGACGGTGTTGTCAGTCACATCATTCTTACAAAGGGCATGGCGCGAGCTCGGGATTTGACGTACGAGTGTCTTGGCCTCGTCGCGCTTCATGAAATCATCTCTCGCCTCGTGAAGAAGCTCCTTGAGGATCCAGGGGTTCCGCCCAAAGCACGAGATGGAGATCTCCTCGCGCTCGCTGGCCGTCAACCACGGAGACTGCTGCTGGGGCTGAGTGCGGCGGAAGATGAGGATACGGTTCTTGTAGAAAAACCAGTGGCTTCCAAACGTAGGCGTGTAGGCAAGCGCCTTCTTCTTCTTGCGAGACATGTTGTCATCGCTGCCTTCACCTTCATCTTCCGAGTCATCGTCGTTAAAGCTTCTCCAGCTACCAACAATGTCAGTCATATGGCACTCATCCAAGGGGGGGGGCTTTTGGGTGGGGGCACATACAGATACCACGATCGCTGCCAATGATGTTAGCCACATGAACCGTCTTTTAGACCAGAAATGGGGACCACTTACGCTATTGACATTGGTATTGACAACAAATCGCCTCGCGCCCTGAGAAAAGCGCTGGTTGGCTACCCAGCCCATCAGGAAGTTGTAGCATTCGTCGTCTGGCCGCACGTCGACGACGCTCATCAGGTACGACTCGACCACGCCCGAGAAGTACTCGCTGAAGTAGCGCCATGCAAAGGTGAAGCCGCCGAAGAGGAGGATCAACGGAATGTACAGGTTCAGGTCGATGTGCAGGTATTTGCTAGCCGCGGTTGAGAAGACTGAGCAACCATGTCAGCCGTGTCTTCCGCTTGGCTGCGATTCAGGAGCAAGCCGCTGAGACGCTTCATTTCAGAGCCATTCAGACAACCCGGGCCGAAACTTACCAGAAAACCCAGGGAAGAAAAAGTCCAAAAGCTGGGCTTGGGGAGCGCCGGTTGCGTGTGCCTCCCCGCCGTCGGGCAAGGGGCTGGGGGCATCCATGGTGGTGAGGGCTTCAAGCAGGCGGGTGACGGAGTAGTGATAACGTGGGACGAGTACCGAAGACAAGGGGATGGTGTGTACAGGGTATGACAGAGGATACAGCTTGAAGGCTTTTTTTTTTTGGGAGGAAGGAAGGTCTAGTATTTATGGTCTTATGGTCTGCAGGACTGGCAAGGCGGTCGATGGTAGGTGCTGCTGCTGGCCTGAAAAGAAGGAATCTCACTGCGTCGGTGTCCTGCAAGGCACGTCTCGTCCGATCATCGTGGTTGGCCTGCTGGTGTCCCAGTCGCCATTTTATGGTCCACACTTGAGGCAGCAACACGGCAGACAATCAATCGCCCCCTTGGGTGAGGCATCCCAAGCATGCGAATCATCTGGTGGCTTGTCCTTGGTGAGAAGGCACACAGCCCTGCGCTGCAGGGTCGTCAATGCTGCAGCCCGGTATTATCATGTGGGAGTCATGGCCGCAGACGGGGTCGCTCGGCGGCCTGGCCAGTCCAGCCAAGTTATCCGTACCACCAGCAATCGGCGGCCGTCCCCGACCCGGACATGCGGTTCCCTCCGGTGCGGTGCGGAATGCTGAGCCACAACTTGGCGCAGCGTCCTCAGAAAGAGTCCTGTCGCCGGCTGAGGACGGGTGAAGACCCTCACAAGGGGGTTTTTGACCATTGACGCCATTGGCCGCCACTTGACCCCGCTCATGAGCCTGGCCCTGTTTGTCCTCAGAGGACAGCGCACTTTACCCTTTGTTGCTCGGCGAGCAGAAGAATCTTTCCAATTTCACGATTGACTGGGCCGCCGCAAACAGAAAGTCACACGGCGGAATTGAGAGGCGAGACTTGACTTGCTCTGCCTCTACCGAACAGATCGCTGCTTGATCCGCAAATGGCCGGGTGTGTTGGGCAGGCATCACTGCGGCCGGCCAACACCGGATACTTCAGGTATACAACGAATAGTTGGGCTTGATTGAATGCGTTGAAATGGATCAAGAAGTGTGAGAAGCATTTGATGGGCCAATCAAGGTTCAGTGTTGGTAGGTGCATCATATGTGCGTCGTGTGCTCGCCAATAAGTTGCGTAAAAGGGAGTGAGTGCCTGAAAGGTTCCAGCGCAGGCCGCCCATGGGCGGGGCAGTTTTACCCCACCCTTTTTGATCGCCAAGACATCAGACATTGAACAACCTCATCATACCGTCCGTGCCTTCCACCTCTTTATCATTTCCCTTCTTCTTCCTCTCTAATGTATGCCTGTGTGTTATCGTGTTATTCATGCTTACATTGTGTTCTTGATACTTATGCTATCTTCCGGGATGCTAAGTTAAAGAGTCGGCAACCTCGTGACTTCTGTAAAACAAAACACCCAGAACAGTGGTGATTGAACGAGGCAACAAACAACAAGGCCGTCATATTACCAGGCTACGATACTGCGTATATTTTCTGCCAGAGGTTCCGATGCGGAGTTGCCCGGCGGCCTCAGCTCCGGTTTCCATTGGACCATTGGTAAATCAGAATGCGGACGCCTTGTCACGGAAATCTGCACAAACCTAAAGGTTTGCGTTCTGCAGTTCGCCTGGATCGCTGAGATCGCCCTAGGGCTGCCTCATCCGACTTGCCTGTCTCTTTGGAACCGTTCGCCCGCGCCTTCAGGCCATGCTGCAGCGTGTGCAGGTAGGACAAGATGCGGCAGAGTGGCGTAAACCTTAGAATAGCTGCCCAGCCGGGAACCAACTGCACGCCATTCTTACCCCGCCTTGACCGACCGCTGACCCCGCCATCACCGAAGCACACACACAAGAGGAATCCAAAGGTGGCTCATCAAGAGAGGATCTCTTGTCATCGGAAATTAATAAGGGATGGGTCGGAAAAAAACACAATCTGGAAGGACGTGCGCAGAGTCACTCCAGTTCACAATGACAATGGCTAGATGGGGACGAGGGCGCCAATCCTGTCTGTCTGGTGACTCACCGTCACAGCGTCACAGCGTCACAGCGGAGACAGACGGAAGCGCCGTGATACATAGTTCACCTGCATGGTGTGTGTGAATGGACGTCTGCCGCTGGCGCCACAGTACAGACGCGGCGCAGCTTTTAGAGCATAAACCAAGGGTTAGGGTTACTTACAGCAGGCCACCAAAAGTGTCGGATGCTGGGCACTTGGCTCGGTGTGTCGTGTAACGGTGGGGATGTTGGGTAGACGTATCGGAGTATCGGATGGAGTGGCGGGAGAGACAAGCCCAGAGACGAACCATCCGAACGAGAGGACGCATCTCGTGCGCAGCAAAAGAGAAGTCATGTCTCATTATGCTAAGTTGCCTTCCCTGCCATCATCAGGCCCGGAAAGAAGAGACCAAATTGGGAACCGAGAAAAATTGGTATCCAAACGAAAACAATTATCCGTCCTGTTTGACCGGATGAGCTCTGGCGATGATGTTGTGTTACACGGGAGCCTCCCATCATCATGATGAACCGAAACGCCATTGGGTAAAAACGCCAGAAACGCCGTGTCAAAAGCCGAAGCTGTACAATCTTGACCAACAAGTGGCCTTAGGAAAACCAAAATCACCGCTCAGCTCAGCCATCCATAAACACCTGGACGCCGCCGCGGCCGGGCACAAAGTGGCCTCCAGGAGGGGGTGGTGGCATGTGTCCTGCCGGCGGCGGCGGAGGTGGGGGAGGCATAGGGAAGCCATTCTGCGGCATCGGGCGCGGAGTAGCATGTTGCTGCGGGTGGGGTGGCATGCCGTACACGGGCTGGAAGGCGCCCGGGGGAGGTCCCGGGGGAGGCATGCCGGGCATCATTCCCGGATGTGGATACGGGCTCGGGTTTGGGCGGCCATAATCCTCGACGCTTCCGTCGCTGCTGCAGTCATCGTCGTCCTCGTCGTCTTCCACAGTTGCGCGCTTCGTCCAGGCGCCGGTGCCCGTGGGAGGGCTACGCTGGGCGGTGCGGGAGGACCGGCCTCCCTTTGACGACTTCCGCTTCTTGGAGGACGAATACGACTCCGAGTCGTGGTCGCCCCAATACATGTAGGGATCTGTCGTCTCGACTAGATATACCTGGCTCGCTGCGCTGGACCACGAGAACATGGACCCCCCAGAGCCAGTGCTTCGAGTGTCCACGTCATCGTCGTAGTAATAGCGTCTGACGGATTTCGCCTTTCGCGGGTCACGGCCGCAGAAGTAAATCAGGGCCTTGACGGACCGGCTGTTGGGGAGACGGAGTTCCTTATAGTCGCCGGAACCCCGGGAGCCCGAGCTGGAGCTGCTGGAGCGGGATGACATGCTGAGGATGGGAAGGCGATGGCTTTATATATGTGACTCTGAATGGGCCTGGGATTTGGGAGGGCTGACAGCCTTGCTGTGTCTCGATGGAAGCATCGACAAGGGGTATGATCGTGTGATGGTGAGTTGGTCTCACACCAAGGCCAATTGAGATGGGCAAAAATGCAGGGCGACAGATGATGGTCAAGCGGTGGAGTTTTAGGAAGAGAGGAACAAGACAAGATCGTCAGAAAGAGGACGGGCGTCCCTTGAAATAGACCAGAAGCAAACGCAACTAGCGCTCGGGGAGCTCACCATCGAGTGCGTGCAAGGTAGCGAGGCGCCGTACGCCTGCGTGAGTCGGGCAAAGCGGGCGCATCCGTAGCGGCAGGGTGTCATGGTTTCACACACCAAGATCATCGGCACGACGCAAGCAGCTGTCTGACCCAAACTTGCACGAGGCTCGGGAATGGCAGAATCGAATCCTCATCGAGCACAGACAAAGCTGCGATGATTCGTTCTAAGGGCCCAGAGCCTCACAGTCGACCGAGCTCACAAACCGGGCACTTCAGGAAGTGGGTGTTTAGCATACAAGCCGGGCGAAAATCGATTGGCGTTCCCTTGCTCTCAGGGCCCTCTCTCCCGCATCGGGCGTGTCGGATACCACTCAGCCACACGCCTTGTTTTGGAGAGGAGGGCTCTGGCAGGACAGGGCCTGCAGTAGTTGCTTCTGACTGCAGCACCACGTTAGCGGTGAAGCTGCGGGTGCCCGTCCGTTTCCTCCCATTTGCTTCTGAAAGGGGTAGTTTAGATGTCGGCAGGTGCAGCTCATATGAAGCACAGCCTCTGCGTGTGTGAGGGTGTATTTGTGCGAAGACATATATATCTGCATTCACGCCCATAAACATGGCAACGACTGATGGTTGCAGCGAGGCAACAGGAGCACCTCTTAACACCAAGCGTCAGGAGTAATACATAAGGTACCTATGTATGTACATACAGTATGTACATACAGTATCTAGCACTGCGAGGGGGTATGTGCTGGACCACGGCATGGCTTACCTTGAGGTGCCCTATGCTTAGAAGATGCGGGACAAATCAGCGTGCTGCAACTCGCAGGCACATAAAAAGTCGAACAGAGCAAATCATGCTGTCGCCTTGGTTAGCTTTGCAATAGGAGGTCCTCGACGGTGGTGATGGAGAAAAAGCAAGGCTGCAACAGAGATCCCATCTTGTCGAATCCTATGGAGGGCTTCAGCCGCGCGAGTTTCTTTCACTCGTGGGGTGGTGGGTGGCCGAGTCACCGAGGCGAGGCCGTGGCTGGGATGGTTGGACGCTAGTGAGTTTGGCGCCCTGGGCCACAACGTTGTGTGACACTGAAGCGCGGGACTGGAGAGGAGGTGTGGCCCGTGTGGGTGAGTGGATATCACCAAAGAAATTCGCAATTGAGGCCAGACGTTGACGTTAATGTATTTAGCACAATGTCTGTTGATTCATCGCCAGGTGAGAGCCCGATTTGACGAACCAAGTCTATACTCAGGTTGAGAAATGCGATTGAGGGCCTAGAAGATTGTCTGCGCAAGATTGAAAAGCATGACTGGAGCCTTGTTGCTGAAGGTCCGTAATGTTGATGAAATCGACGGCGTAACGGGCGAATAGAATCGGCAGGCGGACCTCCACCGAGGAAGTTGTCGATCGCTGGCCGCAGCTGCCGGCCTCCACTGCTCGTCGGAATCAAAACAACCATCCTGGGACTAAAGCGGCGATTTCCGTGGGCGTCTTAGCGATGCCAGTGTCGTCTTTGAGAAAATGTCCTGTTCGCCAGTGTTATTCCCCCTTCCTCATAGACTGATAAAATAACTGTTGAGTTCAGTGAGTTTGCTATGCGGCAAATAGGAGTACATAAGTGGTTTCTTTTTATTAGATCCCCGGGGTTTAGGGATTTCCCGCAGAACCGGGCCATTTGTGCCTTTCAACCGATGGATTCAACTGCACTCATCTCCCGATCTGTGTGTACTGTACGCAGGATCCCAGCAGCAAAAGTGACCCAGAGAGGCGAGGGGACGATGCACCCCACGATCCCATCGCGCCCCACGACCCGGCCGCATATCGCTCGCACGCCATCCGCCAGCTAGCGCTTCATTAGTCCCGGGTTTGTTGACACATCCTGCGCGCACTCCTGCTCTGGGCCCCGCGAGCATGCACCAAGGACTGGTCCCTGCCGTCCTCAAAAGGTTGGCCCAGCGGATCGTCACGGGGATTCCGGCTGGTCACTATTGTGTGTGTTCAGAAGGAAAACTGTTTCACCTCGTCGGATATGTGTGGAGACAAGCCAAGGTGCTCGCTGCTCTGGGCAAACTGGGGACGTTGTGGCTCGGCAAAGCTTCTGGCACCGTACGCCCCATGGAGTTGATTTCGAACGCATTTCCATGCCTCCGCCCCTACATATAGGGCAATCCGCCCGCCTGCCCCCCATTTCCGGCCGCCATAGGCTCAAATCACCGGCAAAAGGCCACTGGGAGAGATTGGCTGGTGTTGCGGGACATAGATTACAGAGACTGCCGAAGCTAAGTTGCGCAGCTATTTTCCTGTATTACCGGCACAAAACGTGCTCGCAAGCCAGAGAGGCATCTTACACTACGACTGTCAGTTAATCAACGCCGAGAGACGAGGTGCGGAGCCATCAGATCACACTCCCGGCCGACCCTGAGGGCCACTTCCCGCGAGACTCGAGTCTACGGTTGACGGAGTAGGTAGAACGGGTCCCCTCTGCTCAGGCAAAGCCATCTTCTCGAGGTGCTGGGGCTCGATATGTAGTATAAAACCTTTATTACATTCGTGTGATGAGAGCCGAGATGGCATCTTTTTTGTCCGACATTGAAAAGGCACAGACCGCGGGATTTGGTTTTCTCGACTTGCATATCTTGCGGCATTGTGGCATGCCCCGCAAGCCCAGCAAGCCCAGCAAGCCCACAGTCCGCCCGAAGAGGTGTGGGCCGGGGCAGGGCTCCACGAATGAGCGCGCGCTGCTGGATACCCCAAGTTGCATCCGAAACCAATCGAGACTGCTGTCCCTGAATTGTCCGGGGTTTCTTGATGGCGACCTGGGATTCTCGAACCTTGAAGCGGAACGTGCAGATCCACAGCGGAGACTCACCATTGCCCACCCATTTCAGCCAGAGCACCTGCAACTATTTGCCAACCATCGCAGTCCCCCATCCAAGCAGAGATTCAACGGCTCCCGACGACAAACTCTCGACCCGGCACGAACCCGGAAGCACAGCAGCGATTGACAGAGCGATTGGATTGAGGCCGTCGATGCCTCCGCGGTGAGCTCTCGCTCGTTATTGAAGAGTAGGAGGCTTGCCGACGGCCATCTCTCGAGGACACGTTCGGGTATCGCCATCTGCCAAACCCACGAGGCCCAGCAATGGAGCCGAAGGGCAAAGCTGGCGACATGGAGCGGAGGGTGTCAACGAGGGCATCGGTTAGGATAGACGACGAGGATGACCTTGCTTTGGCAGGCATGGTGACGGATGGATTTCGACCGACGCACTCCAGCGGCACTGCGGCACCGTCAACACCGACCCTCACCTCTGCTTCATCAGCCACACCGTCACCCGATGAGAGCCCCGCTTCAATCCCGGGAACTGGCCGCCCCTCGAGCACATCGAAACCACAGATTTCATTGTCGGTACGACACGAGTCAAATGCATTGACACGACAAACGACGGCATCTACCGACGCCAGCTACTTCCCAGTCGATTCCGGCCCCTATCAAGGACCGACCGGCCCCGCACATCCATATCAGATGTACCCGCAAAATGTGAGGCCAGCGCGAACACTGAGCATGGCGACATCGTCGACATTGCCCATGTCAGAATCGTCGTATCATGGTCCGAGAGGCCCAAGCCACGCATATGGACTATATCCTCAGGTTGATGGTACTGCGTCAGATGCGGCTGGAACGGCCGCGATTCCTCTCGGTTTCCGCGGCCTTCCTGACCAGTATCAGCGGAGGGTTGGACCTGATGGCGAAGAGATCGCCGACATGATTGGCCCAGATGGCCATACTGAGCAGCTCCCTCCCTACACCCGGTATCCAGACGAAGCTTATGTGCGCAAGACGGCGGCGGTGGAAGGCACCTCCGACGCCGTACACGGAGCGACCATAGTTATCCCCCCCATTCTTACAACCCCAACGCCCGCCGTCCCCAGCATTCCTGGCGCCGGTGGCCTGGGGTTAGCTACCAGAAACCCCGAGTATGAGTCGACAGATGACCTAGACTCCCCTCGTTCACGGCACTCAACGCGTAGTTTCACTTCAAGTTCTGATGGTAGCCATCGACGGATCGGATTGGGTGACGGGGACGTGTCGGAAAAGAGAGGACCACCAAAGAAATGGCAGGCTTGGATGAGGCAGAAGCTCTGGGGCATAATCCCATACTGGGCGATATGCCTGGCTGGTCTTGTCTTGTTATTGATGGCGGTGATATTAGGCGCAGTGATTGGGAGCACGGCGGCGAGACAAAGGCGACCCCCACGGAAGGACGGAAACTGGTAGGTTTTTTTAATACTCCCCATTCTGCCTAGATACGCGTATGTTGACCGCGAGAAGGGGCCAATTCAACATGACGACACCGATCGACCCACCGCCGAAGGATCTGCAACCTTTGGCTGTCGGAACCTATTCACTTATGCTGCTTCCAAATAGGCTCTCCAACACTTGCTTTCAGAATCCCACGTATGTCAGCCCCAAATTATTTATTTCCCTTGTTAGCTATCTTGGGGGGCCCGCTATGCTCGCAAGACTACGGGATGGCTAACTTGGTTGATGAAGGTTTTCCCAAGCCTGGAATTGTTACTTCGTCATCTCTGGGATGCACTTGACCGTTCTCAAAGAGGGCGACGCCTACCGTGCCTCTTTGGACTACAACCATTCATTCACCCTGAGAAATAATGTGTATGCCTACGGAGAGCAACCTCCGTTGACCCAGGAACCCGTCACTCTCGATCTGGTTACCGACAAATTCGAGCCCAGCCGCGGCCCGGCTTGGTTCAAGACGCTATCGTACAACAAGACCGTTATCGTTCCCGAAAGTGTACTCAACTCGCCCGATGGTGGTTCGAGCCCCCAGCGAATGGCCCGTGCCGTTGCATCGATCGGCGCGGGAAAATCAAACTTCAAGCGCAAGGGAGTTGCACAGCGCGGCGACAAGCCGTGGATCTGCAACTGGCCGAATACTTCTCTTGATCTTTACATCTATGCCCAACAGAACTCTAGCTTTTCAAACTGGCCCAAACCGCTGTCGTCCATATCTTCAGGAACGTCAACAACAGACTCTACGTCGACAACAGACTCTACGTCGACAACAGACTCTACGTCGACAACAGACTCAACATCCACATCACCACAGAGCCCACCGCCAACTCCTGCGGACGGTTCTGGCTCCTTCCCAGAACGCTCATACCCGCCACCTGAAGGGCCTAGGACTGGCGGCGAGGACGGCTCGTCATCGAGGTACAAGTTTCCACCTCCACAACATATGGTGCGCTCGCCGCAGCCTACCTCCTCCTCGACTCAACCAGCCAACATGGAAACTACCCCGACCGACACCTCCGCCATAACGTCGACAGGGCCATTCGGGCCAGTCGACACTGGCGACAACTTCCCTCCATTACCGCAACCGTATCCCAGAGTCATTAAACTCGGGGAGCGCCGCGTGTCTACGCGGGGGGCGCCCAAGGCCCAGTGCACACAAGTCGAGATCCAGGGCCCCGGTGAAGAGGCCAGGGTTGTCCGCGACCCTGACGGGAAACCCGTCATTATCGATATCGACGAAACCGAGCCGTTTGGACCCCCGCCCCGGGCTACTGGAAACGCTAAACGGTCACCGGAATGGGAGCAAACAATGGCCATCATCCCTAGGGAGAGCGGCGGCGGCGGCGGCGGCGGCGGGATGCCGGACATGGGCTCATGTTCATGCCTCTGGTATCTGACATGAGGTCAACCCGCGGCGCTACATCACCGGTTTGGAGACGCTATTTCTGACTCTTTTTGTTTCGTGTGTGTATATCTTCGTTTTGAAATACCTCCATTTTTGCGAACATCATTGGATCGGCATCGAAAAAGAGCATATCATTTATTATTACTCGGTGGTGAATAGGGCTACCATGGGGCTTGGGAGGTTATATCCATTACTTTTTTTTTCCGGTGCGGCGTTACATTTTATATACAGGTTGCGGGATTGGAATGGGCCTGTTGGGGGAGGAACATGTTGCACGTATATCATGTGGCGTCATTTTGTATGTATGTATGAAGGACCGAAAGCGAAATTG
This sequence comes from Chaetomiaceae sp. B2702, assembly GCA_023628455.1. NCBI lineage: Eukaryota > Fungi > Ascomycota > Sordariomycetes > Sordariales > Chaetomiaceae > Chaetomiaceae sp. B2702. The sequence continues at coordinate 172,898 of JAMAKP010000003.1, read as the reverse complement.
GGGAAAGTTTGGGGTTTTATTCCTGTATGTAGGGGCGAAAGGAACGGTTATATGGGTGGAACTCTGGGGGCAATCTGAGTTTGAATCAGTTGGAAAGAAGATAGCCCGCAAGGCCGTCTGCTTGGGCAATGGGAGAATGCCTTGAAGATCGACACGTTTTGTTAGCCTAGGAAAGGCACCGGCCGAGTTGGAGAGTGAGGACGAAGCAATGGTGCTTTCGATATTACGTTTGCGCAAGAGCATCTATCTTAGTTGCGGATACCCTAAATACGTTTTGATACACCTTTTATAAAGCAGGCAATGATATCGTATTGCGCTCACTAAGGAGACCATTTCGTGTTTATATGCTGCAGGCCACGCCACGAAAAGGTCTTCAAACACGAATCTATTTCCCTGCCTCTGTCAGTGTCATGAGAGCAGCTTCAGTGACTTAAATTAACAACAGACTTTCCCACTCACTCTTCGAGCCTAGTCTATAGAACAACAACGAAATACCGGTCATTGCTCCAACTCTCAAGATACTGGATAACAATAAACCTCATGAAATTCCTCGCGTTGTCAACGTTGAAGCTCATTATACCGCAGTCCCGATCCCACGACACAACGCCCGTCCCACGGAGCGACGACAATCTAGCAGCAGCTTAGTGAAGAGGCATTCCTATAGGGCTGACGGGCAATAGCAACAAGCTCTATGCAAGACACGCGCGACTCCAGTGTCATTTCTAGCAATATAAACGCTTAGCACTTGCTGTACCGACACTTCTGTACCGTACTTGGTTTCTCCCCGCGTGGTCAATGCCGCTTGGATCTACTACGCCTTCCAGCCTCTACCCGTTGGAGCGCGAGATACTCGGAAGCCCTCGTGGCTATGGAGGACAGAAGGGGACGGAACCGGCCGGGTGGCTACGCCTCTCATCTCCCAAAGCGTACTGTTGAAGCCTCTTCCTACATCCAAACGGCGTTCGACAGTGCCGAGCACAAGCGCGCGTACGCTTTGGGAGGTATGGCTAAGAAAAGCCGGAGAACCGAATTGGTGGTATCATGGATGGCAGACAGTCGAGGTGTCTCTGGATTGTCAGTATGCCCAGGTCACACATCGGCCATTCCTCCTCTTTCTTTTTTCCTCTTACTCTTTCCCCTTTATTTTTTTTCCTATCCTCCTCTTTCCCTTAGGAATTAACTCCTTAGTCTCACTTCCCCTACAGGTAGATGTTCTACGACGCACTATTCATGGTATCTTGTATGTATTAGCGCCTTCCCCCACCACCCATTAACTCCCCGTTAGCCTAGCCCCCAACCAAATCCTTCTCCAACCCCTCCAAGAAGCTATCCGCCATCTTCTTCGTCCTCCTCTCCAGAATCTCCTTCCGCCTCTCCTCAATCTCCAACTTCCTCCTCTTGGCCTTCTCCTCCCTCTCCCTCCGCAGCCCCTCCGTCCGCAGCCTCTCCTCCTCCAACGCTCTCATCTCCTCCCCTCGCTTCTCCTCGTCCTTGCTAAACTTGTAGAACCCCACCCCCTTGGTCCGTATCTCCGCGTCGGCCTGGTAATGCGTCGCCTCGGGCGGCGTGGCGCTCCGGTCGCGCTTGCGGGCCAGCGCTTCCATGGTGTCGACGCCGTCGCGCGCCGTGAAGGCTTCGGACTGGACGGCGTCGCCGTAGATGAGCGTGGTGGGCGCCTTGGGCCGGGCAGACATGCGGTCGAGCTCGGCGGCGGACGTGGTGCTGCGCTGCAGGCGGAGGATCTGGGACCGGGTGAGGCGGCGGACGCGGCCAAATTCGTCGGTGTATTCGTGCAGGGTTGTGTCGATGTTGTCGGCTTCTTCTTCTTCTTTTTCGTCGTCGTCGTCGTTGTCCTCGGCGGGATCTGAGTCAGAGGAGGAGGAGACCGGGGCTGGGTTCTCGGGCTGCGACTCGGCCCATTTGCGGTCGAAATCTACGAGCCCCATCTCCCGCCCGATGTAGTCGCCTCGTTGCATGGCTGCGTACAGGCGGGCTTTGGACTCCATCCTGCGGCGGGCGAACTCGCGCTCGGCTTTGGTCTCCTCTGTGCCGAGCGGCGACTTGAGCGAGAGCTTCTTGGCGTCTTTGGATTCGGCCTTGGGGTTGTCTTTGCGCTTGACTTTGGTTTTGGAGAGGTCGTCTGTTTTGAGTTTCGATGGACGTATTCGCCCGGTGGTAGCGGCGGTGGAGGAAGCGCCTGAAGGAGCACCGGCGGACTCGGCAAGGAGCGAGCTCAATTGTGACGTGAAGGCGAGAGATCCCGAGAAAGTCATATCTTTCTTTTGCTTCTTGGGGGGCCGCTGCCCGTACAAGTGTGGATCTTGCGGCATCGCGAAGACGATGTTTTTTTGTTTTTTTGCAGTGTCTTTGGCAGCACACCTGAAACGAGACTCACGACGATTGGACGAGTTGAGCGCTGTCGGAAGATCGCCGGCAGAAAAGCTGCTTCTACTCCTGGAGTCGTAGTTTTCGTCTTGTTCGTTCGGGGTTGTTCGGGGTGGTTCGGGGTTGGTTGTGCTGCGTTTGCTTGCAGTTGGCATGCACCCTTGTGGCCAGAGACTCACAGCAGAGGGGCTGCGTTTTGGCTGCGCGCTCGAGCCCCGAAGTCTGGATTCCGATGGAGCCAAACACGCAAGCTTCTGACGCATCCCTGTCCACCCTGTACGTACTTTACTTGGCGCCAAGGTCCCCTGTCGGTGCGTCATGCAATCATGGGATCAACCCTGAGCATGTCACTGCTGTATTGTACTTACCTCACTCAGTAGCTCTCTCCGAGATGCACAGCGACTTTCACAACCGCCATGCCTCCCCACTGCATCCCTTCCTAGTTGCGCCAGAATATGCAGACACGCAAAAAACACACCCCATACGAGAAACTGCTACATTCCGCTCCAGATTCCCAATAAATGATGGAAGTACATCTCGCTCGCCCCGAGTGTCTGCACCTTCGCCCTGGACCAGAAGTTCGCTGATTGCAGCAGCCCACCACACTCGCTGCGTCACACCACCGTCACTTATCACAAACACATATCGGTCACTTTGTTATTTCCGGATAATATACCACTGCGATTGCGTCTGCAGCCTGCCGACACCAGCACCGTATCTCCTCCCCATCCACACACGACTTGGGCTCAAGATGACCGACTACGCTCCCGACACCACCGGTTGGTATGGCTGGCTCACCGAGTTCAGTATCATCCCGCCAGAGTACCATTATATCACGCGCGTTATCTCCAGTTTCTTCGTGAGTTCGCCTGGCTCGTCGGAGACTCTCGACCGCTCTTCGCTGACCGAAGCTTTGGCGCCAGGTCACTCTCGCCCTTGCGCCGATCATCCCAGTAATTGTGCTAGTCGTCTATGACTTTGCACTCTGGCTCTGGAGACTTGCGGCTGCTAGCTTACGCCCAGGGCGGACCGAGGTAGTTGAGTTTCCAAAACCACCATCAAACGGCATCATTTCTGAGGGGTTGCTTGATCCAACCCAAACCGGACGGATTGTTCGGGCCCAAGCAGACGAGTTGAGAGCGGCCGTGTCATAAAACGGACACCGCCATATATGTACGACATCGGAGGGACGACAGAACCGAAGGATGGGGTCAATTTTGGAGTTTAATAGATTTATTTCGACTCCTTGCCCTTGCAGAGAGCGTCAATTTGCTCAAACAATCTGAGACAACACCTTCAACAGGTCACTTGTCACGCCCATTGCCGTCACATCTCCGCCGGCGCCAGCACCCTGCACAATTAGCGGGTTGCTCCCATACCGTTTAGTGTAGAAGCTAATGATGTTATCGCTGCCCTTCAGCGCCGCAATCGGGTGTGATAGATCGAACTTCTCCAGCCCAACCTTGACCTGCTTCGCAGCCACATCAATGCTGCCAACAAACCGCACCACCTTGCCCTCCTTCTCCGCCTCCGCCTTGGTCTCCTCCATCTGCGCGTCAAATGCCGGCAGCTTCTCGAGGAACTCGTCTCCACTGCCCACAGACTCTAGCTCCTTAGGAATCAGGCTCTGCACGGGGAACGACGTCGGAGACTCGACCGGCAGACCCGCCAGCCGCGCGAGAATGGTCAGCTTCCGCGCGACATCCAACCCGTTGAGGTCGTCCCGCGGGTCGGGCTCCGTGTAGCCCAGCTCCTTGGCCTTCTTCACCTCGGCCGACCACTGGCCGCCGGAGCCCGAGGTCGGGGCGAACGAGTTGAAGAGGAAGGACATGGTGCCGCTGAAGACGCCCTCAATCTTGGTCACCTGGTCACCGGTGTCTACGAGGTCCTTGAGCGTCGAGATGACGGGCAGGCCCGCGCCGACCGACGACTCGTGGTACACCTTGGCGCCGGACTGCTCGGCCGCGCTGAAGATGTCCTGCCACAGCTTGTACGAGCCCGAGAAGGCCTTCTTGTTGGGCGTCACGATGCTGATGCCGCGGCTGAGGAAGAGCGGGTACGAGTCGGCGACATCCTGCGAGCTGGTGTTGTCGACGAGCACCGTCTTGGAGCCCGACGTGCCGAGGAAGTCGACGAGCTTGCCGAGGGCGAGCGGGGTCAGCTGGGAGGAGGCGAGGTCGGACGAGACGGTGTTGATGGGGATCGCCACGTGGTCGGTGCTGTAGAGGGCCTTTTTGCTCGTGCAGATGTAGGTGAGCACCAGCTTCGGGTCGGGACGGCGGGCGGCGAGCTGCTCGAGCTGGGACAGGAAACACTTTCCTACCCCGCCAGCGCCTGGACAGAAATATTTGTTAGCTTGGCTACGCAGGAATTGGGAGGTGTTGGATGTGGCAGCCTACCAATGATGGCAATGTTAACCTGCCGGGCGGAAGCTGCAGCCATTTTTTTTTCTAGAGACACAGCGAAATGGCTGGTTTGATGTCAAGCAACTTTGGATGAGCAATTCATTTGGGAGCAATCGCGGGGTAGTATCTTTCTAAATGCCCCCAAAATGTTCGCGATGCTGCCGATAGCGGGGCATACACCCCTGTGTGCAACAGGGATCACAGCCCCACGCGCAAGTCAAAATTTAGTGGGGTCCCAATGGGTCAGCGCTCCTGCTTCTCGCAAGTTTGCATCTCACACATCTCACAACTGCGATCCGTACGTCTCGATCACATAACAACCAACGACGCTCACGAATTTGGATCTTTTGATATCGGGATCTCATACTTAGAATTCCGAGCGAATTCATCAACAAAATGGGCGGCGACAGAAGCAAGAAACATAAGGGGCAGAAGCGCGAGGATTATCGCCGCGCCATCAGAGAAGAGGGTGTGTCAGAGCTTCCCAGGAAGAAGTTTTATCGCCAGAGGGCGCACGCCAACCCCTTCTCCGACCATCAATTGATATAGTGCGTTGAATACCTGGATTTTATGGTCTTGATTTATCATGACTGATGAGAACAAAAAGTCCCCCACACCCCGACCAGATGGACTGGTCGTCATTATATCCCGACTATGTCGTCGACGAGGCGCAACAAGACCAGCAACCCACGCCCGCTCCCGAAACCCCTTCAGATCAGGAACCCGCGCCGCTCAAACCCAAAAGAATATCCAAAGACGTCGAAGTAGCTGATATAGGCTGCGGCTTCGGCGGGCTGCTCGTCGCCCTGGCGCCCGCGATGCCCGACACCCTCATCCTGGGCCTCGAGATCCGCGTGTCGGTAACCCAGTTCGTCGAGGACCGGATCAAGGCGCTGCGCGCGCAGAACAGGGACGCGGGATTGTACCGCAACGTGGGGGTGCTGCGCGCCAACACGATGAAGTTCCTGCCCAATTTTTTCCGCAAGGGCCAGCTGTCCAAGGTGTTCATCTGTTTCCCGGACCCGCACTTCAAGGCGCGCAAGCACAAGCAGCGCATCGTCTCGACCACGCTTAACACGGAATATGCCTACGTGCTGCGGCCCGGCGGGATCGCGTACACGATTACGGACGTGCCCGATTTGCATGAGTGGATGGTGCAGCACTTTGAGGCGCACCCGTCGTTTGAGCGCGTGCTCGAGGAGGAGCAGGAGGCGGATCCTTGTGTGGCGATCATGAGGACCGAGACGGAGGAGGGGAAGAAGGTGGAAAGACATAAGGGGCAGAAGCATGTGGCACTATTTAGGAGGCTGGAGGATCCGGCGTGGTGAGGAGGTGTGGGGGTGGGGGGCGGGGGGTTTGATACCAAGAACAGACACCAAAATGGAAGCAATATTCCCTATTCCTCGGACCTGGCAAATAAACGGGCTCAAACTCGCAACGTCTTTCCCGGGAGCCCGTTCACGGTCTGCTTCGTGCCATGAAGATACGTTACCTCTAACGCCAACCACTCATGACAACACAGACCCGCGTTCCTTGAATCCAACCAATTTAGAGAGCCATACACTCAATGCTTCATCAACGTATATAGTGCCCACGCTGCCTTTCCAACCCAACCCATCTGCGCCGGCCAACACCCACGGATCCGAACCCCGTCATACAAAGTAAGCCTCCACCACCCAAGTACGACACCCACTCAACCGAACCAATAGCCTATGAAGATAGGAAACAAGAAAAAGACATTCACATATCGAGGGCTTGGGTATCATCTCTCATCTCGTCGCTGCCGAGCTCCTTCTCCAGCTCGTCCGCCACAAAGCTCTCGTACTCCTCGAGGCTCTTTTGGACATGCATCTTGAACTTGATAACGTCGTTGAGCATGCGCATCGTCTCGGTGTGCAGTTCCTCGCGCAGCGCGTTGGCCTTGAGCGTCAGTTGTTCATACCTAGAACGGAAAAGAAAAAAGTTAAATGGTCAGCTAACTGAGTCTCGTCGGGAGGGCTTGGAGGGTGCGCAGAGGTTGGCGTACTCAATATTGGTATTCATCTCCCTCTGCTCCATGAGCTGGACCGACTCAGACAGCTGGGCCCGCATCTTGGCGAGCTCCTTCTCCATCTTTTCGATCTGCGCGTCCGACGCGAGCTTCTGCGCCATGGTGACCTCCTTGGTCTTCTCGTACTCCTCCTCGGCGGCGCGCACGCGGTGCTCGAGCGCCTCAACCTCGTTCCGCTTGTCCTCGATGGCCTCCTTGGCCCGGTCCAGCAGGTCGTGGTCCTCCATCATGGCGTCGAGCGCCGCCTTGCGCCGCTCCGAGATCTCCTTACGGAGCGCCAGGAAGCTGTTCTTAACTTGCCCCCGGAGGTCCAGGTTGAGGATGTGCGCCGGTTGGTAGCCCGTGATTGGGTCGGCGAGGAGGCGGTCGCTGTCGCCGGCGCCGTATGAGCCTTGTAGTTGGGAGGATGTGAAATTGGGCCCCTCGTTGACGGTGACTTGGAGCTCGTAGTCCCTGCCCTTGGCGTTGACTGCTGCGGAGGGGATCAGGCCGATTTGGTACGCGACCGTGTTGTAGCGGTCGACCATCCGTTCTAGCTCGTCGAGTCTTTGGCTGGCTTCCATCTCCCGCTCTGCGACCTTCCGTTTGACGTCCTCTAGCCGCAGTCCCGCCGACTCGATGCTCTTCTGCAGGCGTTCCCGTTCCGAAGTCATGCGGTCAATATCCTGCATACTAATTCCCTGGTCGTCTACAGCATCCTTCAGCCGGCGCCGCTCGTCCTCGGCTTCTCTCAGTTCCGCCTGCAGCTTGTCGAGCTCCTCTTGCAACACCTGGATCCGGCCCTCGTACTTTTCGGACCGTTGCATGGCCAGCGTGTTGTACTCCTCGAACTTGGCCTTGTCCTCCTCCATGATCTTAAAATGGTTGTCGAGGACGGCCGGGTCGGGCGTGGATTTTTCGAGGTCCTCAATTTCCTTGCGTAACCGCGCATGCTCACCCTCGAGCATCTCCATCTCTTGGATGTACTTGGCGTTGGACCGCTCGAATGCTCGCGCCATCCCCTGGACGTGCGGCGCCAAGGCCCTCTCCACGTCCTCGTCCCCGGCCTCGTCATCCATATTGAGCCAGTCCTGATAGGCGTTCGTCAGAAAGTCAAAGATGATGTTATCGCCCGCAACATCCACCCCCGCCTCCAAGCACGCATCGTCGTATTGATGAACGGAATATCGATCCAGCATCTGGGCCAACTGCATCATCCAGTGCAGCAACCCCAGGAATGTGCTCCAATTCTGCCCTCCCACGGCCGCGATCTGACTCTTGGTGATGCTCCTCTCGTAGGGATACCGCAGCTGTTTCAAAAGCGGCGGTACTTCCTGGTCGATGTTTTTCTGGAAGCGGTAGCTCGGGTCGATGCGGTGATAGAGCCATTGGAACATGTAGTTGAAGTCCTTTTGTGTCGGCGACTTGATGAAGTTGTCCGACAGCTTGTGATTCATCTCCATCTCAAAATTGTGCTTCGCCAGGTACTCAATCAACTCCTGCCCGAGCCGGCCCTGGTAGGATCTGTCCTTGAGCGGCCGGGGGTCTCGTGGTACGCCGGCGGCCTGGGGCGCTTGCTGGAAGAAACTCTGCTGCCCACTCATGGGCCCGGCGATCGACGAGGGGCGGGCGCGGTAGACACTGCTGCGACGGTCGTTGTCGGTGGACGGGCCAGGGGTGTGGTACGATTTTAGCGACGCTGTGGTGTTGGGGTTGTAGCCAGCAACGGAGGCTCGTTTGACGGATGACAGGCCGATGTCAGCCAGGTTCGTCCCAGATGAGGAGCGCTGGAACATGGGCTGGCTCGGGCGCGACATGGCGAGCGAGTGCCGCGGCCCCGACACGGAGCGGCCATGGCTTGCGCTGCCGATGGTGCTGGATCGCTTCATGGCGGAGGGGGGCTGCGGGATGCCCGAGTTGGAGTTGAGGTTGCCTAGGGTCTACGCAAAGGGGTCAGCATCGTTGGCGCGGCCGCTGCCGGGTTGCGACGATGATTGTGGTGTCGTACCTCCCGCGGTTTTCGGACACTCCAATGATTATTAGTATTGTGCTTGTCTTGCGACATGGTCGGAAGGCCAGAAGCCGATCTATTTTTGCGCCGGGTCCGAGCCAAGTTGTTTTTGGGTGGGTTCTCGTGGGAAATCAGATCTCAGTCGCGCGCGTTACCCGTCCAGGGTAGATGCCCGAGCAAAGGTTGCGGAGGTGGGATGTTCCTCTGTATATACCTATGTCTGTACATACATTACATTGCGGAAAGGATGGATGAAATTACGGCGTAAGACGTTCCGTTGCCAGGTAAACAATGGACTGCGGGGGGCGTGGCCCGACCGTGTCCTGGTTCCATCCAAAATAAAGTGGGACGCCGGCACAAGGAAGCTTGACACCGCACGTGACGTCGGTCTTCCAAATCGGGGGCCACGGCTGGGCCGTGCTTGGCATCCGCTGCAGTGGTCCAGTGGAGCGCATGGGCTGCCGGCGCTGAACCTCGGCTTGTGATGCGCCATTCCTTTTTCCGGTCCCATCGACATCATCACCCATCCGGCGCGGCTGCCGCAACTCGTTTTCACAGATTCGAGATATCCAAGCATTCTCCCAGAAGCGCATTGAAAGAAAAGGGTTTGCAGAAATACTGCTTGGAATGGCCATCCGCGAGGATCTGGTCGCTTCGGCGGCTAAGTGTGAGTGTGACTTTTGTTTGCCGCCGGGGGGAGGCTGGTGTTCTGGGTTTCGAGGCTAACTGACACGCATCTTACATATAGTCCTACAAGACCCGAGCGTCGCTTCGTCGCCGGTTGAGAAGAAAGTTGCATTCCTTCAAGCCAAAAACCTTACGCAAGAGGAGGTCAACGCTGCCCTCGCGCGCGTGGGCGCCCTGAGTCCTCCGCCACAAGCATATACACCTCAGACAAACCCCGGCGCTGCGCAACCGCCCCAATATTACAGCCAATATCCGCCGCAGTATCCGCCATATGGATGGCAACAACCGCCCCCTCAGCCCGTTCCGCGCCGGGACTGGAGGGATTGGTTCATCATGGCAACCGTGGTGAGCGGGGTGTCGTACGGACTCTACAGCCTGGGGAAGGTAAGCAGACGCAAGGTATTGGAGCATGTGCTCGCATAAGCTAATGCGCTATAGCGCTATGTCTACCCTTTGATTGCGCCACCTACACCGGAGCGACTCGAGCAAGACAAAAAGTCGATTGACGAACAGTTTGAGAAGACGTTTGCCCTTGTCGATCAACTGGCCAAGGACACCGAGACGCTCAAGGCGGCAGAGAAGGAACGCACAGAAAGGCTAGACACGGCGCTCAATGAACTCGAGACGGTCATCAGCGACCTGAAGTCGGCGAACAGGCGGCACGACGACAAGGCGCAGCGCATGCAGGACGACGTCGAGAATCTCAAGAGCTCGATCTCGCGGGGGCTTGCTAACCAGAAGGACCTGACCGACACGAGGCTACGGGAGGTCAATGCCGAGCTGAAGAGCCTGAAGACGCTCATCACACAGCGCATGAACCCCACGGCGACGTCAACCAGCGTCAGCAACTACCTGCGCCCGGCTGTCAGCGGGGCCGCAACACCGAGCCCCGCCGCCACCCCGGCACCTGTCGAGAACGCGAGTACCGAGGCCAAGGAGGAAGCGAAGCCGGCCGCCCAGGATTATCTCTCCAACACGGCGCGCGCCTCGCCCTTCAGCAGCGGGATGCAGTCCAAGGCATCGATCCCCGCGTGGCAGATGATGGCGTCTAAGAGCGCGGCATCATCCAGCTCGCCGGCCGTGAATGGCACGGACGCTGGAATCAGCAGCGAGGCGCAGGAGCCTTCGGAGAGCGCATGAGCGGACGTCGGTTGAACAAGGATGCATGGCGTGCTGAATCTGTCTATAATTACACTGTAACGTTTACTGGGAGACATGGTCGTATGAATTTGGTCTCGTGCAGGTTTGGCGCTTGGGATCATGTGGGCTTCATCATCATCATCATCAAGCGTTTGAATCAAGTTGTGCCCGAACCCGGATGCTTTGGTGGTGCAGAGCTCTTCGTCAACAGGACGCAGTCGGCACAAGATTGTACGCGTATGATTTGCGAGCACCACACAGGCATAAGTGGATCTCAGCTTTGCATATCCCAGCGCACCTCAACCCCATAATACAACCTTTTTCTGTTGGAGATTCGGCGCCAATTCCTTGAAGGGAATGCTTGCGAGAGCCACTGATTCGTCAGTGGGGCCCCCAGACTTCTCGATTTGGGGAACCGGTGTTAAGCAAAAAAACCCCGCTGCCGAGGTTGCGTTGCCCTTTTCGTCAATTTCAGGCATGATCATGCCTGGTTGAACTCTCCAGCACATGGTGGCAACACGGATGACCATCCCCACGCCCCATTTGCGAGGTTTGGCAGGTTCCCGCAAGCTGCCCGATCCAGGTAGATCAGGTATGTATGTACATACCTTACCTACTGTAACTTTGGCGGCGGTCCTATCGGCTTTCGGACGGTAAGTGGGCCGTCTAAGCATTGGAAGCAAGAGGGACGCTGCTGTCACTCAATACATTATAATAAATAATAAGGGACCCAACTTTAAATACAACTCGGTAGCGCCCCTTCCACACCAACCTTCCACGTTCCTTTATTTTCATCTTTCCTGATTAATCCTATAATACCTACAATACCCGTTACCGACATCTTTAATCCCCCTCATAATGACCGCTGAAGAGACTGTTCCGGGGCCTCAAGCCGCCGATAAGCCAGCGGACAAAGACCAGAACATGTGGCTCGCCTTACTCCCTAAAGTGCCGCTTATGCTCCGCGTTGCCCTCGTCCACATGCTGCGCCTCTCGCAGCAGTCCAAGTATCTAGACTTGCGCACAGAGCTCACCGTAGCTGTGCTGAAGTCTTTCGCCCACCCCTCACCGCCGCTGAGTATTTCATCGACGCAGAAACTGGCCGGGAAAGCGCCGCCTCTGAAAGGGAAGATCTGGGTCAGCACCTACACTTGCCCACCGCCACGGCCGGAAGAGACTGGCTTGCAAGATGCTATCGCCGCAGCGATTGACGGCCTGCGGAACCCCAAGGTCCCCCCGCCAACATATCAAATGTCAGACCCGGCGCCGATCGAAGCCGAGTGGACGGGGTACCGCGCCAATGCGACCAAAGACTCACGGCTGCCCAGGGTGCCGGAGAAGGAGCTCTATGACGAGATGATGAAAGAGGTCAAGAGCCCCGTGACGGTGCTCTATTTCCACGGCGGTGCCTACTACATGCTGGACCCGGCCACGCACCGCCCGACCACCAAGACGCTGGCCAAGATGACCGGTGGCAGGGTGTACTCGGTCCGGTACCGCCTCGCTCCGCAGCACCCGTTCCCAGCAGCGCTGATGGACGCCCTGATGTCGTACCTCGCCCTGCTGTACCCTCCAGAGGGCGCTTTCCACGAGCCCGTCAAGCCAGAGCACATCGTTTTTGCAGGAGACAGGTACAGTTCCAAACACCCCCCCCCCCCCCTCCCCTTCACCTTCTATACTATACTAACACCGCCTCCCAGCGCCGGCGGCAACCTCTCCCTCGCCCTGCTCCAACTAATCCTACACCTTAACCGCCAAAACGCCCACCACATTCCCTGGCACGGCACCACCCGCACCATCCCCCTCCCGGCCGGCGTCGCGGTCAACTCGCCCTGGCTGGACATCACCCACTCCTCCCCGTCCTGCACAGCCAACGCCGCCTTCGATTACCTTCCCACCCTCTCGCAGCAACTCGCCTCGGAATCCAATCGGCCCCCCTGCGCCGCCTGGCCCGCCAACCCACCCCGCAAACACCTCTACGCGCCGGATTCGCTGCTGGCGCACCCCCTCGTCAGCCTGGTCCTCGCCCGCTCCTGGGCCGGCGCGCCGCCCGTGTACATGTGCACCGGCTGGGAGCTGCTGGCGGACGAGGACAAGTTTGCCGCGCACAAGATGTGGCGCGAGGGGGTTACGGTGGTGTTGGAAGAGTACGAGGCGATGCCGCATTGTTTCGGGCTGGTTTTCCCGCAGCTGAAGGAGGCGAGGCGGTGTCTGGAAGGGTGGACGGGGTTTATAAAGGGGGTTGTGGAGGGCGGTGGCGGTGAGGGTGCGGTGGAGAGTCGGTTTGTGACGGTCAAGGCGAGGTCGTCGGAGGAGGTGGTCAGTGAGATCGGAGAGCTGTGGAAGGATGGAGAGGAGGTGGTGGAGGAGAGGGTTTGGAAGCGGGTGAGGGAGCGGGGCGTGCCGGAGGAGGGGGTTGCAAAGTTGTGAGTGATGTTGTCCGTGATGAGAGGGATTGAGTATGCATTGTGGGAGTCGTCGATTACGGCGTAGAGCTGGAGTGTGTATCCGCTAGAAGGGGCTGTAATGCATCCTAGAGTAATACCAGTATAAATTGAGTTACGCCATCCTGTAATCTAGCTGTTCTGCCTTATCTCATTCCAATACCTTTGAGCGAGTGAGTGGTGGGCTTTCACATGGAACCGATCAGCGCCAAGTGGGAAGTGAGTGAAGTGAATGGACCCACATCAAAAAATCCCAATCCCCCCCAAGTCTCTCATCCGAACCTCTCACTCTCACTCACTCAACTCAACCTACACCAACTAGCCCCCCTTCACCACCAAACAGCGCAATGTAAAAACAACGACACAAGAACAACAACAACTCCCCAAAAAAAGGAAAAGAAGGAAGAGGGAAGAGAAAAATAAATAAAATCAACCCCCAAAATGGACCGCCACAAACAAACCGTCTCCAAGATCGCCTCCACCGTCCGCTCCCTCTTCGCCGCCCGCGAACCCTACCGCATCTTCCACGGCAGCACCAACTCGACCCGCCCGCGGCCCTCGGCCTCCTCCACCAAGCAGATCGACATCTCCTCCCTGCGCAATGTCCTCTCCGTCGACGCCGCCCGCCGCGTCGCCCTCGTCGAGCCCAACGTGCCCATGGACCGGCTCGTCGAGGCGACCCTGCCGCACGGCCTCGTCCCGCCCGTCGTCATGGAGTTCCCCGGCATCACCGCCGGCGGCGGCTTTGCGGGGACCGCCGGGGAGAGCAGCAGCTTCCGGCACGGGTTCTTTGACGAGACCGTGGAGAGGGTGGAGATGGTGCTCGCGGACGGGACGGTGGTGGACGTGAAGCCCGGGGAGGGGGATGGGGATGGGGATCGGGGGGACCTGTTCCGCGGCGCGGCCGGGGCGGTCGGGACGCTCGGCCTGACGACGCTTTTGGAGCTGCGGCTGATGGAGGCGAAGAAATTTGTCAAGACGAGGTACCGGCGCACGCGCAGCGTGGCGGAGGCCGTCGAGGCGGTGAGGGAGGAGGTGAGGAAGGGGGAGAATGACTATGTGGACGGGATTTTGTTTTCCAAGGACCATGGCGTGGTGGTGACGGGCCAGCTGACGGATGAGATGCCGCCCGAGGGGGGGAAGGTGCAGACGTTTAGCGGGCCGTGGGATCCGTGGTTCTATCTCCACGCCAAGGACAAGACCGAGATGGCGGAGAGCGGCAGCGCGCCCGTGGATTACGTCCCCCTTGCCGAGTACTTGTTTCGCTATGACCGCGGCGGCTTCTGGGTTGGGGCGGCGGCGTTTGAGTATTTCAAGTTCGTGCCGTTCACGCGATTCTGGCGCTGGTTCCTGGACGACTTCCTGCACACCCGCATGATGTACCGCGCGCTGCACGGCTCCGGCGAGAGCGCGCGGTTCGTGGTGCAGGACATCGCCATGCCGTTTGAGACAACGGAGCGCTTCGTCGACTACACCTCGTCCGAGCTCGGCATTTGGCCTCTGTGGCTATGCCCGCTCAAGCGGCGAGGCCCGCCGACGTTCCACCCGTACACCACGCTGCCGCGGGGCGTCGAAAAGAAAGAGGAGGACATGATGCTCAACGTCGGCGTTTGGGGTTGGGGCCCGTCCGAGCCGGCCGAGTTTGTGCAGAAGAATCGCGAGCTCGAGAGCAAGGTGCACGAGCTTGGCGGTATGAAATGGCTGTACGCGCACACGTATTATCAACAAGACGACTTTTGGTCCATGTACGGCGGCCGCGAGTGGTATGATAGGCTGCGGGAGAAATACAACGCGACAACGCTTCCGACTGTCTGGGACAAGGTCCATGTCGACCCGAAAGCGGCGGGCGCGAAGAAACGGCACTGGCTGAAGAGGCAGCGGCCGTTGGGTGGCTTCTATGGCATCTACAAAAGCATTCAGAGCAAGGACTACATGCTGCATCGGCGTGCGCAGTGGAAGTGGAAGGGCGAATGATACCCTGAGATGATGATATTGTAGGACTTGGCAAGAAAAGGTAGACTGTAACATTCTGTATTCTAGATGGATGAGAAGGGCATCATCCATCCTGGTTGTCGGCTTAATAGACGGGGACCATGTGGATGAGTCTCGAATGGATAGTTTCAAATATGAACAGAGTTCAACTCCTCCACAACGTGCACCGTAAAGGCCTCCTGCAACGACACTCCCACATCTGAGTTGTTGGACTGTTCGGCCAGCTCCTCGACACCAAACCCTCTCTTGCCATGCGCCCAGAGGCATCTCTCCACAACTTTCCAGTATCGATCCCCCACAATATTGCGCAGCTCCTTAAGCGGGTTCGGCCGGCCGGCCGCTTTGAACGGCGCCTCCGCCTTGACTTCCAATAGCCAGTCCCTCACCAACTTCGACTCCTCCAGAGGCACGTTCGGCACCTTGGGATCGGCCGCCTTCGTCTTCTCCCCTAAGCGCATCATCTTGTACAGCTTCTCCCAATGAGCAATCTCTAGCAGCACCAACCCTAGACTATACAAGTCATACGTCTTCCTCGAGTTCCGTTCCGTGGGCCTCTGGCGCTGAATCCCAGGCCAGCGGTACAGATCCCAGACGACATCCACGTCCCTCGCCGTGGTCTCAGTCCCGTCCGGCCGCGAGTACTCGAAGCCAGACAAGATGGGCTTCTCGGGGTCATAGTCGAGCCCACCGGCTCGTCCGCCGTCATCATCGCCGTTGGAGTGGAACACGACATTGTCGCTGAAAATGCCCTTGTGCAACCAGTTGACGGCGTGCAGATTCAGCACTGTCGAGCAAAGCTTCGAAGCCATGGCTACGCGCTGCGATAAGCTGGGTTTGCGGCGCTCGTCCCCGAGGATGTCGTGCAGCGAGACAACGCGCGTGTCGTGGTTGCTACCTTCGGGCATCTTGAAGATCCAGCCGTAGCGGTCTACTCCGAAAACATCGCGGTCGTCGAAGTAGCCGACACAGTCGGGCGCATGGAGAGATGCCGGCTTAGGGAGATGCAGCATCTCGGCTAGGGCTACCGTCCGCAGAGCAGATTCCTTGTCTTTGAGCGAGTTGGGTGGGATGTCGCCGAGGGATTTCCACTCAATCCAGACCGGCATGTCGTCTCCATCGGTGGAAAGGATGCCCCTGGGCCGGGCGAGGTACTCCGGGTTCTCGACCTCCTCTTCGTTCCATTCGAAGTCTTCGCTGAGGCCGGCGGCGGTGTATTTGCGAACTGTGATGCCGAGTTCGGATATGCTCCGGTAAACATCAAATGTGCTGTCGCGCTTGAGCTGGGATAAGATAGCGTCCGAAGTACTGCCAATTTTCTTGAGTTGGACAAGGTCTTGGAGAGTCCTGTCGTTGAGATGGGCCTCGTGTTCCTTCCGGGTGCCTGCGGACGTGGATATCAAGCTCGTGACCGCATCCAGCATGTCCTTCAGTTCTTGGACATTGTTCCTTGTCAGGATCATCTCTCTATATGTCTTGGCCGTGATATCGTCAATTTGCTGCTCTCGGAAGTTTCTCATGAGCTCGTGGAGCCGTTCCGTCAGGGCGTGAAGATCCTTCAGGAGCGCCTCGAAGGCCTCTTTATCAATCGCTATCCACCGCACTCGGGATGGATGGGTGACGATGTCTTTGGTGTGCCGGCCGGTTTTTTCAAAGAAATCCCGGATGTGGTTGGTCCCTCGAAGGTGCCTGCGCTCGCTCTTCTTTGCCTCGTACGATACAGCCAAGCTCGAAACCTCTTTGAGTACGTCCATGTCAGTTGGCTGGTCATCGGCCGTCTTCTCGTCCCCTAGGCCAGCGTCCTTGGCGGATTTGGGCAGTTCGTTGCCATAGCGAGCGTTGAGTTCCCTGAATTCCGAGAGGAGCCATTGAATCCGCGCCACGATGGCAACAAGTTCAATGCCATCAGCCCCCAGGGTGGTGCCCAAAGTAGAGCCCTCGGGGACATCCACCAAGCCGGCCGCCTTGCCCCAGGCGAGGACTCGGTTGTACTCAATGATGAGCTGCAGGCGGTACTGCTCATACTCCCTTGGCATCTCCACCAGAGCCGTGATAAACTTGAAAACTGTAACCGTCAAATGTTGCCCAGCGCTGAGTGATGATGGCTCTCAGACTCACTCCTGACAGCGCTGTCAAACACATCCCATGTCAGGGAGATGACTCCAGCGGCTACCTCCATATTGACGTGCACGGGAAGTATCTCTTAGGTTGTGTGTCACCTGATGCAACAGCTATTAGAGTAAACAATCAAGAGGAAGAGACATGTGTCATGAAACTAGACAAGACAACAAGCAAGCGAGGACGAACGGAAGAATACTAATACTAAAGGGAAAGGGAGGAAGTCTCAACAATAACAGACACAGCAATAAATACAGTAAATAAAACGACGAAAGAGAGAGCCTGGCAATAAAAAGAAAATAGACTATAAACTTCAGGCATGAGACCACTCACGAGTCACACTCACTTGGCACTGACTTGGGTTGTTGTCTCGTCTTGCCAGACCTTCTCTGGCGGTTGCACTGGTATTGACGTTGACCTCCGCAGCCACTTGATGCGGTTCTGGTGCCTGATCCGGACAGCGAGACGCTTCCATTGGACCCCCCATGAGTCACGGCTCCTCTGAGCTCAGAGGGGAGCGGGGCCTGGCCCATGATGAGAACGGGAAGCTGCAGGCTGCCTCAGCCTAACGGCAGCTTTCCTGCGCATGCAAGCGGTCATTTTCACAGGTTCATGTGGCACTTTTTGTGAGTCTGGCCGGCCCTTAATTACTGCCAAAGAGATGGACAGTTGAAAGGCTGAGTGAGCCTTGTTCGATTTGGAATTCCCGCAACATCAATTATTAATGAGCAGGTGCAAAACCCAAAGTCAAACACCCGAACCGTGGCATGTCAGGTCAAATCGTGGCTGGAGACGGCTTGTATCGGTGACATGGTCCACCGAGCCGAGGTGGGTGGTTGAAGCAGGCTTGAAGGTTGTGGCATGTTCTCGGGGGCCCAGACCAACAGCAGCCACGTGCTGCAAGGCCCCTAACGCGGTGGCTGAAGCGAGGCGTAGTGACAGGCCAGCCAGGCCAGTCAGCCCGTGCGGGCCCGATGATAGGCTCAGCAGAACAAAGCAGCGCCTAACGTCATTTTATACCCAGGCCCGTCACGCCTGCTCTCTGCGAATCTTCTCCAACGCTATTTTCTCTCACCGAGATTTCTTGAAAAACCCACTCGCCACTGACAACCAACAGTCATTTCCGAGTCTTTTCCACATTCAACAGACCAAATGACAGATGTCGCAAATCCTCCCGGAGAGCCCCACCCTCATATCCCAGGCCCGGTCTCCGCTCTCCGCTCATCCAAGCCGAAACCAAAACGGGTGCCGACTCGTGTCTCGATCGCCGCCCCGAAAGACTCCACTACTCCGGCCGATGTGACCAGCCCGCGCTCCCTCTCGGCCAGCACCCCGCCGGGCCTGAACGTGGCCTCGACGACATGGAAGCGGCTCATCCTGACGCTCGATGGTGGCGGAATCAGGGGGTACTCGTCGCTCATTATCCTACGGGCGCTGATGCGCCGGGTTGAGCGCATCGAGCAGTCCCTCGAGCCTCGCGCCTCATCCAGTGCCCAGACCGAGAGGATACCCCGCGACCAGATTCCCGACGATGTGTTCGGGGAAGGGCAGTACCTGCCCTGCCATTACTTCGACTACATTGCAGGCACCAGCGTGGGCGGGTTAATTGCCATCATGCTGGGCATGTTCGGCAAGAGCGTCGACGATTGCATCAACGAGTTCCACCTGCAGAACAAGGCCATCCCACTGGCCGACGACGTCTCGGTCGTATCATCCATCGACTTCCCGCTTCTTTACCGACGCAGCACCTGGCCGACGAAGCGCACGCGCTCCTTCTTCGATGCCTTTGCCAAGTTCACCGTGACGGCCACCGGCCGGACCTTGACCACCAATGCACCCGCCCCGCCTTCCATCTCGCCGCGATCCTCTCAGGTATCCGCCGCGTCGAGCGAGTTCCGCAAAGACACGTACCAATGCCAGACCCTTGCGTGGTGCACCGAGATCGAGGCTCGCCGCACACGGCGGCCCTACGCATTCTGCACCTACGCCGAAGAAGAAGGCGACGCAGGGCACTTCATCTCGATCCCCGAGGTCGCCAAAGCCATCACCACACCGTCCCGCTACTCCTTCAAGCCGTTCAAGCTCGGTACAGGCCAGTTCGTGGACGGCAGCAAGCAGATCCGGGACCCGACGTTGGAAGTCCTCAAGGAAATCACATCCCTACTCGACGAGACGGAGCCGGCCATCGACCTGCTCCTCAGTCTCGGCACAGACGAGCACCACGTCTGGTTCTACGAAAAGCTGCGCTCCTTCACCTCGCCGCAGGCCGGCGCCACATCCACCACGGACAAGCGGGCCATTCACGAGGAGGAGGGCCGCGCATACAACCACTACCGCCGGTTCGAGGTGCCCGGCATCAAGCTGGGCTGGCGCAAAAAGTTTTTCATTGGCGAGATCGAGGAGGCCACCGAGAAGTGGCTGTCCGGGCCGGCGCAGCAGAAACAGATTACACAGTACGCGCGGATGCTCGTGGAGCGGCGGCGCGCGAGGGCGGCGACGGCCCGGTGGGAGACGTTTGCGCTTGGGGTGCGATACGTTTGCTTTCATGAGGGGTGCAGCCAGAAACGGAAGGTGTCGGATGAGAACCAGGTGTTTACGGGGAGGGGGGATTTCTTTGACCATCTTGATAGGCGGCACGATCTCTCCAAGATGGCGGCGAGGGGGTTGGTGGATGTGGAAGGGGAGTTGGATAAGGGCCGGCGGTTTGGGTGCAGCTGAGGGGATCGTTGGGGATGTGATAGAATAGGTGGGTGGGGGGCGGTACTTACTTTTTACGTTTTCCGGGTTACGTTTTGGAGGGGTGTTGGGTGTTGGGTTGTGGGTTGTGGGTAGGCATAGCAAGCATTGGCGTTTTGGGGCAGTGGTTAGAACGGATCATCCTTCATGGACAGCTCATAACGGCGGGTACCTAGGTGGGGAGGAATGGTTTGGTGTTCTGTCGGGTTCCGGCTTGTGAGTCTGCCTTATGCATCAAAAGTCGACTATAGGTATGCCTTGACAATGTGTAACTGAATTAGTTTGTTATGTGGCTACATATCTATCCCACAATACTGTCGGCAAACCAACCATGCATAACTCACACTTGACTGCAACGTCAACCCAAAAAACTAAACCTAAAAAACTAAACCTCAACTCCGTAGGTGGGGAAGCCAGGCGGAGTGGGTCCCGTCACTTTCGGCAGCATCCCGACATTTCGGAGCGGCTCCACACAGGCCCTCTTGGCATGCCTGGGAGGCCTCCTGGAATGCCCCGCCTGCCGCATGCCAGTGTTCGGGGATTCAATGTCCACCTCACGATGCAAGCAATCGTTTCCATCCATTCACCGTGGCCAGATGATGCACGATGTTGCGTTAGCTGCTGCTGCTGCTGCTACTGCGAGGAGGAGCGAGTGGATTGGCGGCCCAATGACGCACGACAGTTGTGTGAGTGCCCTCCTCGAGGAGGGTGGGTTTTGGGTACCAATGGCGGGGGGTGCGTACTGCATGTGTATATGTACCTCAGTGCATGACCGGGGCTGCAAGTTACTGTATAAGGTTAGCAATAGGAGACATCATTGATGCTGTTGCAAAAGCGTCGTTTGCAAAAAACAAATTCCTTTCTCCTTTTTAGTTTACACTACAATACGTACTAACTGGTGTATATATGTACGTAGTTTCCTTTCTCAATTAGCGAATGGCACGGATCATGACGCAAGTCGTCCCAGGGTTGAAACAACATCCCAGTTTATCGCCCATGCCAAGCTGGAGATCGCTAAAGAAAGTCTCCACTTGAAGACATGAGCTCCCTTTTTTATTATACTACGCCATTGACTTTCGTCTGTAAATAAAAAGTAAATGGGGGAGTTCTGGTTGGTTTGTTGTTTGATCCTTCAAAGTTTCAACTGGGACCAACGCCGCCATTTGACTTCCTTTGCCGATGAGGTTACGGCGCAGACGGTTGCGTATTTGACCTGCGAATGCGAACCTCGGAACACAAGGAGTGAGTGACCTTTTCGAAGATTACAATACATCGCAAAAGCGGAACACGGTCCGTGGGGGAAAGGCCTTTGTCTCTCATCAAAACTGCATTTCCCAAGATCACTGCCACCCTTGGCATTGGACTGGCATATCTGACTGCTTCAATTCGACAATATTGCGCCCGGAAAAGTTAAGAAAGAACGGAAGCTTGGAAGCTTGGTGACACGGGTGAGTGTGATATCCAATCCCCGCGCGGTTGCTGACGCTCGGATTCCTCTTTGAGCGAAAACGGTTGCCGTCTTCGCTCGGGAGACGAAACGGTTCCTGGAGCGGTCGTATAAGAGTGCTACGCTTTATACAAAAGAGCACTCAGAATTCATCGGCAACTGACATGAGGAGCGCAGGGCAAGTTTAGTTGTTACATACAAACGACATCCGCAGCCGAAGGGGCAGGGGTCACCACTGCACTGTTCCTGACAGGGTTGCGTTCAACCGGCCTCGCTGGCAACCGAATCTGGAACCCCCCCACCTCTTCTTTGTTCTCTCGACCGGCTCCAGCCAGTCCGCGCCAAACTCGAACTCTCCGGTGCGCCCGCGCTGCAACCGAGACAACGGGATTACATACCCATTTCCGCCCGACCGTTTTCCTACCCAGCGCGGCTTTGACTTTGGGCTAAAACGGTCGCGCGTTCATTATGTGTAAGTGGCTGCTCCTCTCTCGTCCCTGTCTCTCTTGTTTCTCCTTTGCCCTCCTCTCCCCGGAACCGCATATTCCCACCCATTCGCCATCGTCACCAGAAGCGCATCGAGCAATTGAGTGTCGCTGCGGCTTCTTCTGCCGGGCGCATCGCTGGAATCTATCCCCCCCCCCACACCACCTCATAACTTGTCCGAGATGAACGGTTCCGACCATCCAACCAACCCAATTCATCACACTCTCCCGCTTGCGCCAGAGCAACCATGGACCACAGTGTAGACAGCAATCGCCTAACAAGTCCTGCAGTCCATACCAAAACGCGCGAAGAGATACGCCGGATAGAAACCGGCAAGAGCTCGAACCAACCCAACGGCCACACCAACGGAACCACCAGCGCCTTTACTGGTTTCGGCGAAATGGACGGCGAGCGAAGACCCCTCCTGGGGCATCACAATGCCTCGACCTTACACGCCGAGCCCGGCTTCTGGCGCCACCTCCTCATCAACACCCAGAGCAGCCCCGGCACCAACAGCCCGAATCCGTTTGTCCGCTGGCCGGCGCGGGTATGGAACGTGACCAAGGTCACCCTGCTGAGCTGTATGTATCCTCCAAACTCGAGCGCATTGGCTTTGTTCGCTGGCATGTGCTCACTCGTGCCGTAGCCTGGATCAACATCCTCCTCGTCTTCGTCCCGCTGGGTATAATCGCCGGCAAGCAGGAATGGGGCGCCCCCTGGGTTTTCTCGCTGAATTTCTTCGCCATCATCCCGTTGGCCGCCGTTCTCTCATTTGCGACAGAGGAGATCGCGAGCCGGTTGGGCGAGACGCTTGGAGGGCTGGTGAACGCTACCTTTGGAAATGCGGTGGAACTGATTGTCAGCATCGTCGCGCTTCGCGCCGGAGAGATTGAGGTCGTGCAAGCGTCCATGTTGGGTTCGATCCTGTCCAACCTGCTCCTCGTCCTCGGCTTCTGCTTCTTCCTCGGCGGCGTCTACAACATGCGCGACCCCAACGGGCACGGCATGGAACAGAGCTTCACCCAGGCCACGGCTCAGACGACGTGTTCGCTCATGGCTCTCGCGTCCGCCTCCATGATCCTTCCCGCAGCTCTCTACGGCGTCCTCGACCAGTCCGACGACGACAACAAGGAGGCCAGCATCCTGGTTCTCTCGCGCGGGACGTCCATCGTCCTTCTTCTTCTCTACGTCCTGTACCTCTACTTCGCCTTGCACACGCATAAGAAGCTCTTTGAGCCGGAGGGTCAGAATAATCGGGGCGAAGATGGCGGAGAAGAGGAGCATGAGCCGCTGCTGGGTCCCTGGTCGGCCGGGCTTGTGTTGGTAGTGACGACGCTGATCATTTCGCTGTGCGCCGACTACATGGTGGACAGCATTGACGCCCTGGTGCTGACGGGCAAGATCAGCAAGACATTTATCGGTCTGATTTTAATCCCCATCGTCGGCAACGCCGCCGAGCACGTCACGGCCTGTGTGGTAGCCGTCAAGGATAAAATGGACCTTGCCATGGGCGTGGCAATCGGGTCGAGCATCCAGATTGCGCTGCTCGTCACGCCCGCGCTGGTCATGCTCGGCTGGGCGATTGGCCAGCCCATGACGCTGCACTTTGAGACATGTAAATGCCCTTTTTTTGGCCCCTCAAGTCACTGCCAATCCAGAAGACTCGCTAACCCGGACCAGTTGAAACCGTCGCGTTCGCCCTCTCCGTCCTGGTCGTCACCTACACCGTCCAAGACGGCAAATCCAACTATCTCGAGGGCGCTATGGTAAGCCATCCATCCCATCCTATCCCGTCCAAAATAGCAGACTGACAAAATTTCCCCCCAAAGCTTCTCGGCCTCTACATGATCATTGCCCTAGCCTTCTGGGCTAGTCCCACAGATGGTTCCCTGGGCAAGCTCTCCCTTCCATGGCAATGATTCAGTCAGCCAACCCCTCGCACACAAACACAAAAACATAACAAACTACCCATTATCACCACCACCACCACCACCACCACCACCACCACCACAACAACAACAACCCCCCAAACCCGGGGGAGAATTCCCTTCTACCATCAATCTCAGTCAAATATTCCGCTCTGTACAAAATACCAAACCACACACAACACAACACAACATGACATACTGTCGGATTACTTAACGTCTTGTGGGTACCTATTCAAGGAGGAGGGAGGAGGGAGGATGAAAGAGGAGAAAGAAGAGCTTGGATCAAATCAGCAAAGCGAAGCGCGCGGAGGGGAGGGAGAGGAGGGGGAAGAGGTGGGATTGGAGACGAGGCATGATAGGGCGAAATATAGTCCTGTCCGTATCGAGTATCGAGGCCCAAGAGGGCGGGCCGGTGGGAAGTTTGGTGGGAATGTACAATATATCAATCATTGGGGGCATTAGGGGAGGGAGGTTTTCTTTCTGGGAATTTGGCGGCCAGACCAGCAGCGGAGTTTTTTTTTTTTTGGTATGTTTACTTCGTTCGGTAGTTGAAAGAAAGAGAGAAAAAAAATTGAGAGTATAGTATATGAAACCCCGATGGGCGGTATATTATTATGTCTGTGTACATGTACTGTACAGTACGTGTCTAATAAGGGAGATTTGGAAATGCCATGCGTGAGTTGGTGAAATCACCACCCTCGCTGCATACCTTGGTAAGGTTGGTTGTCATGTCATAGCAGCCCGATGAATGATGCTCACGTCAGACAGACTAAGAAAAGGGCTGAGAAATGGGGGAAAGGCTCTGTCTCTCGAACCGGCCTAGCTACTACTTATTACTACCTGTGCGTGTGTCAAGATAGTCCAGCGATCAAGCGTACATGGCAATCTTCTACCAGTACTTCTGCGCAGACACTGGTTCACACAAAAGGAAATCCTCACAGTAATGGACTGGATAGCTCGATTAACAAGTCTGGGATTATCTGAGCTGGGTTACTTACATACCATAGGCAAATCTCGTCGTGCCCATCCCCTCTTGCTGATAGCCGGGGATACTATCTGAGCCGGGTGCCATAGGTAAGTAAATCGAGCTCGAAACCCTCAGCAAATCACGCTGTGCCCACCCCCTCTTACTGATAGCCGGGGACGAAATCTGGGCTGGGTGTCATGGTAAATCGAGCTCGAGACCCTCCATCTCATCTTCACTCGCTTGAAGACGCGAGTCAATGCTGTGCCCGATCCCTTTTTTGCTAACCGCCCAACTAGCCGCTGCGCCGATCCTCGTCTTTGGTAGCTCGTGCGCTCCCGTATGTGAGGGCTCTAGCTGGCCGAGAAGGGGAAAAAAAAATAAAAGTCGCCCCGTTGCCTTTTTGCCACGTTGCCGTGTTGCGATGATATTGACCACAAATCCAAGATCGGACAAGTCATCTCCCATGTACGGGAGAGGACAGTGCTGATCCCACAGAAGACAAAAGAAGACCGTGCTAGCGACCCATCCGCCGTCCACGCCGTCCATTAAATACCCGCCCACCGAGCCGCCCCGTCTAGCGAAGAGGAAAGAAAAGAAAAGAAAAGTAAAAAACCAAGGGCCTTTCCGTGAATAGCAGCGCCCGTCGCCGCTGATGCAGGTTTCAGACATTGCCGACGCCATCGGTTCCTAGTCCCAGAGTAGAAAAAAAGGAAAAGAAAAAAAAGGCAAAGCCAAGGGCGCCGCCATGCCGCTCCGTTGTCCGCCGTTCATGTCATTAAAGTAAATAACCCTCCACGCGCCGGTCCAGACCGTCTTTATCGTACGACAAACAAACAAGCCAACTTTTTTCCGGGTCCGTGATGCAGAGTGTTTTTTGATTTGATTGATCGTGGGTACCACCGACCATTGACTGGCCAGCTTATTAGATCTTGTCGGAGAGGTTGAGATGTAAGATAGACGACCGCTTGGGAAACATATTTTTTTTGTCTTTCTTTTTTTTGTTTTTTGTTTTTTGGCGAACGACATTCAGTCGGCTGTCGCCTTGTTTTGCGCTCAACAGATGTTGGTGTTTGACGTAAGTCCTTACTGAGCATTTGTCCAGAGCTCTCCCTGACGACCCTTAGTGTCAAAAGAAGGATTGCCTGGCTCCGTGCTGTCCGGACGCCGGGTCGTCACTGTGCTGTTGAAAAACATTGGGGCAATGGGAGGGCCGCTCGGGTATGACTCGGGATCGGGATAGACGTATCCGTTGCCGTTGGGGCTCTGCGTGGGAGAGCCAACAGGACCAGGAGAGGCCCACCCGACGCTGCCGATGTGCGGACTGCCGACTGTGCTGCCGGGGCCCTGCTGGGACGGCTCGATGCTGGGCTCGAGGGTCTGTGGAGGAGCATATCCGGTTGGGTGGGATGTGGGCCGCATGCCGTTGTTGTATCCCGAAGACACTGTCGGGGACGGGCTCGGGACGTGGACATCGCCGCGAAGATGGTGGGGGATCGAGTTGCTGAGGTATTGCATGCTGTTCATCCCCGCTAATTCCGCACCTGGCGACAGGGACATGGGGCGCTGTCCCGGCGAAGGATTGGTGAGCGGAGACTCGTGGTTCGATACCTGCTCACTGCTCGACCGCGACTTGCTCCGAGCAGCGGCGACCGCAGCCGCCGCAGCACTGGCACCTTGAGCCAGGGCCTCCGCCCGCGTACGTGCCGACTCCTCAACTGTACCGACATGGTGGTTTTGGTGCCGAGTGAGGGTCGTACGGCGTGTAAATGTCTTCTGGCAGTCCACATATGGACATTTGTAAGGCCGTGTGCCGAGGTGGATCCTACGGTGGCGAGCTAGCGAGCTGCTGTCGCTGAATGGCTACATGACACTATCAGCGGAATTGTCGGATTGGCAAATGCCGGGCTGGCTTACCTTGCCACATCGCTCGCACTGATGCGGCTTCTCACCAGTGTGCGTACGTGAATGAACCGTCAAAGCAGACCGTTGGATGAATTGTTTGTTACATCCGGGATAATCGCACACATGAGGCCGGATACCACTATGGATGCGCTCTGGTCGCATGTTAGTGGGATCAACGAGAGGGTGGCTGGCAAGTGCCTACCGTGCCGGGCAAGGTCGCTGCGTCTGGCAAAAGGCTTTCCGCATGTGCTGCATGGAAATTGCTTCGCAGGGGGCTGGCCAGCGGGTCGGGCGGGCGCCACAGCTGGCTGGTACGGCGGCGGAATCCCAGGCATAAGGCTTTGCGCCATCTCATGAGAAACCGCCATGGGCGCGGGTGCCATGTTGACGCTTGCTACGGGTGGCAGGGGGGCTGCCGCCATGGTGGTCGAAGAAGGGTACGAAGCATTCATGGGGCCGGAGTACCGCGACTGCTCTGAGCCGTGTGGTGAATTTTGCTGGTCGACTTGGAGCTGTTGGAGTTGTTGGGCCGAGCGCTGTTGGAGTTGTTGTTGCTCGGATGTCGCGTCCTGTTGTGGCTGGTGTAAACCTGGCTCTGCTTTGATATTAAGCACGTTCCCAATTCCCATGGCAC
This sequence comes from Chaetomiaceae sp. B2702, assembly GCA_023628455.1. Lineage (NCBI taxonomy): Eukaryota > Fungi > Ascomycota > Sordariomycetes > Sordariales > Chaetomiaceae > Chaetomiaceae sp. B2702. The sequence continues at coordinate 145,590 of JAMAKP010000003.1, read as the reverse complement.
CTGCCGATGATGGCGACTGTGACATGATGAGATCTTGTGGCAGCAGAAATAAAGAGACCCCTGCTCCAAGGTGAATCGCTGAAAATGACGGTCAGCGGGAGGCACAAATTTGAGCGGTGAGCCCGCCGAAACGGCTGGCAAAGACGGATCAAAGGACAGGCTGAGGATAATTGGGCGCTTGGCAAGCCACAATCCTTTTCGATGTAGGGAATCGGCCTGGAATTTTGTAGATCTAAAAGAAAGAAGGGAAAACAAGAAAGGAAGCGAGACCAGGCGCGTCGCGATGACCGATGGCTCGTGGTCGATGACTGATGATGAAAGAGGAAACGGGTCTGGGGTGGTAGGTAAGGTAGGTAGGTAGGTAGAGAGCGGGAAGCGACAAGTGATGCGGGGCTGACGAAAGTTAAATTTTTCTCACTTTGAAGAAAGAGGCGGCTGGAGCCTTAGAGTAATTGCCACGCTAGTAGCTGGGGACTTGAAAATGGAAATTGTTGAGATCGATGCTCAAGGTCCAGAGATGTTTGAATCCGCTTGTATATCGGATTCAACGTTGCGGGTTTGGTGTTGTCGTGCACGGTTCACGAGAAGTCCCGTTCACGGAGGTGCCGCGGAATGCAGGTCACAGCACAGGATGCTTCTCGAACCAATACTCGGCGCGGATGACGTCGCAGGCAGCCGACGATGGAGATGAGCTGTAAAGAAATGGATCGCGGCTCGGGTCCGCGGTCGACTGAGTTGAGAGGTAGGAAGGTTAGAGAGGAAAGAAGTCGTAGCTGGGGCTTTTTGATGGGGTGATGGCCCAAAATAAAAGCAGAAGGAAAATAACTGGACGTGGCTCGGCACAGGTGAGCGTGCTGGGGAGGGAAGGGCAGGGGGGGGGGGAACGTTGAAACAGGACAGCAAGCTGGGGTCCCAGGCCTACATGTGGGGCTGGTCGTGCTTGGCCGACGCGTTAGCACCCATGCAGGGACTACTTAGAGATCGCGGTGACCGTCACCCAAAAAGAGGTACTGGTTCGGCAGGGAGCTAAGATCGCTGGGCTTATTCTCCGTGCTTCGTCATTTGCAGCGATTTGCAGCACAGATCCAAATCGCAAGCCTCAACGCCTCTTACACGGCGCCGTCAGATTGATGCATTTGTTTCGAGAATCTCGAAACAATGCCCATGCTTGGGACCTAACTCTTATATTCTCTTGAGTGCTCTTGCTTGCTATTCTTGTTCAGCATGCAATGGGTTGGGGATGGAGTTTTTTTTTGGGTTTTTTTGTTCTTTTTTTTTTTTTGGACATCAATAGGATTACGCAAGCACAACAATGACATCGCGTCCCAGGGCACCACCTTTTCTCCCAAATTCCCCCGTGTTCTCAAGAAGAAACAATGACGGGGCATGGCTAAATCACACGCCCTCAGCCGGCGGAAGTCTAGCCCCAGTCCCAACCGGGTCATTTGGCGGGATACTGTGTGTAGAGCATAGCACTCACAGGACAGGTTACTCGGTATCGCCTTGCCCTCGAGAACAGGTGCAAACAGCCGGCGCCCATGGTTGCTGGCCCATCAAGCCGAGGACGATGGCGCCCTGCATCGAACTCGCAAGCACCGTCTGCATGAGATACTACACACTTTTGTGTTTCCTACACCATCGCCCTGTTGCCAGCCTCCCAGCCCAGGATCTTGCCGCCTGGACTCTCGCAACTGGCTACTGTAGTATCAAGGTGGTTCATTGTTTGGTTGCGGAATGAAAGTCCGTGCTGCTGCTTGGTCCGAGACTGCAACAAGGCAATCTTGGTACTCCCGCTGGGCACGAAACATTTCAGGGGCCATCTCTCTCTCGTCCTCGTCCCGTGTGTCTAACTGTTTCCAGCTCCAGCCCGCAGCAGTCGCCCAGCCTCGTGCTCTTGGGGGGTCCAATCCGGAGCCAGGCCGGTTGGTCTGTTCCCGCATCGCCAAACAGCCAAGTCTGTAGAGCGGGGCGGCCCAGAGCTTCTACCCTTCGATTCCTGCTTCGATTGCAACCCCCGCAATGGGACATGGCTCCTGCGGCCCCTGAAATTAGCCCGTGCTCTTCTGGCCCTGTCTGCAGGCCAAAGCTCCGAGCGTGGCGATCGCCGTCCAGGAAGGAACGTCGCATCAAGCCAACCACGAGAGAAAAAAAAATGCATCTCCTTTATGGGAAGGGGGTCCGCGAATGGGAACCCCTTTGGACACGAGATTGGCACAGTCTGTTGAGATTGAAGCACTCACCCTTGACGATACTGGCGTCAAGGAAGCTGCCGTCTGGTTGGATGCGTGGCGTTGCCGATATGGACGATGCATGGAGAGATTTCCAGATCCTTGCTCTAGGAACAGGGGGGAGCGGCCCCTGAGGGTCGTGTCGTGAGCTGAAGGCTTCCACCATCCTTCCAGAAGACTGTGAAGCAACCAGCCTGCCAACTCAGCAGCGTGCAGGCCAGGGGGTGCGGGGCCTGGGAAATGCAAGCTCCCGCCTCAGGGCGATCCGTGATTTCGTCAGCTCCTGTAACACAATCGGGAAGGTTCATGCAACGAGAGGCTGGGGGCAGAAAAGGCCCTCAACAGAAGCAGGGCTACCAGCCGACAGCTCTTACGTAAAGGCGAGCGTCAGGAAGCCGCCGGGAGAGTTTTGTCTTGTGTCCATACCTACCCACCCAGTGGTAGCCTTGCGAAAGCTGTTCTAGGTGTATGTACTGTATGTATGTACAGTACCATACAACCAGCACCAGGCAGCCTGCCGCACTGGACCGGTTTTCAAACCGACGGCGGGGCTGGGAGGCCAGTTGCTAAACACAAGTTACATCTTCAGGTCCCTAGCTAGCGCTTCGAAATGCCTAGTGTAATCTTACGATTGGCAAATGCTGGTGAAGCTCCGTGCATGGGCATGGGCAGTCGTTGTTGGCGTCAAGATGCAGAGCTTCCATGGCGCTTCGCCGAAGCTTCTCCCGCCCCTTGTCAGCGCCAGTGGATCTTCGCAGGCCTGCTCTTCATGCAAGGCGCAGGGGCCCTAATGCCCAGTGCCAGCCTCATGATTCCCGCTTTCATCAACTTGCGGAGCTTGCACTCCTGTGGCTTGTTGTTTCGAGGCCACATGATCATTTGATGATCTGAGAACAGCGCGCTTGGTCAGCCCAGACAAACCGGTAGCCCTTAGAAATGAGATGAAAGAGCTTCAGGGCCTACGCAAGGGTTTACGCAATGCACTATGCCGCTTGTGTTCTATGACGAAAAAAAAAAAAAAAAAAGGACCGAGATTCCGGTGGTTGATGACCACATCTGTAGCCGATGCCTAGTCAAGAACTGATGACCGACTTTGTGTTTTACTATGTATGTACGTACAGTACGAAGGTTGCGGCCAAAAGTAATTACCCTCTGCAGGTTTGCCAAGGCCAAAATACACTGTGTGGGCTCGCACGCATTGAGCCTAAACTTTCAGCGACTATCCCACTAAGCTTCAGCAGCTCAGCCTCTGGAAGCTAGCGAGGGCCCGCCTAATGCTCATTTCATTCAGTGGGAAATTAATACCGTGCGGGAAACTACCAAAAATTTGCTACACGTTGCTGACTCAGCAAGGGTACCTCGCGTAGGGTAATTACTTTTGGCCGCAACCTTCGTACTCCATTTCAGGGCCAAGCCCCTGGGCCCTGCCATCCTCATCGGCTAACGTGTTGTGGAACCCGTCATGACAATCGCTCGGCGGCTTTGGCCAGTGTCCAAAATTGGCCAATCTCGGAGATCGGCAGCGCTGCTTTGGAACCGGAGCGGAGCGGGCATGGGCCAAGGCGCGATCGCATCGGCATTACCGTCTGACGTTGGAACATTTTGATGAGCAATGGGCAGCTCCTGGCGCTTCTTTTTGGAAAAATAAAAAAATAAAAAAATACGGGCCCATTACCCACCTAGGCACCTAGGGTATGAAGGTAAGGTAGGTAAGGTAGTTATTACGCAGCCACTCCACACTTATGGGCCGCAGTCTTTTGGATTCTCGGGCGCCCTGCCGGGGCCCGCTCACCCCAACGTTAGCCGTCTCCGTTCGTCAGTTTCTCCTTCGCCGGCCGAAATGGCCAGTGCGCGCACCGGCACAGTGGTTCCGGCCGGGCAGGGTGTTTCCGGCGCCGGGAAGATGTGATCTAGCCTGCATCCACTCCTCTCCTGCCGTGGCCTGTGTGGCCTGTGGCACAGCCTCAAGCGGGGAAAGCCTTCTCGCGGAGCCGGATGCGGTGCAAGCAGCAAGAATGCCTTGGTTTCCCCCGTCAGGCGTTTTTGGTCCATTCTTCCTCAGCCTCAGCCTGCCTTGCCCAATGATTGCACACTCAGCCGTCTGCTAGCGATCCGAATGGGTCCACGTCGTAACAGAACGGGATCTTGAGGGGGAAAGTGTCACCTCGGCATCCGTGAGAGATCTCATATACCCGCGCCATCTTCTTATTTGAGGAAGTGGAAAAAAAAGAAGAAGAAAAAGAAAAAGAAAAAAGCCGTTCCTGTCCAGGAGAGCGCACACCTGTAGCACAGTATGGCCTCGAGTGATGGTGTCCCCAGGAAGCAGCGGCAGGGCCTGCGAGACGCGGTCAAAGCCATCATCTTCAGGACTCCCAAGACGCAGACAGGCGCGGGACCCCCTCCGGATCCTCGATGGAGCAACGGAGCCGAGAAACCGGCGGTTCTGCCCACTATTCATGAGGCCGTCCGTGACAGCAACACCGCCGTGATTGACAAAATCCTCATAGCCCACCCCCACGAGCTTGATGCGACCGATGACCGCAAGTGTCCCTTCCGTGTAACTGACCGCTCGAAGCAGCCCCCCCTAACCGCTTCATAGAGGGCATGACCCCGCTGGCACTCTCCATTCTCTACGGCAACCTCGCCATAGCAAAGCACCTCCACGCCGCCGGCGCCTCCCCCTTACCGGTTCACAACAACAACGAATCCCTCATGTGCTTCGCCGTCATGGCCCAAAACGTCCCGCTCGTCCACTGGCTCATCACCGTCAACGCCCGCGAACTCGTCAACGCCCGCGACCTCGCAGGCAACACCCCGCTCCACCACGCCGTCGTCCGCAGCAACCTAGAGGTCACCACGGCGCTCCTGGCCAACGGCGCGGACCCGAACCTCCAAGCCTTCGCACCCCGCCCGGAGCCCGACGATCCCACCCCCTCCGCCACGACCCCAAGCCCAAGCCCAAGCCCAAGCCCAACCGAGCAGGGGACCGGAACCCCCCTCTACTACGCCATCACCCACCTCACCGACGTCTGGGCGCGGCTCTCCACAGTCCGCCTGCTGCTCGCGCGCGGCGCGAGGACCGACCTCCCGCAGTGGGCCGACGGCATCTTCCCGCTGCACGAGGCGGTCAAGACGGACGACTACGCGCTCATCGCGGCGCTCCTCGACGACGGCAAGGCCGCCATCGACGCCGGCAGCACGCGCGCCCGCGACGACGCCATGCGCGGCACCACCCCGCTCATGTACGCCGCCGCCCTGTGGCAGCCCGGCACCGTGCGCTTCCTGCTCTCGCGCGGCGCCGACCCCGCCGCCGTGAATGCCATGGGCGAGACGGCGCTGCATTGGTATGTTGGAAGCCCGCGCTCTTGTTTTTCTTCTTTTTTTTCTTTTTATTTATTTATTTATTTATTTAACCAACCCAACTACCCAACCCGACCGCCCTACCCCCTCTCTTCCCCCCCTTTTTCCAGCCGTTTCGGGAGAGCATGGTGTTGATGCTGCTGCTGTCTGGGGGCCGGTCATGTTCCGAACCTGAATTCCCCCCCCCGGACATGGCGCCGATCAGGGAAATCGTGACTGATATTGGTTCAAACAGGGCTGCGGCGGGGGATACCGATGCGGACGCAAAGTCGGTGGTTGAGGGCGGGATGGGCGGGGAGGTGATTCGCTATCTTGTGAAGAGCCCGAAGGGCGGGATCGGGGTGGATGTGAGGACCAAGGTCGGCGCGACGGCGTTGCACGCTGCGGCGTATATGGGCCGGCTGGAGAATGTGCGGGCGTTGTTGGAATTGGGGGCGGACAAGACGCTGGTGACGGAGGATTTGCATGTCATCAACTTGGTTGGGGTGAGGGGAACGGCAGAGGAGCTGGCGAGGGGCCAGGGGCATTGGGAGGTAGCTGAATTGATCAAGGGGTGGGATGGGGGAGGAAAGGGTGGAACTGGGTCGGTCTGATACACGCAGAGGATGGGTTAGCAGGATGTTATGTGAGGCTGTTTTTTTTTTGGGTTACTGCAGGGGACTGTCTGTGGTCATCTGCTGCTGGCGGAGAGGTTGTGGGAACAAAGATAAATTGGCATATCGCCCTCTGATTGCGCTGGATCAACAAGGGGGAGTCGGATGAATGGGAATACGGATGAGGACGAGGACGAGGAATGACGACCAAGTCGGAACTGTTATTCATCCATTGGTTCTGTATGGCTGGGAATTGACTTGGGCCTTGGCTCTCGCTGCTTGGTGCATGTGCTCTCCGATATATCGATATTAATTCAAGTCGCTATGCTGATTGTCTGCGTGACATCCATCTTATGGCTATCGCACAAGAACAACTAACCAGACTCAAGCCTCTGGCTCGGTAAGACAGCGAGGTTCGTTCGAGGCCAAGACAAAGTAAGCCCAGGTTGCACGAATGGATGAGGTTAGAGCTGGGGTTGTTTGTGTTCCTTGATCACTAATCGTTTATTCTAAGACTATTTTGCCCTCGGGGTGGAGAAGCGGAACGGCGGTTCGCCTGGGTCAACAGCACCACCAATGGGTCCATTAATACTTGCTTCAATGATGAATCGGCTATGGGCTGCTTGACTGAGACCCGCTATCCGGCAACGGCTTCGACTCGATCTATCTCCAGCTTCTCCTCCTTGTGTTTGTGACCTTGTTTCTCGGGGAGCAAGACAAGGAGCTGAAAGACGGTCGGGGATTGCAAGGATTAGAGAAACGGCATAGGCATATCGACGTCGCCCGGGGTGGACGGGAACTCCTTGATAAAAGTCCTCCATATCGAACAACAAGACCGCAGACAGCAACATGTCCACGTTCACCATCGAGATCGACGTCTACTCAGACCCCGTGTGCCCCTGGTGCTATCTCGGCAAGGCAGCCCTCGACAGAGCAATAGCCAGTTATTTGACCCGGCACCCCGATGCCGAGTTCAAGCTGGCATGGAAACCCTACCTCCTGTGGCCCAACGCAAGGCGGTCTGGTATGTCCAAGCGGCCGGATCTTTCCTTCCCCGTGACCACTAACCACGCAGCTAGCCTACGACAAGATAGCAGCTCTGCGGGCTGTCTACGGCGTTGACACGCCTGCGGCTATCGAGCGCCTCGCCCAGCTCGGCGCGCAGTACGACATCGACTTTACGTGGGAGGGCAAGACGGGCAACTCCCGCGATGCGCACAAGCTGATCCTACTAGCAATGGAGCACGACGCCGCGCGGGCGTCAGCGCCCGAGCCATCATCCCCCTTACACACCTTCTCCTCGCAACCAGCAACCAAGCCCCCCTACACCCAAACCCTCCAGAACCGCACCCAATCCCACCTCTACGTCTCAGCCTTTCAACAAGGCGCCGACATCTCCTCGCCTGCCTTCCTCGCAGGCGCAGCGGTAACGCTTGGTCTCTTTTCCACAGAGGAGGAGGCACTCTCCCGTCTTCATCTCACACGGCAACACAGCAACAACAACAACAACGACGACGGTGCCGACAACGACGACAACGCCAACCACGACAGAAACAGCAAATATGACGACGACGACGACGACGACGACGAACTCGGCAAGAGAGTCGACAGCAGCTCCGCCCGCGCACGCCAGATCGGGGTCACCGCCGTGCCCAGCTATGTAGTACAGGGGCGGTGGCAGGTTGGGGGGATGCAGGGGGAAGACCTTTGGATGGGCGTTTTTGAGCGGGCGAGGGCGGCTATGGGTCATGAGGGGGAAGGGGGGCGCTGAATAGAGACGGGAGAGGGGAGGGAAATAATGAGACAGGGAGGCGGTTGGGGATGTAGGCTGTGAGTTTTGAAGGAGGGAAAGGGCCGAGGGTCCCAAGAGCGGAAGGGGAGGTAGGGGTAGAGCTGGGTGGTTGTTGTTTCTCAAGGAGGATCCTTCGGGAAGGGATGTAGTAGGAGGTGATCGGAAATCTGGGGGGAAGGGCGGCGACTTTTCTGTGTTTATTGGTATACATGATTACCATTCGCAGTCGAGCAATTTTACTACCAATCATACGATATGTCAGAACCGTGGTTTCATTCCAAGGTTCAACAAACTCCCAACGCCGATCAATAACTAGGTAAAAACGCCCCATAGTCACCTTCCAAGCACCATTGCTGTCGGTTTATGTTCTTTTTGACCAGCCACTCTAGCCAGAGTAAACGCAAAAGACACTCCCCCCCATAATCGTTTCCGAGCCCACTGGTGTAAACGCCCCCGGATTCCCGACCAAACGCCAGCCCAATGCGTGACCACCAAAAAAAAGAGGAAAAAAAAAGAAAACAAGGACAAGCCACGCCCATATCCCCTGAACATGCGTGATTTGCCAAGATGCGCCCCCCTCTCCCCCCCCCCCCTCGTGGTAACCTCCATCCGCCCTCAGCGCTTCGTCCAGCTATAATCCTTAAGCAAGCCCTGCATATGCACATTGGTCGACTTGCCCGTCCGCCTCTGCGCCTTCTTCTTCTTGACCACCTTCGGCGCCTGCGATGCCTTGAGCGTCGGGTCCTCCGAAGCGGGCTTCTGCTGCGCCGCCACCAGCCTCGCCACGATGCTCTCGACCCCCGGCACCTCGACGCGCGACCACATCAGCTTCAGCTCCGGGTCCACCTCGTGGAACAGACTCGGATCGTCCAGCCACACCATGCGCGCGGCCCCGTCCTTCTTGGCCCGGATCACCAGCACCCGGTGCTCCTTCTCCAGCTCGCCGATCCCGGCCTCGCAGTCGGGCCACCCGTCCTTCAGGTCCTTGACGCTGACCCCGCTCGCGTCCGTCTTCTTCTGCAGATACGCCAGCAGCTGCGTCTTGCTCTTGACGTCGGGGATCGTCGGGCGGTGGGCGTACGTCCCCGACCGCCAGGTCTGCTCGCTCAGCGCCGGGTCCGGGATCCACTGGATCTGCGGGTGGCGCCGCATCTGGTCGACAAAGAACTCCTGCTCCTTCTCCGGGCGGGCGGTGGCCGACAGGTAGCCCAGGACGTCGACGCACGATTGCGCTTCGTCCTTCCCGCGCAGCCACGAGACGGCGTAGGCCATCTGCGAGATGATGCTGTCGCCGGTGCCGGTCTGGGCGGGCTGCGAGTAGACGATGTTGGCCGGGGTGTCGCGGTCCCGGCGCGGCGTCAGGCTGCCCAGACCGGCGGCCGACGTGGTGGAGCCGACCGAGGGCGACGGCGACGGCGGCGCGAGCGAGCGCTTGGTGCCTGCGCCGGAGCCGAGTTTGGAGGCGGCCGCCGACATGCTGCTGAGAAAGGACGCCTGCTGGCGATCGAATCCGGCCATTTTGCTGTTGTCGATGTTGTCGTTGCTGCTGCTACCAATACTCATCCACGATTTATGGTTCCGGGTCGGCAGCAGCGATATTTTTTGGGCCTTCGGACGGGGCTGCTTTGCGGATGGCGGCTGTGGCAGTGGTCGGAGTGGTTGTCGCTGAGGTTGTCGCTGAGGTTGAGTGTTGCTTTGTTGCTCGGCGGAAGGCGATGGGGCCGAATGGGATTCCGCTGGCGGAGCCATTGCAGGGGTTGAAAAGCAAGGGTTATCGCTTGCAAACAAGAGGTCTCCCAATTGAAAATAGGCGTTTTGATATTCACAAAGACAGTAAAAGTAACCAATGTGACGATTTGCCGTCCAAAAGCCGTTGAATCTGAGCACAAACGGAGAGACGAATATTGACAGGAAAAGAGAAGCAGAAACAGATGAGCACACAACGTAGCGTGCGTATGGAAAAGCGATTGCGTACGCACTGGTTCAGTGCATTGCGTCAGTGCAGCGTCGTTGAAGCAGTCGGGTCGGTCAAATCATCCGGACCAACTCCAGATCCTTCAAGAAGACATGTCAAGCTAAGCATTGCCCTCATCAGCTTTGCAGAATTACAAAGTCTATAGCGTATGTGCCAATCCTCCCATGCAGTTACCTCCGCTGCTTCTTCCCGGCAACGAGCATGAAATGCAGCGGGCGTGCTCGCTCGCTCGTCCCGACGCCAAATACACGAAATTCTGGCATACACAGGTCTTATCCATCCGTGACGTAACCCGTCTGTTGATAGAGACCGAAAAACATAGACACCACGCCTGATCAGTTGCCTGTTGTTGCAGGATGCACAACGCCTGCCGGAAACCCCCATCCAAATGCATCACGAGCCGGAGCTCGAGAAGCACCGAGCGGACGCAAATGAACCCGAATAATGATTCATCAAAGTGCGTTGTGGCGCCACGCGTAGACCCAAAACACCTCAGCCATTAAATAAACCTTTTCAACACATTCGCTGCCTGTCCGCCAATTGTAGCCACGTAACTTAGGCAGTCTGCGCAACCTGCTGTTGCTGGAGGTACTGGTAGGCGCCGTAGCCAATCAAGCCGCCGATGAGGAGGATGGCGTACAGGCCGATGCCAAAGCCGGCAGAGTCGTTGTTGGCGGCCGGGGCAACGGCGCCGGGAAGGGGAGTCTTGGGCTTGGGATCGCCAGGCTATTTTGAACATGTCAGTAACCGGACTGTCTTCCCTCGATGTACTGTTGTCCTCGGAGTAGGGCTCGCTTACGTTGCGCTTCAGCGAGCCGACCTTGAGCTGCTCGAGCGTCTCGCGGGCCTCATCGCTGTGGCCGACATCCTCAAAAGCCTCGGTGGCATCCTGGCCGGCAACGTCGAGAAGGACCTCCTCACCACCGCTGTTTAGGGAAGAAATTGTGTCAGCAGGTGGTGTTGCGCTTTCGGCCGACCGTGCGGGAAACGGAGGGAACCGTCTCGGGAGACGATATGCGACAGGCACACCGAGACTCGGCAGTGGCACTTACGGATGCTCGTCCACGAACTTGGTGCAGTCGTAGATCTCGTCGTGGATCACGACGTAGAGATCCTTCTTGGTGTTGTGCTCGGCAACATCCTGGTAGGTGAGCTGCTTGGAGGCCATCTTGACTGTTGTCGGTGTGGAGATTGTCGTCTTCGAAACGGCGGATAAGGTGGTTTTTTTTTTTACTGGACAGCTGTTTTTGTTTAGCAAAGGGTACACATAAACCCTCTTGACACACGTTGCAGCAAGCGGCAATTAGGCGAGGAGACATACCAGAAAATCGGAGACTTGGGCACGACGAGGGATGATTGAGTCGAGACGGCGACGGCAGGTTAGAGATGGTGGTCGGAGGAAAGGGGGTGGTCAGGAAAAAAAAGTCAAGGTCCCGGTCCGGCTACTATGGAGAAAGACCGTAGGGATCTCGCAACCCGGACAGGGCAGGCGGCAGTGAGTCCAGTGGGCAACTCTGCTGCTCTGCAGAACCCCTGGCCGGGAAGATTCCCGCTTGGCAGGCCACCGATTCTCAAGGGCAACCAATCAGCTCTCTTCGAATCATGCTACCCGTGCTTTGATTCGCCAAAGCCCCAAATCGTTCGATTCGGAGAGAACGGCATCCTCGGGGCCCGAGCAGGGCACAATGGCGCCTGCAAGGTCGGCCAACGCTGCAAATGGAGAAATGCCTTCTGTGATCGTTTCGCGGGGATCTCCTCCCTTCCCCGCGACGGGGCGGTCACCGTTTTCCGGCATGGTCGGGTTGGGCCCGTCCCCTGCCCACCGGCCCGCACTTCAGTCCCGGGATGAGGGTGGTGTGGCGCTCCATCCCCATCCCACCGCCCCGTTTCGGCTTGTGATCGGGTGCACCTATCGGGAACTTGCTCCAGTCTTTTTTTTCGGACTCGCGCCCAAGTTTGAATGGCGAAGTTCCGGGCGTTTCCTGACCTCTCTTTTCGAGTGTCTTTTTGCACGTCAGAGCAAATCTATTGCGCTGATATGCTGCGCTTACCCGACTAGCAACCAAAAGTTTCCTCTAACAAACTCCAAGACGACCACCTTGGCTGTCGACCACCCTGGCTGTCAGGTGCTTTTATCTCCTGGCGGCCCCCCCACCAATGTCCTGCCCCAGCCTGTAGCTCGCGACCTTATCCCACTCAATCTTCTGCCTTGTGACAGGAAGCTGCCTCCTCAACGCCTTGAACGCGCCTTCGCTCAGGCTCGTAAAGCTCCGGTTCAGCTCCTCCTGGTATCTCTTTTCGCCCGCCGAGATCTCTTTGGTGATGCCGGCCCCAGTCCCAGACGGCACGGACACGGACGCCGACTTGTTGGTCAGGAGCCGGACGTTGCCGTCCTCGTAGTAGTGCACATCGACCTTGATAGAGCCCTCGAGCGAGTTCGACGCGGGATCGAAGACATAGAGCGAGCGCCAGCGCCCGTTCCTGCGGGTGGTTAGCCTCAAGAGAAACTGCGGGGCTGCGTCGGTGGACCATACCAAAAGTTATTCGGGCTGTACTTGTTCGCGACAATGACGATGGCGACCTTAGAGTCGTTCTCTATCGGGTAGGCCCCGTAGGCAGCGTTGGGGAAGTGCTCCTTGACGTAGGTCGACAGACCCTTGAGTATGGATTTTCTGAGACCACCCAATGTCAGTCTTTCAGAGTCATAATAATCCTCAGAACCGCCCTGAATCCTCACGCTAGATCTGCCCCCTCCCCCTCCGTCACGTAGCTCTCGACAGCGCTGGCTTTCTGCGTGGTGTGGTCGAAAGTGAAGCTACAAGCGCTCTCGATATCGTAATATCGGTCGCCGCCCAATGCGCTGTGTGAGCTGATGATGACTGGCTGGCTGCTCCCAGGGAGTTTGACTGTCGCGAACTGCTCTTCATTGTATTTCTGAAACGCGGGGCCCAGCTCGTTCACCAGGCCAGGGCTCGAGATTGTCAGGGCTTTGATGTCTGTGGGTGCGGTCGGTCAGGACACGAAGTTATGATGGATCGTAGGGTGGGTGCATGCCTGCGAGGACATCCGACAACTAGAGCAGCACTTTTGTCAGCATGGAGGATGACCTGGGGCGTGCATCCGAGTTGGGCAGACAGTAGCTTACCTCCCCTGGGGGGGCTCCCTCCACAAAGGAGGAGACAATTGCTTTATGAGATGACATTGCCGCTGATGGGGCTCTAGACTCTTGCTGGTAGTGCGCTCGGGCGGTACAAAGTATGGGTGTTGGGCCGCACGGCTGCTTGTGGTTGATGGGCAAGCTGTTGTTGAAACTCCAGGTGCGGGGCATTGGTGGGATGCCGGAAGAGCGCCAAGAAATCTAAGCAAGGCCCAAAAAAAGTCCAGTTCATCTGAATTCTAGCTATTTATTCGTCGGCGCTCTGTCTGAAGACATTCGGCATCCGACAAAGCTACATATTTGTTTGATTGTACAAAATGCCCACGGTTGCAATCCTGCACCTAGTGGGTATATTCAAATGATACCAGCGCTCCGCTCCAACGCCACGCCTGCTCTCATGCGGATTCTCTTGCTCAGAATTCTCCCGTGTCGTGTGATCCGCGGTCTCCAGCTCAATAGTCTAGCACCTTCTTGATATTATCATATATCCCTGGCAGACAAAGTTAACACGGGACTGCTCAAGGTTCAGCTCATATAGGGGAGACTTACTGGCGACGTCCGGCGCGTTTAACGCCTCATACAAAAGCGGAGTGTGGATGCTAAACCCAGCAACCCGAGCAACAGGCGCCTCCAGTCTGATAAAGGTCTCTGGATCTTCCTGGATCGCAGCGGCGACCTCGGCGCCAACACCAGCATTGATCATGGCCTCGTGGACAACGAGACACCGCCCGGTCTTCCGGACACTCTGGAACACCGTCTCTTTATCCCACGGATAAATGGTTCTCAAGTCGATCAGTTCAACGGAGATGCCGAGGTCTTTCTCCGCCTGCTTCAGCGCTGCCTCGCACTTATACAGTGGCTGGCCATACGACACGATGGTGACGTCGGAACCCTCCTTCAAGACCTCGGCCTTGGACAGCGGCAGGGCGTACGCGGCGGTCGGGACCTGCTCGACTGCCGCGCGGTACAAGATCTTGGGTTCCATAAACACGCAGGGATCGTTGCTACGGATCGCCGACAACAGCAACCCCTTCGCCTGGGCCGGCGACCTGGGCATGATGACGCGCAAGCCGGGGATATGCGTGAACAAACTCTCGGGCGACTGCGAGTGGTAGAGCGCGCCGTGGCCGACGCCGCCGCACGGCATCCTGACGGTCAAGCCGCCGGAGCTGCGCCCGCATGCGCCGTCACGGTAGCGGAACTTGGCGGCCTCGTTGACCAGCTGGTCAAAGGCCGGGTAGACGTAGTCGGCAAACTGTATCTCGGCGACGGGACGCATCCCCTCGGCGGCGACGCCGATGGCAAACCCCATGATCCCCTGCTCCGTGAGCGGCGTGTTGAAGACGCGGTCGCCTCCGTATGTTTCGGCCAGCTTCCCCGTGCAGCGGAAGACGCCGCCGAAAGCCACGTCTTCGCCGAAGATCATGACGGACTCGTCCTCGGCCAGCGCAATGGAGAGGGCGTCGTTGACTGCTTGAAAGAGGTTCATGCGCTTTGTTGTGCCATTGCGCACTTCGGGCGGCAGCTCTGGGTTGCCCAGGGCCGATTGCGACGAATGTGCTAATAAGGGGGTTGTGGAGTAGTCGGTCGGGAGGTTTAGCTTCGCATTGGGCGGATGGGTTGAATACCGCCGGCGGGACGAGAGGAGCGCCGGAGTGGACGAGGCGAGCGGCGGGGTTCGAGCCAATGCCCTTGACAAGGCGCGAATCGACGAACGCTTCATTGTTTCTGGATCTGAGGTCGCCTCTGGCTGTATTTTAAGGGGAACCTGTGTGTATACCTAGGTAGTAAAGACAAGCGGGCGTGGTAGACGAGCGGGAGACGGAGTTGGATTTGGAGCTGGGAGGAAATGACGGCGGTGTCGGCTTGCGGCGGCTTTGTTGGATCGCCGGGTTCCTGGCAATTCGCGGGGCCTGCGATAAGCGCTCACGCGGCCCCCGACGCTTAGATAAGGTAAGGTTTGAGGGACTAGTGTCACCAGTCATCAATGGCAACGACGAGACCATCAATCGAAATTCAGATGCCTCTGAGGTTAAGACGAATCTGGCTGGGGATAGGCACAGAATAGTCCCATCTCCTCCCTTCCGACACGATAACAGTGCCTTTCGCCCCGTGCGTCCGTCCTACTCGTAGGCCGTTCATCGTTTCTCGGTGGCTGCATACACCACATTGCGTAGGGTTGGGCAGAATCGGCAATTGCGGGTAACAAAGAGAAGTACCGAGAAATCAAACCCGAAAAGGGTTGCAGTGGATAAATCTTTTGAACCCGGCTCTGTTCAGGCAGGAGTTTGGGTCATCATTGATAAACGGCCTGCCTCCTTGTCCGACATGCCAGCGAGGGCTTTACGGAGGTGGTCGGTAATGTCGCCCAAAAGAAAATGGAGCGCTGCAAGTGCTTGCTCGACGAAGAAATATATAATTATATTATGTACGTCCGTGTGTTGTAGGCTCAATACTGCAGTGTGTTCCCGTGAATTACACGTGTAGATGGAGGTATCCAAGTTCACCGCCACGAAGCGAGCACTATGAAGCCCGGCTTCCGACTTTGTCTATTTCTCGTCCTTTTTCTCTAGCTTACCACCTCGAGTCTTGAAATGGCTGGATGACAACCACGACCGAGGATATTAGTAGCTATGACAATGGCCAACTGGGGCTCCAGCCCCGTTGTGGCATTTTTGTAGATAGGTATGATAGGGAATTGCAGTAGACGGGTGCGTAAAAAGACTGTATATTTATTTAACAAGGTATAGGCCCGACGTCCGACAGCTGGTAGTCCCAGTTGCCCTGATCCGTGTGGTCAGCGAGATTATCCCCAGCGCCTTTGGCTGCCGACTCTGCTTCGCAGCATCGCCTGCCATCTAACAATGAAGGTAGAGATCCGACACTGCCAACAAATAGGACATTCTCATCGACGATAGGTATCGCGTTGACCGCAAGATTAGCGCGGGAGGCTTCGGCCTAATAGTCTATTCTAGTACGGTGGTGTCTCTCTTTGCTTACAACAACAATCTTGGGCAGTATAGGCATCTCGGCCTTGACCATATCCGCTCCATTCTTGCTCATACCCTTGCTGGGAAATTCTTTGTCCTCGTACTTGATCGCGCCCACGGGCGAGTTGAGCAGCCAGCGTAGAAGGAGATAGGCGTCGGCGGGCGGCTCGCCGCGGGTGCCAACTAGCTTAGACTGGACGGGCACCAACCACGGGCCGGACTCGTATAAATCACGACCGCAATCGCCGCGTGGGCCAGCATAGTGCGGGTCCGAATGCCCCTTGTAAACGTTGCTGGGTTGCGGTGTTTGGGAGGGGGGTGAGAGCAACGCAGGTCGAGATGACTTACACGGGATGTATCTCAGCATAGCACTGGTCGGTTAGGTGCGCTGGTATGGTCTGGAACCATCTTACCTTCATGCTGGCGTAGACGTAGCCCGCACTCGCGACCTACTCGGGGTCGAGCAGGTCTTTAGGGCTGTCTAGGGTCGCGCGCCACAGCGGTCGCCAGTACTCCGTCTCTTCCTCCAGGAAGGGACACTCCTCGTGGCAGGGTCGGCCGCATCGCCCCTGGTTCGAGTGGCAGGTTGTGCCGCCGAGCTTCCGGTCGGACATAATGCTTCCAAGCCTCGCCGTATTCAGCGATGATATATATCCCTCCGCGGTTTTGAGACAGCCGGAGGCGCCTGGTGTGTTGGGCGTTCACTCAGTTAGCGGCCTGCAGCACGACCAACAAGGTCGTTGAAACGAGCCCAAGGGCGGAAGAGGGTACTTGCAGTTTTCCCCCACTCGCCGAGGACTACAGCAAGCCGTAGTACTCAGACTCCTCAACCAGCCTCGCAAATCCCATCCCCTTCCAGTCATGTGTAACTACATTACCTATAACGCCAAGTACAAAGGGTGTACCGCAGACCCCAAACACCTCAACTCAATCACCAAATACGACAAGTGCCCAAAAGCCAAACAGGAGGGCCATGCCTGCATCGATGCCATGCCTGCCGAGGACTTGGGCGGCAAGGTGATTCAGTTCGGAACAACCACGGTGCCCGGGGCTTGCCCAAAGTGTCTCTCGTAAGGCACACCAACAGCCCCAGCCTGGTCCCCCGCAGTAAGGCCACTGAATTTACAAAGTTTGGAGAGCTCTTGATAACCTGAGCTTGACAAGGACAGAGGCGACAACCACAACGACGGTGGCGACGGCAAGGACAGTGTATGCGGAAGCGGATTTGGCAGGGCGAGTGCTGTGGGAGCTGGAAGCGAGTGCGCTCTGCCTCGCGGCTATCGCTGTTTCAGCCGCGTATTTGAGGATCGCTGCTCGGGCGGGAAGAAGACGTTACCTTCCAAATCGCGAACGACTTGTCTACATTCTTTATACCCCCCCTGCCAGCATTTCTTGATGATGCGACCGACAAATCCAAGCGACTCGGTCTCGGCGAATTCTCCCCGCTTATACCTCTCCTTTATTGCTGCATCTGACAGTCCAGCGTACGGCCGACTTTCCTTCATCAACTCGTAGAGCGTAGACCCGAGCGCAAAGATGTCGGCCTCAATACACAGCAGAGGGCCAGGGTATTCGTGGCTCGCCGTCACTCCGATGAGAAGCGGCGAACCATCCAGGGACGACCCAGCAAAATCGGCCAGTTTGGCGTTGAGGCGGCGGTCAAGCAGCACATTGAACCCATTGATGTCCCCGTGGATAACACCGCATTGGTGGGCGAAATCAAGGGCTTCGGCAACTTGGACTGCCCATCTTATCCTTCTCAGTTCGTCGGCGGGGTGGCATTCGAGGTATGATCGGATGTTGCCGTGGGAAGCATGTTCGAGTCGGATGCCCCATTCGAAGGTGCCGTGGTAGATGAGGATGCCCTTGTGGCCGCCGCGCTGAACGAAGCGCTCGTAAATCTGCTGCTCCACGGCCGTCGCATCCGAGCATTCCCCGTCAGGAGAAGCTTTGACGACAGTGTCGGTGGACCTATCGAGGAGGACCAACCCCGTGTTCCCATAAGCGACGAGGTCCTTCATCGTGAAGCCGCTCGGGAAATGGATCTCGTCGTCCGACATGCTGGGTGGGCCGTGGCGATGCCGAGACAGGGGATTCGATTTTCGTGATTGGAGTTTCCCAGCGCGCGCAATCATCAAAAGCGGCCAACCGGCAGGCGACATGGGTAAGCCGGTAGTTGATAATAAATAAGGTAAGGTACATACCTAATTGAGTGGGCCATTCGAGGCTAGCCCCACTATTCCGACCCCGGCGAAATACTGTAGGTACCGTGGCAGTGCGTGGGTACGTACCTTAGCGAGAGAAGGACCAGCGTGCCAAGGAGCATAGGCGGTAGTTATCGGTAATAATAGTAATAATAATAACAATAATATATATTTAGCTTCCTCCCACTAGCTCGCTCCTGCTCGCCAACCATCGTGGGAGCAGGCAGCAAAGCCGGCATAGAAGCCGACGGAGGAGTTTTACGGCAGCTGAGTTTTCAAATCCAAGGCGAAACAGTTGGTCCATTGCCTCCTGGATTCTTGGCAGCAGTCTCTGAAAGGCGACTCTCAGGGGATGCAAAGGCTCAGCTTGAATAGGACGCTTCCCGGTCGATTTCTAGATGGACAGAAGACGACCAAACATCACGGTGCGCTAGGAGAGATCACTTTGCAGACAATGCCCCCTTCCTCCTCTTCGCCACCTCCGACCTTTCTCGGAGCGCTGCAAATGGCGTACCTGGAGTGACCCTTTGCTCGGCGTTGCTCGACTGGCTGTCCAGTTCGACGAGCACTGAGGCGGAGCCAGCATCTGACTGCATCAAGTCCCCCAAGTCTTCAGAGAGCGGTGGGACACTGAAGTCTAAATTCAACGGCAACTGGTCAATGGTGGAGCACATCTTCTTGTAGTGAGCGGGATTGAGTTGTTCTAGCCTTTATTGATGCTCTCTATTAGAATGTCAAGGTGCGTTGCACCGAATGTGGCAAGACTCTCGGCCGAAGGAACAATAAAACGAGTGATATCTTGAATAACTCGTGCGTCATTTTTGTTGTTGTGAATCTTCTGGCATGTGGATTCGAAAATATCGTCCCGAAACAGCGAAGCATTAGAAACTGGCTGTTGTTGTTGTTCGAGCAGATTCCTATATATGGTTTTGACCATGAAACTGCCTTTCGTCCCTAGTAGTGTCTCGTAGCGTTGATCTCGATATAGCGCGCTCTTCTCCTCCCGCGGCTTCTGATCGCTGGGAGTCGTGGATATAGCAGAATTCGATCGCTTATGGGAAGGGTTCGATGATGACTTCTTCCACGCAAGTAAATGCTCTATAGTGGAATCCGTCTGTGAAATCTTTTCTGGTTAGCGCCATTCCTTCGCCCAGAAAGCAATCGGGTCAATTGTGTGCCTGGAGGTGCCAGTGCCAGTCACTGACTCGTCAAAGGTGTTCTCAGGGCGCGTATCGGATGTCTGTTGTCGCTTCTGGGCTGGGTCTGAGCCGTGCTCTGGTACGTCGCCCGATTGCTTGCGCTTGCGACCTCTGCTCTGTCCAGACGTTGGTTGATCCTGCAAAGCACGTTTTAGTTTGTGATCTATGGCTGTGGTCCATGACAATGCAAAGAAGGCATACCTGTTGAGCGATTGTAGAGAATTGCGGGGAAAACAGCAGCACGCAGCTGACGGGGTGTCAAAAAGAAATCCAGTATTATGTAGGTAGGTATGTGCTGTACATAGGTAGGTACTGTAACGGGAACGGCGACGTCTTCTTAGCGGCGGTTACTTTGCACTCGATGCCTTGCAGAATGTTGATGAGGCGATGTGCAGATCCGGCAATTCCACCACAACTATATATATACTCCAAAGTTGGAAGATCATCCGTATATGACGACGGTTTTAAACACCATCCGATTGCCTACGATGTCTACCCCTCCTTTTCCACAGAGCTCGTTTCCCGCTGTTCCCAATTGACATCTTCCAGCTCGGTCTTAGCGTACTTGCCATAACATATCATACAGGTATGAATACAAGTATGAATCGGTCATGTGTTTGCGTCGTGGAAGGCCCTATAAAATTCCTGACTCGTAGATACTTTCCTCTCGAGTGCGATAGGCGTGCACCAGGTCTGCTCCTGAGATAGTCGTTCCTTCGTAGCGAATTCTTCATCCAGACGGTTCAAAATACTACGAAGTTCCTCCATCTGCTCTTCCTCGCTCCTCACCCGACGAACTGTTGTTCTGCTACGCTTAGTCGCTGTTCCTGTAGGGCTCAGCGCTTCGGCAGTAAAAAGCGGAAGGGCAACCTCTGGGCTTAGGTGTCTCCTCGCGTGTGAAAAGCTCTGTGCCCATGGTGGTGTGTACGGAATGCGATGGTACCGTTCGACGTCGCAACGCTGCTCTGACCAGACCGCTGATAATCCAGTCAGATTTCTTAGGGGACTTGTGCGCCGAGTGGATAGGAAAGATTTGCTCCAACAGCACAACATTAATTGTGCAAATAGATAATCTATATGAATACGCAGGGCAAAAAGCAGAGCCCCGGGGCTTCCATCCTCAGGTCGGGCTCCGACGCCCTATCCCCTCATTTGCAAGGCGATGCTTAACAGAAGGCCCAGCTGCGTTGACCCGTCCTCCCGTACTCTCCCATCCTCCATATCCCTAAGGATATTCTCGATATAACCCGCAGCGCCTGAGAGATGGAGTATGTGGCCGATGGCCGAGTGAAGGGCGAGAAGCCGCTCCGACGGGGGGTCGATAGATGGGTGTACGAATAATGTCCTTGTGATAGGGAATTGGCTTGCTAACCAAGGGCGAAATGTGCCGATGCGATATGTGTGCGGGGGAGCGTCTATCGCACGCTCGAAGAAGACCTTAAAGCTCCCAAAAGCCCGATGCATGTCGAGGCTAAGGGTAATGGCGTTGCGTGGGCGATGCATATCGGGACCTTCGATCAGATGGATCACGCCAAGGTCGAACATGTTTAGGATGGCGATTGCAGCTTTTCTCGGTTCGTCCTTCTCTATATATTAGCTTATAACCACTCACCATAATGGAAGGGCAGCAAACCAATTCGTTATTCCCCTCCTGCTTAGTCAAAGCATAGGGGAGGATATGCGCCACCTCGAGGCTTCCATATTGCTCGCTGCTATCGAGCAAATTTCCATCATCATCTCTGGCGGGAGGTTGGCGCGACCGTTCGTCCATCTCATTTACATCGAAGGTACGTGTAATAACGCAGCGATGACGATCGCGTACGAGGCACCTGTCTCGTAGGTGCGACAAACGCTCAGGTGTTCCCACGAAATCTTGTATATGCTGCTGCTCCGCTTGCGCTTGAGTTTGCTGGACTACGGCATGGTAGACCGGGGATAGTTGAGGCGTCTTGTTTGTAGCGGCT
The DNA here is from genome assembly GCA_023628455.1 of Chaetomiaceae sp. B2702. Taxonomy (NCBI): domain Eukaryota; kingdom Fungi; phylum Ascomycota; class Sordariomycetes; order Sordariales; family Chaetomiaceae; species Chaetomiaceae sp. B2702. The sequence goes on along the minus strand of JAMAKP010000003.1, from coordinate 124,128 downwards.
CGTACTATCAAATTATTAGAAGAGGTTTATAGGCCGGGAGATGATCATATACTAGGGAGGAAGAAATTGGCCATAAGGAACTCGGCAAAACCAAACAGCGGCAAGCGAAAATCGGCTACAACGCTGTCGTCGCTGAGGTTAACACTGTCGTCGTCAAGCATCCCAAGGGCGAGGGATCGGAAAAAGGCCGCAAGAAACCTGTCCTGCGACTTCTGCGAGCGCGCATATTCGAAAGTGAGTCGAATGAGGGTTGGGCGATTGTACCCGTCGCCGTATCTAGAAGCCGGCTGCTCAGCGGCTTCGAAGTAGTTGACGATACGGCGGAACCTGCCAACAGCCTGTGTACGCTGTTGCTCGTTTGCGAACGAGGGTTCGGCGGCGGAAAAGTCAAACAAGCCCTCCAGTGACGATTGGTGGCGGTGCGACGGAGCCGCCATGGATTGTGCGTCGAATTTGTTTGCCGAATACCAAAGTGAAAAGCAGAAACTCCTTGCAGGATCGGCGAAGTATGAATATAATCTTGGACTGGAGAAGGAGGGAATGCTATGCGGCCAGCGGTTGGCGCAGGCCTCGGGCGGATGCCGCTTCTACACAACAACGGGCAAACTAGGACCTGGCTAACAAGGTAGCCCGTTCCTATTTCGATGGTAGCTCAGCTGAGTCATCCGATGACGGTTGTGCCAGCCGGATTCGTTGTACTGTATTCGTAGTTCCGTGACGTGACCAGGCGAGGAGGGGTAAAACGTTGGCCGAGACCGTAACACCCCGACCGAGCCAATGGGAGCCTGTTTAGGCGGACCTATATAACGTTTTCCGCCCCCTGTTCGGACAACCCCTCTGCTCGGCCACAAGCGGAACATTTATATCTTTAGCTGCAAAAACCTGAAACCCAAGTCACAAAATTGCTAAATTCTTCTCGTTCTGACGGTCTACTTTTTTTTTACATCTACTATAGGAGTTGCGGTCGTAATGGCCAGTTTTATATCAAAGGTTTTACACCTAATAGGGGTGTAAATTTTTAATCAGTGGATTTTCTTTAGGGTCTTTTAGTGGCTGATAGCAGGGCTGTCCGAATAGTAGGGTGGTCGGAGCAGGGGTGAATAACGTTATATAGTATTCCCGGGGGTAGGAAAATACGAGTGGAAGTGTAGCGGTAGGCGATAGGCGAACGTAGCCGACGACCGAGCCCGAGCCAGGCAGACGACCTTAGCCTTCAAAAGCCCGGGGCCACAAGATGACCGCAAGCCAGTAAGTTGACGGCCGAAGGTCGTCGACGGCACTGGCGAAGCAGGTCGTCGGCTCTGTGGGTGGCGGCGATAGTTGCACCAGTCCACGCGGTATTTTAACTATCCGGTCACCCTTGTCTATCAAAAGGACCTTCGAGGAGCCTCCGGTAAGCCTGCTCGGCCCGGTGGCTTTGAGGTTGCAGAGCCGGGGGCCCCGGCCATCTGATCGTGTTGGCTCTTCCGGCGTTGAGGAGACCACGTAATTGCTGGACGACGGTGGCTTGCCTTAGGAATGTGGATGCTCTCCAGAGACGAGCGACAGCTGTTTCCTCCTTCAGCCAGAAGCGGGAGTCGAGCAGATACACTTTGCAATGACGAGGATGGCAAGCCAGAGCTCCCGTGCGGGTATCTTGCCCACCGTAGAATACCTCTCAGCTTTGGGCCCATGTCTGCCACGAGATACTATACACACACGCATCGAGCGACGAGATGCAATGGGTGGGGAAGGTGCGGGTGGTCAAAGACGGAAAGACGAGTGTCGGAAAAGGAGAATGAGACCTGTGTCTACTGCGTCTGCCACCAGCCGGCTGGACCTGCTTGGCCCTGTTAGACCCTGTGAGTCATGGATTGGAAGGAGGAGAGGGTATATGCGCCAGACCGGTGACCGGTCTACTACTGTCGCCTAGCTTAGGTGAGCCGACCTCGTCGCAGAGCCTATCCCGTACAGTGCAACGCCGCTAACAGCCATCTCGAACGTCAGCCGTCGCCAGATCCGGGATCCCTCGCGCGGATCCTACAGGTTCGGCCAAAACTGCCAGACAGCCACGCTATCGAGTTCCTGTTGGGAGGCCAACTTGGTACTATATATGACATAACCTTTGTGCACAAACTGCACCACTTAGGATCCAACACCAACTCTCATCCCATCTTCGGCTGCGTATACCCTCTGATGGACTATGAATTTCTTTTGGAATAGACCCTATCAAGTAAGTTACGGTATGGCTGGGCATCGATTGCTTCAGGCAAGGCCGGCGGGAGCTGTCCCATGACAAAGTTGAGAAGGGCGGCCGGGCTTGTGCTGGGACGTGCCGAGACGGAAGTGAAAGGGCGTGCTCTGGAGGGCAGCGGGTGTGTCCTTGCGTCAGGCCTATCAGGTGTCATAAAACAAACCTTTGGTGGCAAAACGGACAATACGGTATGTGCTGGTTGGTCAGTCCAGACGAGCCTTTTTGCGTTGGCCGCAATTGGAGCCAAATCACACTCGAAGTCGGTCGCACAAGGTGGCCGCACGTTGTGAACGGAACTGAGCCCTGACCCTTACCTCGATCGGTCGCTCCAACGGCGGCGTCAAGCCCAGCATGACTTCCACATGCATAGATACATGCCAAGCTTGGCCCAGGAATGAGCTTAAGTGGCACCAAATATTCTAATGTAGCAGGCCGACGTGTGCCGGTAGCCTGACGCGCCGGCGAGGCATCACGGCTAGCCGCCTGGTTGATGTGGGCCACACGGAGGCAGGTCTGCACGCCTGGCCTCCATTTATCACCTTGTCTCCTGTATAGAGGCCATGGCCCACGTCGCGTCCGAGGTACTTCCCCTGTGGATCGGCGGCGCTCATGCTGAATTTATTGGTTTCAAGAGAATTGGAATTAACAATGATGACAAGCGCGTCGAGGACATCTCGATGGCTGTGAAGAGCGTGCCGCGAGTGATTTAGCTGGGGCCGTGCATCGCTGAGGGCAAATGGCGGGAGAGGAAGGATAGTGGTTCCATCTAACCAGCCAAGCTAGAATATCGTATGATATGAATGGTAGCAAGCAGTATAGCGATCTATAGCAATAGCAAGTCGAGAGTAGTGGTAGTCTTATGATCTCATCTCGGTATGTACTAACCGTGAGAGCTGAGCCTGTGGTGCGACAGGCCCTTTTAAACCCGCAACATGCAAGGCCCACTTCCCTAATTTGTTCGTGAGCCGACTTCTGATTGGCGCCAAACGCCGCGGCCGGTTAACGACGGGAGCATCGGTATCTGCCTCGTCAAAGGCTCCGGCTGCGCAGCCTGCGATATCTTCTTGCCCGGATTGGCCTTTTTTTTTTCTTTCTTTTTTTTGGCGAGCGCTTCATACATGAGGTCAACATCCGAGAACAAGAAGAGGACAAACTCCCCACCCGCAACACTGATCAACTATCAAGGCCTCCTTCCATAGGCGGTGATGAAGCGAAAGTACGCGGGGATATTACGGTTCATTAAATCCGAACGGACTAAAGCATATAAAACGTTGATTTCCAGGTAACTCTAGCCTAGGCTATGCGTAAAGTAAAGCTATAGAGATGGCCTCAATACCGTTGAAGAGGACCTCGTTATTCAGCTTTCCAATCACCCTCAGCTCGGTGTCCTTTACCCAGGCGTTCGTCGGCCACTTCTTCTCGATCACCCAGATGTCTTTAAAGCCTGATTCGGCAAGCATCTGTTGATACCTCTGCGCGAGGTTGATGGGCCGGCCCATATTTTGAGCAGCTTCGGCAAGAAGCCGTGCCCACTTGAGGAGATTCGAATCGTCCCGTAGAGTGCCGTCCTCACACTCCGGCAACAATATTATATCCTCGATCTCAAAATAGCCAACCGGTTCTAGACTCCTGGCGTACGCAACGTTGGTGAAGCAATCGGATATTTTCTTTAAAGGGTTACGTACTCAATGCCTCCTGGAAGATCCCCTTGGGGTTTTCAAAACATCCATCCAGCTCAAGCCCTGGGAGCGGTGGCTATAGTGGCTACCAAGCTATCTCTGGGCTTGGCAAATCTATCGACGCAAATCAATCAAAGGGACTGTTATATTTGAATGATTTGGGGGTCGGTCTTCGTTGCGTTGATTTGAATTTGACTTGATTGCGTTGGATATATTTGCGTTGTGTCAAGCGCTGGCGACATTTGGCCTTGCAGCATTTGCGTCTGTGATATTATCGGTGCTTGCCATGTCTGCAGTTTAGAGAGGACAAGTCGTTCAACCGCAAGGACCTGTTCACGAAGCATCTCGTTCGCAAACATGCACAATTGGCCATCAAAAAAGAGACACTCGAGAAGACGACATCCAAGAGAACGACAACCAAGAGAACGACAACCAAGAGAACGACAACCAAGAGAACGACAACCAAGAGAACGACAACCAAGACAGCGACAACCAAGGCAGCGACATCCCAGAAGACGGCGTCTAAGAGGGCGATAGACAGAAAGCTACAGGCGGAGTGGGATGCTCAAGTTAAGGAGATGCAGGCGGCATCTCTCGTTACTCGGAGACAGCCACCGCAGCTGTTAGCCTGCGCCAAGCCAGGCTGCCAGATGGTCTTTAAGGGCGCTGCAACTTGGGTCGATTGGACAGAACATGTCTGGTACCATATAGAAGCGGGCGACAGGATAGAACCCTGCCATATGTTGGCACAATGGGCGCGAGAGGAGGGTATTATTCCCCAGCCCGTCAGGAGCACGGCGGATGCAACCCAGACCTTTGGCTAGACTACCAACGCCCTATCGCTAGTCTCAGGTTACGAGAAGGAGAGTTTGACCAGTTAGTGTAGCAACTCGAGACGCAGATTTGCATTAGGAAGAGGTAGATGCCAGGCTTGCAACTTCATGCCCTGGATCCTCTCTGGGTAGTTTTTGAAATGGTTCAGGTCCTTGCACCCCAGCGCTTCGTGTCTACGTGTCTATGTTTTTGGGCAATTTGTATGAGGTCCGTTCTATATCCTCCAGTTCTTTTGAGTGTTAGCCCGTGTCGAATCCGGGCATCGAATCCGGGCATGGTGGCCAACAACTCGTCAGAACTGTGCGATTCCGGTCTTCTTCATCCATCACCACCTGTGCAGCTGCCCTCCAGCATTGGGATGCGGTCATATCATCGTGCAAGAACAATAATTCGTAACCTAACGGCATCATGAAGCAGAATCCGAATGAAATGCAAACTTTATAGTGATTCCAAGTGAACCGAAGTGATCAAAAGCGCGGGGATGAAGATACTATGATTCATGTGCTAAGCGACTCAAGATTCCCAGGTGCAGTTGCGGCCGAGGGTTGGACTATAGGGACCTGGGGGTATATATATTGGTAGCGTGTTAGGTTAGGGTCGGTGACCAAGTAACGTAATGAATATGTTGATGGGCTCTTCCGCCTCTGTACCGAGCTGCCCAGGCTGGTTGCGGTGAACCCTCGACAAGGGTTGTGGCGCAGGAGAAATCCCACGAGGTGCATCGTGTACCTATTAAAGAATCGTTCCGCTAAGTCAATGATAAGGACAGACTCTAGCTTTCCCTGCTTGCTCCCAAGGAAGGACCACTCGCCATTCGAAGAAAATTGCGACCCATCATGCGAAAAGTGCTACGCGGCTGGGCCAACTATCCCCCCCTCGATACCGCACACCTCGTCCACCACATCGAGCAGTGCCGAGAACTGCTTGACCAAGATGGGCAACAACGTTTCTCCAACTTTATGCAAGTATTGCCCAAGCTGCTGGAGGACGGAGCGGCGGACGCTCAGTGCCAGACTTATAACGAGATGAGTTTTGCTCTTCTCCATGTCGCCGCATTCCAGACACCACCTGTCTATATCCATCCGATTCTCTCTGGTGACCCCCCATCTAGTACTCTATAGCGCCTAGCGTTTCGCGGTTACTGGTGCCTGAGAATAGAAGGAGACCGTCATAGGATCGCGATTTAAAGTTGGCATATGGTTATCATCGAGACGTTCGTAGAGGCTGGGGAGGAGGAAAAATGTAATTACTTTGAACGCCGCTTTGGCGCCGCTTTGGCGCCGCTTTGGCGCTTCTTCTTGGTGATATTGAACGGGTAGGTAGGTCCTGACAACATGGATTTCTCCATACCGCCAAACCACGTCACCCACCCCCACCCCCTTCCAGTTCCAACAGCGACCGGCCGACGGTGCAATCCACCCCCTCTACCCCGGGATCTCCCTCCCTCGCCCGCCAACCGTTCAACTCGCCCACTCCAGCTCTGACGAGAAAGACCGCTCTGCAAAGGCCAGTTCTCGACTGTGCGCATCGCGCATCAGTGCGGTGCGGTGTCTCTAGGTGGAGGTATTTATTTGTTCATGTCTCAGTAAATTCATGACTTCCGCTCGTCATAAAGAGCCACTAGGTGTATTGGACCGACTGGTCGATGAGATGGTCTCGCAAATGTGTTTTGGTTGAGAATAAAAGAAAAGAGCCGATGAAGTGGGGTTGGTAACGTAGAGGAATGCACAGGGAATTCTCATGAGGGCCGTCAGTCACCTGACAACCACCCCGCCACGCGGCACTTACAGACCATTCCATTCTTGCCAATGCCCCAATGGACGCTGTAATCCAGGTCAAGGGTCCCCCATAAAAATTATAACCGTCGTAACGGGCGGTGTTGGCTGATGTAACAGCGGGCCGTGGAAGCGCACTAATACCTCAATGCCTCGAGTCTCCGGGCAGTGCGATCTAGCTCAAGGTCCGATGCTCCTTTTGGAGGTCCGTTTCGAGTCTTCGACCGAGTCAGCCGCACGAATAACCGCACTTCTTCTGGGATAAGCCTGCCATGTGGTCTCGAACGACGATCATTTCTGCCTATAAGTCCCCCGAGCATTGGATATTTCTCCAAGAACCCGGAAGGGACTGAGATTTAGGTTTACCCGGCTTGGGCCCGGCTGTCCGACCCTTGGCTGGCGCGGGTACGGCATTGCGGAGACCGGGAGCTCCATGCCCCTATTTAACCAGATTATTTGTCTTCATTAACCAGCCGCCTGGGACACGGATATACAGCAGCACTCTCCCGTGGTGCTGTACAGAGGAGGCCCATGCCTTTGCAGATATATATATATATATAAGTAGTGTTCCGGAAACGGGTCACGATGTGTTTCTCACCCCCCCCTTCTGTATTGCACTGCCTTCATACGAGAGACATAGGCCTGCCAAAATGCGATTCTCGGCTTCTGTTGCCCTGGCCCTGAGCGGCTTCGCCGCCGCCAGCCCCGTGCCCGTCGACAACGAGGCCGTGGAGTGAGTGCTGTTCAGCAACCAACCCAAAGGCAGAACTGACGCTCAACTCCCCAGGCTCTTCCACCGACAAGTGCAGACGCTGAACGCCGCCATGGTGGCCGCCGGCAGGCAGTACATCGGCACCTCCCTCACTGTGCGCAACGACAACCAGGAGCAGAGCATCATCCGCAGCGAGTTTGGCTCCATCACTCCAGAGAATGCTCAAAAGTGGGATGCGACCGAGCCCAACCGCAACCAGTTCAACTGGGGCGCCGCCGACCAGCACATGAACTGGGCGCGGCAGAACGGGAAGCACGTCCGCTGCCACACGCTCGTCTGGTACTCGCAGCTGCCCGGCTGGGTGTCCAACAGCAACTTCAACAACGCGACGCTGATCCAGGTCATGACGAACCACATCAACCAGGTCATGGGCCGGTACAAGGGCCAGTGCAACCACTGGGACGTCGTCAACGAAGGTGAGGCAGCTCAGAAAGCGATGAAAGGAGCGTGGGCTGACCGTCTCAAGCCCTGAACGAGGACGGCACCTACCGAGACAACGTCTTCCTCCGTGTCATCGGCGAGGCCTACATCCCCATCGCCTTCCGCATCGCCGCGGCCGCCGACCCCGCAGCGAAGCTGTATTACAACGACTACAACTTGGAGTACCTGGGACCCAAGGTCGAGGGAGCCGCTCGCATCGTCAAGCTCTGCCAGCGGTACGGTGTCCGAATTGACGGGGTTGGGTACCAAGGCCACCTGGTGACCGAGACGACGCCGACTCAGTCTACCCCGACCCCGTCCGAGGAGGACCTCACGGCGGCACTCAAGATCACGGCGGATTTGGGCGTCGACGTTGCCTACACCGAGATCGACATCCGGATGAGGACTCCGTCCAACGCGCAGAAGCTGCAGGCTCTCGCGGATGCCTACGGCCGTGTTGCCCGGTCGTGCATGAACGTCGAGCGCTGCGTGGGCATGACCATCTGGGTAGGTTGATGCGGGTCGACAGCCGACAGCCATCCCAGCTGAAGAGTAGCCGCTAATAACTGTTTCTCCACAGGGTGTCTCGGACAGGTACTCGTGGGTCCCGAATACGTTTTCGGGCGAGGGCGATGCGCTTCTTTGGACAAGCAACTACCAGAAGAAGGCGGCTTACAATTCCTTCCTCCAGGGTATTTCCGCCTAATAAGTTCAACACTTAAAAAAGTTTTTCCTTTTTTTTTTTTAAAAAAAAAAAAAAAAAGAGGGAGACAGGACCAATGGAAACCATGTTCGTGGGGTGGGTTTGATGCGTAGGCTGTTGTGGTGTCTCAAGCATTGGATGCAAATGGCTCGGACACTTCCTCTAGTTCAACGTATAGTAAATTGCGAATCAACCAACGTCCAGAGCCCTGATGCAGGTAGTTATTTGTGCGGCCCGTGTCTTGATAGTTCACGTAATTGACAAGAGGTGTCCTCAAAAGTCGCGAGTGAAACGAACCCACAGCTCGTCCATTTTGACGCGGAATGACGTCTGCGCGGTAGTTAACTAGGTAGTCTTGGCGCCACTCGAAGCCCGCGAAACCCCGTTGCCCGGCCAACAATCGCCCACTCTTTACTTCTCCAGGATCAAGGCACAGCCCTCAACACGAGGTTGCAGCGAACCAGAAAACACATGGCCGGGCACTTGATGCGCGGGTCTCAATCATCCCTCTTGGTTTCTTTTCCTCCACGTGTCTGCGCAACCAAAACCTCGGATCGCCACCCCCCATCCCGCGTACGAGGCAACTCACGATGCATTCCTAACAACCACAGCCGACCCCGCAAATATACACGTCGACATTCCCCCGCAGGAGCGAGAACAACCCAAGACACGGAATAACCTCGCACGGGAGAAAGGGAGAAAGGAAAAAAATAGGGAGAAGAGAAAAAAAGAAAAAAAAAGAAAAAGAAGAAAGAGAAAATGCCCCGCTCCCCCTCCGCCAACCGGCACTCCCGTTCCCAATCCCACCACCGCGACCGCACAGAGCGCCGACACCGTCGCAACTCCTCTGCAGCAGCAGCACCACAACCACAACCACCACCACCACCAACCGGCAACAACAACAACGACGACGACGCAGCAGCAACAGCAGCCAACCAACAACAACAACAACAACAACAACGCCGCAAAAAGCGCCGCGCAAGCACAACCGGCCCGGTCCCGGCCTCCTCTCCTGACAACTCGCAAGTGCTGTCCGCGGCGGCGTTGGCGAGGCTGAACCGCGCGAATGTCGCGCCGGCCCCGGCGCAGGCGCGGGGCTCCGGTGGGGGCGGCGGCGGGAGGGATAGGACGCGGGAACGGGACAGGCAGCGGCAGCGGGAACGGGAGCGGGAACAGGAGAGGGAACGGGAGGCAGAAAGAGGACGGGAGAGGGAGAGGGAGAGGGAGAGGGAGGTGAGGAGGGAGCGGCGGCGGACGCGGCTGGCGGCGGAGCGGGGGGCCGGGTACGAGGTTGTGGATGTCTCGCCGACGAGGCGGGGGGATCGGGACCGGGGGAGGGGGGAAAGGAAGAAGGGGGGGAGGGTGGTTAGTGGGGCGGTTTTGGAGGAGGGCAGGGGAGGCGGTGGAGGAGGAGGAGGAGGAGGAAAGGGATGGACTGGGTTGAGGGGTGGCTGGGGGAGTAGTGCCACGGGTAGCAGTGTTGTCAGGGAGAAGAAGGAGGGGTTGTGGAAGGGGAAGAAGAGGCCTTGGTATAAGCAGAAGAAGAAGTTGTGTAAGTGGTGGCTGGTTCCGGGGAATGGTGGTGGGGTTTTGATGGCTGACTCTGAGCAGGGATTCTCATTGGAGTTTGTGTCGTGCTGCTCATCATCATTATCATCGTGGCGGCTGTGGTAGTCCCCAACTCCGGTTCGGGCGAGGAAAAGCGCGATGGTGGCGGCGGCACCGACAAGAGCGGCCTGGCAGGGATATCACCGGACAGCGTGCCCAAAGACGCGCCGTCCTGGCTGAACCCCTTCGTCTGGAAGGACACGGCCGATTTCAACCTCACCTACACGGATGCGACAGTGGGCGACCTTCCCGTCATGGGCCTCAGCTCGGACTGGGACGACTCAGCGAAAGCAAACGACCATGTGCCGGCGCTGAGCGAACCGTGGGGCGACTACGCGAAGCGGCCGGCGCGGGGCGTCAACGTGGGCGGCTGGCTCTCGCTCGAGCCCTTTATCACGCCGTCGCTCTTCAACTACGACCTCCGCATGGGCATCATCGACGAGTACAATCTCTGCCGGTACCTCGCGGCGCGTTGCGAGAGTGTCCTCGAAACACACTACGCGACGTTCGTGACCGAGGACACGTTCCGGCAGATCCGAGACGCCGGTCTCGACCACGTCCGCATCCCCTTCTCGTACTGGGCCGTCCAGACCTACGACGGCGACCCTTATCTCTTCCGCACCTCGTGGCGCTACCTGCTCCGCGCGATCGAGTGGTGCCGGCGCTACGGCCTGCGCGTCAATCTCGACGTGCATGGTTTACCAGGCAGCCAGAACGGCTGGAACCACAGCGGGCGGTACGGCACCATCAACTGGCTGAACGGCACAGACGGCGCGCTCAACGCGAAGCGGTCCCTCGAAGTCCATGACCGCCTCTCCAAGTTCTTCGCCCAGCCCCGCTACAAAAACATCGTCAGCCACTACGGCCTGGCCAACGAGCCCAAGATGACATACCTCGACTCGCAGGAAGTCCTGCAGTGGACCGCGAACGCGTACAGCCTCGTCCGCAAGAACGGCGTATCCGACGCCGTGGTCGTCTTCGGCGACGGCTTCCGCGGGCTGCACAACTGGCAGGGCGAGCTGACGCAGCTCGACAACGCCGCGCTCGACGTGCACCAGTACGTCATCTTCAACACGGGCCAGATCGCCTTCAACCACTCGGCCAAGATCCGCTACGCGTGCGAGGGCTGGACCCAGCAGACGCGGGAGAGCATGGACCGCGCCACGGGGTTTGGCCCGACGCTCGTGGCCGAGTGGTCGCAGGCCGACACCGACTGCGCACGACACTTGACCAACGTCGGGTGGGGGAACCGCTGGACGGGGACGTACGTCACGCACGGGGACGGCACCGACGTGACGACGCCGCGGTGTCCTGCCATGGACAATACGTGCAGCTGCGAGGAGGCGAATGCGCCGGCGAGCCGGTGGAGCAGCTCGTACAAGCAGTTTCTCAAGATGTTTGCCGAGGCGCAGATGTCGAGCTTTGAGAAGGGATGGGGGTGGTTTTATTGGGTTTGGGATACGGAGGATGCGTGAGTTTTGTTCCCCTTATTTCTTACCTCTTTTCCGGGGGAGGGTTTTTTTTTTTTTCTATCTCCATAATTTCTCGTGTCCTTCTCTTCTTCTTCTTCTTCTTTTTCTTCTTCTTCTCTCCCCCCGAAACCCCTTTCTGCCCAGTTATTTGAGCTGTTACTGGAAAGAGGGCTGCTGCTAACTAGTCTTGTCTTGTCATTACGACAGACCGCAGTGGAGCTACAAAAAGGGGCTCGAGGCCGGCGTCCTCCCGGCCAAGGCATACGAGCGAAGCTTTGACTGCGACCTGTCCAAGATTCCGAGCTTCTCGGACTTACCTGAGACTCTTTAGGGTGCGGATGATTTTGGCTTTGCTCGGCGTTTCGGAGTTGGGGTATCATCGGGGTTTAGAGGTGAATGAACATGCTTGATAATGTGTGTACATAAAGTGGCCGCACGTGTTGATGTGTGCATGAGACGGACGATATCAGGTTGGCTGTTTGGCTTGGATTGGACAGGGAGAAGAAGCCAGGAGTATGTACAGAATATACCAGACAGATACAGAACGTTGGAGACAGTTAGAACACAGGATAGCTATGCGGCGGAAATACCATGAAAGAAAGCTTCGACCTTCATGCATTTGGACTTTCCAGTATAACTGTCGATTGCTACCCAAATTGGTCTCGTCTCGGAGTACTACCGGTGATAAAACGACTGCAATAATGTACTGTTCTAAAGTTGTGTAATACGGCAATTATTATGGATCGGTTCACCGTCCTCGGAGCATCCGCCGGGAACACGGCGGGAATGCCGGTGGCTGTCAATCATCGAATAGCCCCGGGAGCAGCAAGGTTGCACCACGCTCGGCCGAGCTTCCATCATGGCGAATCCCGAGGTGACGCATTCCAGTAATAATAAAGCCATGTCAAACAGTTATGAAAAATAAAAAAAACCCTCGCTTGCATCCTCGCGCAGGCCAAGGAAAGGGACTGTGTAAGCAAGCAAGCTGCGGGGATAACTCGGCCAACGTACACTTAACGCCGATATATCTCATCCCCTGGTCGAATTGGAGCCCAACAAGCAAAGACGGGCCGCTTGTTGCCGCTGCCGTTGCCGCAAATGCAAGTGCGCAATTGCAAAAGCAGCAGCAAAAACCGGGGCAGCCCATGTGCCGTGCGTTGACCCTGCCGTCCATGAACGGGTCTCCACACCCGGCCCCCTCCGCTTTCCCCGTTTCCTCCGCCAAACGCAGACTCGCCATTGGCGGGATGGCCCATCCAAGGACCTTTTACCCTTGTCTTTCGCCTGGCTGATGGACTGCGAAGGTCATCCATCCATTTCGTAATCCGTTTGTTGTTGGTGCTTTCTGACAAGTACCTACCAGGAAAAGCCTTTTCCCATTTTTGTCATCCCCTCCTCTTCTTACGAGAGCATACCACAGCAAAGCCCACGATGCAAGTTTTTTTTGGTTTGTTTTGGGCCTGACACTTGCCCCATCTGGGCGTGGTCAAACCACAGTCGCTGGAGCCCGTCATCCCTGGGCCGAATGGAGCCCATCATGGTTAGCTGCCGATGGGACGTTGTAGCATCGGCGGCGTAAAATTGCCGGTTCCATCGCGCAGAGTTTTGGGAGTAGCAGTATTACTGTACATATTTCCCAGGATGGAGGGATGGAAAGCCCCACGAGCAAATCCATCAGTCATCCAGAGCCCACTCCCATACCAACTCCATCCGTGCTCGGAGATCGAAAGCAGGGGGGCCAGGCAAACATCCTTTAAATAAACGTCATGGCTTCCCCCAATTCACCATACACCATGCCATGTGTTTATTTGGTTTGTGCCGCAGTCGATGAAATATCATCAAGCATAGTTCGTGTGTGAGTGAGTGAGTCCCTTGACGTGAGTCGCACACTTGCGACGCCCTGAAGGCCACCACCAACTTCCCCCTTTCGGGCGGAGATAACCCGAGACTGCTGCTCCCTCCATATCCATCCCTCCCCAGTCCCAGAAAAATGGACGACGAAAAACACTCCCACCCCGACTTCGGGTTGCCCAACCCAGCAGCAGCAACAACAACCACCGCAACCCCAACAGACACCTCCGACGTCGAAACCGCCACAACAACCCAAAGCATCCCCGAAAGCGAGAAACTCAGCACCGAAACCTCGCCCAAACCAGCCTTTGAACCCATCCGCGCCCCCGGCCCCCACAACCACCACCACCAGCCGCGCCGTCTCAGCATCGACACCATCTCGACCCTTCGCCGCGAACGCTCCAACAATGGCTGGGGCGTCGACGACATCGAGCTGGCGGACGACGGCGCGGGGGACGGCAGCGGCAGCGGCGTCGGCGGCGGCGGTGGTGGTGGCAGCAGCATCATAGCGCCCTATAACCACCCCAACCCGGACGCGGCGGCGCGCGATCCGTTCGAGGTCGGCTGGGACGGCGGGGATGCCGACCCGCTGTGTCCGCGCAGCTTCCCCGTGTGGAGGAAGTGGTTGATTATTGGGATTACCAGCGTGGGGTCTTTTTGTGTGTGAGTGGTTTCGTTTCGTTTCGTTCGTTCTCTTCGAAAGGTGGAGGGAGGTTGGATGAAAAATGAAAAAAAGGGGGGGGAGGGGTTGGAGGAAAGGAGGGTGGGAAAGGATAAGGGCAAAAATGTGGTTTTTTTTTTTTTTGCTGACGCGAGGGTGATAAAAAAGGACGAATGCCTCGGCGTCGTATACCGCCACGTACGCGCAGATGAACGAGGAGTTTGAGACCACGCGGCTGGTCGCCACGCTGGGGCTGTCGACGTTCGTGCTGGGCATTGCCCTGGGCCCATTCTGGTCGCCGCTGGCGGAATTCTACGGCCGCAGGCCCATCTATCTGTGCTCTTTTGCTGGGTTTATCATCTGGTTGGTTCCGTCGGCGGTGGCCACGAACATCGAGACCATGATCGTGGCCCGGTTCTTCCAGGGGTTGGCGGGGAGTGCGTTCTTGTCCGTGTCAGGCGGGACCGTGGGGGACCTGTTTACCCGGGATACCATGCTGGCGCCCATGGCTATCTTTGCGCTGGCTCCGTTTGTCGGCCCGTCAACGGGTCCGCTTGTGGGTGGGTTGATCAACATGTACACCGGCTGGCGGTGGACGCATTACGTGTTGTTGATCTGGGCCTCCGTGTTGTTGGTTAGCATTGCGCTGCTCGTGCCGGAGACTTATCGTGGGTCTTTTTATCTTCTTTTGTTTTGTTGACTGACTGGTGTGTCTCAGGGGTTAAGATGCTAACGCAGGACATCAGACCCCGTGCTTCTGAAAAGGAAGGCCCAGAAACTCCGGAAAACGACCGGCGACAACAGATGGCGCGCTCCAATCGAGAAGTCGACAAAGTCTGTCACCAAGACGGTCGCTTACTCGTTGCTCCGGCCATTTCAGATCCTCATCTTTGAGCCCATGGCGCTCGTCCTCAACGTCTACACGGCCATGCTCCTCGGTCTGCTCTACCTCTTCTTCGGCGCCTTCCCGCTCATCTTCCGCACCAACCACGGCTTCAACCTCTGGCAGATCGGCCTCACTTTCATGGGCCTGCTGGTTGCCATGATCATCGCCTGTCTGAGCACACCATTCTGGACCAGGCTTCGGCATGGCATGGTAGAGAAGCGGCACAAGGAGACGGGCGTGCTCAAGGACGAGCCCGAGGATCAGCTGCCACCGGTCATCTTCGGCGCTCCACTGATCACGGGAGGGCTGTTCTGGTTTGGCTTTACGACGTACTCTGAGGTCCACTGGATCGTGCCCATCATTGGTTCTGGTGTGTTTGGCCTTGGGTGAGTGCAGAAAATTTTCCAACCCATTTCTTTTTATCCTGGAGTCTGGCCGATGATCTGCGGATCATGAGCCTCAACCCAAGGGCGGTGACAATGGGCGAGACTGGGTTGTCGGTCCGACATTGAACTCACTTGGGAGTCAACAGTGTGCCTCGCAAGAGCCACGTCGATCCACTGTGACGCCACCGCTTGAATTCCGCCCCCTTTTTGACCACGACTTGGTCAGAGTGTTCCAGAGTTGTCATATCCTGAGTGCTTGGCTGGTCTCCTTTCCATGTTGCATATCCGACCACCGCGAGCCTCCTGCCATTACCCGTTGCTAACCGTGGCTTGTTCCGCAGCATGTCGCTCGCTTTTACAGGAATCTTTACTTTTCTGGTGAGTGTAACCCACCTCCTGCGAAACACAGACATGTCCGCGGCTCGCGGCTCGAGATCCGTTGCAAAAGCATTGGATGGGAGAGACAGAAGGGGTGTGCTAATACGAGGCTGTGGCGGTCTAGGTCGACGCATACCCGCGGTACGCAGCGAGTGCCCTGGCGTCCAATGCCCTAGTGAGGTGTACTTTTGCCGGTAAGATGTTCTAGGCAGCCAGAAATGATTATCTGCCGGCCGGATCTTGCCTGGCCTTTTGCTTTGTTGGACGACGCAGCTGACTCTCGACAGCGGCATTCCCTCTCTTCGGCATCCAGATGTATGAGGCCCTTGGGTTCCAGTGGGCCACGGGGCTCGTCGCTTTTGTCACGCTCGCCCTGATGCCGTTTCCTTACATCTTCTTCCGCTACGGCAAGAGGATACGAGCCAGAAGTAGGTATGCGACCGCCACATAGAAGCGTGGGGGCACATCGAGGTGGAGACGTGGGAACACCCGTCTGAAACCAGCTCAGCGATTGGAACCGATCGCACCCGGGGTTGCAGTGAGGCCGACTGTGATCTGTCGTGAACTTCGCAAGAGGATCTGGGCCAGGGATCAGGCCATGCTAACTGGTGGCTGGGCCGGGCGTCGGTGGTGGGCCTCGTAGGTCTTCCCACGAAGACCTCATCCCTGGCCAGCCTGTCAACCCTTGGTACTTCCTAACAACACACGGCCACTGACACAGAGATCTTATCTCAACCGATGGGGTTAAATGATAACCCCAGATACAAGCACCGGTAATCAGGAAACGAAAGACCACCGAATGGGGGATTCGCCGGCAGAACTTGACTCCGGGATCTGGACCCCTATGGGCCGAGTGGTTGGCAAGGCGTGATAGAAGCAAAGGCGGTCATGTTGTGCGACTCTCCGGAAGAAGATTGATGATATGCCGCTGCTGCTGCGCTTGGTCTGTTTTGGATTAAGTCACTCGGCACCCGGAACATCTTCAGTCAGGCGCCGCATATTCTGTCATCATTTGGTGCAAGATGCGAACTAGATAGGTAGCCAAAGTGGAAGAGAAACAAGCCTCAATGGCCTGAGAGTTGCGCTGACAAGGCAGCCTGGGCCCTGATCACGCTCCCTGCATCTTGGTGCGGAGACTGAGACACCGCCGTCTCTCTCGGACAGATATCTTGGCTTGTCCTGTTTGGATGGGCTGCAGCGGCCACAAAATAACACTAGGAATTCTGGAAACCACATCCTGGCTTTGTTCGAAGTTGTCTGGGCTGCGCTGATCGAAGCTGTCAACCGCCCGAGGTTCAAGAGAGTAGCACAGTACCTCGGCTTGCCGATACCGAGCCGTGATTGTTTAAATAAGCACCCCCGGGCTGGTTTGCGGTCGACTAACACATTCCAAGGCTGAGTGAGGATGTGGCTGCCCATGCTGGCAGTAAGGTTCGTATCGTATTGGAAGTTGTTTGTCAGGTGCATATTATTCTGGAGCAACAACCCCAAAATCCCATGCTACAGGTACATGTACATACATGCATACCGTACCGTACCCTCGAGCACCTTGAAGGTTCGGTTGGGGTCGCGGGCCGCAAGGGCCAATCCGCGAGCCGTGCGAGGGATGACAGGACGCCCACATGCAAAACCCGAGGGCGTCCCGTGATTGTTCCAAGGCTTCCCTTCCCAATCCCAGCTGCCCAGGTCTTCCCGCTACGGGTACCCGGCCATGGCAGCGATGGGGTCACCAATGAGGAGGTAGTTCCCAGGCAAAGTGAGGACCTCTGTATCCACTGCCGAGCCGCATGCGATGGAAAGAAAAGCAGGTCTGGAACTGCCAGTTGGCCGAAAGTGGACATGCACTGCTGAGGAATTGCTGTGAGGTCCTTGGGGCCTGCGCTGTGCAAGGGCTAAGAAAAAAAGAGAGGAAAACCCCGCACTAGGCGGGAAGAAGGAATGGCTTTAGCTCGGCTCATGCCCGCCGCGGCTGAGCTGCAAAGAGTCACCTTCCACTGCCAAAAAAAAACCACACACCGACTCTAGCCTCGCCCATGGATGGAATGGAGCACGAAAGCACGAAACACCCACCACCACACCCACCACACCTGCCGCCCCAATTCACTCGCTCGCCGCGTGCTCCCTGCTCTCCCCACAACTGCCATGCAAACTATACCGGATGCGCCCAGTCGGCAACGGCATTGAACACGGACAACGGAGCCATCTGATTTCCACCCCACCTTGACAAACACAGTACTGTACATACAGCTCTTGCGTCGAAGCCCACAAACTATCTTACGTGACGCTGTTTGTGTCGCTTCCCCGGGAACCAGCAACTCACATTGCCATCTCATTGCGACTCAACGACGTCTGCGCACAGGGCAAGTCAGCCGCGGAGATCGCAGCAAACAGGACAGTCACGGACAAGAAACAAGTACGAGGACGAAAGACACGGAATAACAGACGTAACAGACGGCATTTAGGAGAGGCGGAGGAGCCGGACGAGGGCGAGGAGGAGAAGCCGCGGGGCTGTTAGTCGAAGACATACATACCTGCCTACCTACGTACTGCATCCAACCTTGACGAGGCCGCGCAAACCGCTGAACGACGCCGACCTGCCGCGAAGCCACCCATCTCGACATCCCTCATCCGCACCAATTGTCTGCCATTCTGCGCTGCTGCGTCTTGAACGCAGCCACACCACACCGGTCTCTACCCTGCGGCCGCCGACACTGTGCCAAGGGCTCCCGCAACCTTCAAGGTGGACGGTTACTTGCAGGTTGAATGCGTTCCTATCACTCTTGTGCAACGCGCACTTACCAGCGCTCGAGAGCTGCCACCGGATCGCAACAAGTGCCCTATCCGCTGCCGCGTGATTCGAGAAGAGACTCCCTTAGAGAACCACACGCACCATCCCCCTCAACGGCCCAGCTTCCGTCGTTCCGCCCGGACGGTGGCGCCCGTCGCACAAGGACGTCCTCTACCAATTTCCCCGAACCAATTAGCAGGATTCCCAGGAGAGCTGCTAAGAATACGAGACAGCCGCTTGTTGTTGTGTACCGGGCCTCGTCAGCTGGCACAAACTCACATCATCCCCCCCCCCCCCCCAAACCCCACCCCTTTTGTTCCCCTAGACCGACGATCAACACCCCATATTGCGGGAGGGTACAGCCCCCAGAAGGAAGAGCAAAAACCCGGAAAGCCACAGGGAGTCGTTGATACCGTATCCGGCCTCCGCAGAGCCTCCCCGAAAGCTGTTTGTTGCCGCCCACGACGCCTTAATTAGAGGACCCGCGGGGGGTTTGCCATCCAGTCGCCCACCAGGCGCACCTGTTCTGAGCAACCTGTTCCTGCTTGGCTTTCGTCTCTCAGCTTTACCGGCGCCTTGTCCAAACAACAAGAGCGACGTGCAGCGCCAATCACTCGCCGTGCTCGTGCTACCGCTGTGATATTGCTGCAGGACACCTCAGGCGTTTACCCTCTGCGATCCGTTGCAAAGCCACATCCCCGGAGCCGAACCTGGCGGGGATTGAGGTATTCTTTCTGCATTACCGCACTGTCCGTACCGGTCGGGCCGTATATAAGCCAGGGCACAATGGCGGAAGACAGCGGATATCCCGAGCGAGAGGCTTCGGGTGTCATGTCCGAAAGTGAGAACGAATACGACGAGACGGACCTCCTTGTTAAAGACGAAGACGAGAAGATGGCAGATCAGAGTGCTACCTCGGAAGGCGCCGACACCAGCGGCGAGGTCAAAAAGAAGTACGACCCGAAAGACCCCTTGAGGCCGCGGAGGAAGAAGGCTAGACGGGCCTGTTTCGCCTGTCAGAGAGCTCATCTTACTTGCGGTAAGTCAACCCCTACTGCCCGTTGCTTTGTCACCAACCTCATCGGTCTGCGGAGATTGGCGAGCCTGCTGAGGCTCCGTTGTCGCGGACTCTTCACCTGCCTAGCCTGATCTTTTTCGGGCACGTGAAGTGAGGGCCGGTGAGGCCTTCGAATGGCTCGTTTGTTGACCGCTGCTTCAGGGGATGAGAGACCATGTCAGCGGTGCATTAAACGTGGGTTGATGGAGACCTGTCAGGATGGAGTCAGGAAGAAAGCCAAGTATCTCCACGACGCACCTCCCGAGGCCTTGAGGCCAGTTTTGGGACCAAACTACAATCCAAGCCCGGCACCAACACGACAGAATGGCCATCGACATCCGAGTCTTTCAACTTCGGAGGCATCCTCCACCGCAGGGACCTTCTTCTCACAGTCGACTGCCACCCAGTTCCCCGTCTTTTCCACCACCCAGACTCCGATAGGGAGCATAGCGGAGAATCTTCCCTTTGGAAGCCAGCAATCGCCCGTGTCTCCGTCCTTCCAGACGGCAGGCAACCCGCAGATAAACAGCATGACGGTGCCACAAGTGTCGAGTCCCATGACTGCTTTCGGTGCTCTACCGTTTGATCCAAGCGACCCCAACATATTCAACTTCAACCTAGAAGGGCTCAACTTCGGCAGCCAATATGGAGCCATGGAATTTGGTATGCTTGGGCATATGTCGTCGGGGGCTGCGGAGACGCCTCCGCAGGATAATACGATGCCTCGGTCGGCGAGTGGCAGCCTCAACTTTGGACCCGGCGTGTTCGGAAACGGCGTTAGCCAATTTGACAAAGTGTACGAGGGCAACATTCTCGACGGCTTTGTCGGCCTCGAAGCGAACCACAACGGCATGTATTCGCAGGGTAACCTGCAGCACGGTCTTCCACATGCCTACGCGATCGCCGCCGGTCCAAACAGCGTCCAGAGCCCGAGTACCGACAATAATAGCCCGCAGCCGTCTACCCTTGGTTTCGATGGCTCTCCTACCATGGCGACATACTCGACGACGCCCGGAAACAAGCCGGCAACCCAACAGCGATCCACCACTAGGCAGTCGAATACCCTGGCGAAACTCGGGCAGCAGTCGATTCTCGGGAAACGCCAGCGGGACCCCTCCTTCATATACGATACGGTCAAAGAACCGTTTGGGTATGTCGCAAGTTTCCACAAGCTCTTCAACCTCATTCAAGGCCGGTTCGCGGCGGCACACACATCGCGTATCGCAAAGTCTCTGGCCAGTATCCGACCCTCGCTGCTGGCATCCACCAGGAACTTGACCAGACAAGACCTGGTCTTCATGGAAAAATACTTCCAACGGTCGCTTTTCGAGTACGAAGAGTTCATGCAGCAATGTTCCAGCCCGGCTCTGGCCTGCAGGCGGACAGGAGAAGTAGCAAGCGTGAACAAGGAGTTTACCGCCCTTACCGGGTGGACAAAAGATGTACTGCTCGGCAAGGAGCCCAATCGCAACGTCAACCTCGGCGGCTCCGCCTCGACCAATTCCAACTCCAAGGGGCGAGTTGGCCTCGCGACGCCACGGCTCAAGAGCCTCAACACAGACAACGCCGGGTCCTCGGAGAACCCGCAACCAGTGTTCCTTGCCGAGCTGCTGGACCATGACAGCGTTGTCGAGTTCTACGAGGACTATTCGCAGCTGGCCTTCAACGACAGCCGAGGCCATAAGACACGCAAATGCCGCCTCCTCAAGTACCGTGTGCTCGACAAGGAGGACAGCACGGGAGAGGGGAACGGCGACGAGCAGACGCCGCAGAAAGACCCTCGGAACAGCATTCTGAGCAACCGCGTAGCTAAGATCGATGGCGAGCATGGGATATCCAAACTAGGGCGAGACGGCAAGCTTGAGTGTAGCTACACATGGACCATCAAGCGCGACATGTTTGATATGCCCATGTTATTCGTCATCAACGTAAGTACGTGATCGTGTTACTTTTGTGTTTGACGGGTTCAAGACGGGGCGACTGATGGCCATACAGTTCCTACCATGCTACTACCGCAGCCACAATCAACTGGCCGTGTGACAAAGGCAGCATCCAAGCCTATCGGACAGAGAAATAAAAGGAAACGCAAAATGGGCCACTGAGGTCGGCGTCAGGTATGGTTTTTCAGGTATGGTTTTGGTTTGGGATACGGATACCTTTGAGTAGGTGTCTATTTCGTGATATTTTGAGTTTGTTTACCAGCGCGCTGGCCTGGCGGAATAGAACATGCATTGTTCATGTCAACATCACCATCCTCGTCCTTGTGAATCGCCTTTTGGCCGCTCCACGGCCCCGGTCGTCTATTCACCTTTTACCAGCCCCCTCCCCCACCTACCCATCTATCCCTCGCCCTCAACCTTCCCTCCCGGTGAATCTACCCCCTCTATTTTTGCTCCCCGTCCTCCTTCCCCTCCCCTTGCAGTTCACTGGGCCGTATCAACCACTCACAATCCAAACTCCCACTCATCACTTTCACGCCCTCCCCAGGCACATCAATCTCCACATCCACCCCTTTCGGCGCCCAGCCGTCCCTCGCCAGACTCCGCTTCGCAACCTCGCAGTCAAAGTTGATGTCCGCAATCAGCGCCTCCAGCCCGCTGTAATCCAGCTCCTCCCGAATAAACCCGGCAACCAGCAAGCGCATCTCGACGCCGTAGAAATCCGCCCGGAACCGGTGCAGCACGTGCACCTCGGCCGACCGCACCGTGTTCTTGTAGAACGGGTTGTACCCGATCGACATGACCATCGGGTAGACGGTGAAGCCGTTGGCGCCGCGGCGGCCCGTCCCTTCCCGCGCTTCTTGCCCCGGGACGGAATCGGGGTGGGAAGCGGGCAGGTTGAGCGAGGCCCAGCCGAAGTACACGCCCGACGGCGTGGACGAGATCCACGGGGTTTGGGCGTCGTCCACGGGGAGGTTGGCCGTGGGGATGCCTAGCTCTTTGGAGCCGCGCCCGAAGCCGCTTATTACGAGGCCCGACATGGGCAGCGGGTAAGGCGGGACGGGCCCGGACGCGTCGCCGATTAGGGTTGGGCGGTTGGGGGTGGGTGTTGCCATGTTTTTTTGTTTTGTTTTTTTCTTTCCTTCTTCTTCTTTTTTTTTTTTTTTTTTTTTTTGCTTCACCTACTCCCCGGGTCGATTTTTAGGTGCAGGGGGTTTTTATAGTGGATTAGTTGACGTGAGCTGGGTTGGTGTTGGTTGATGAGGGTGAGAGACGGTTGAGGTTTACTGGTTGGGGTGGGAACGTGAGTTTGAGTTGCTGTGTACCTAAGGAGTCACTGAGTGTGGTTGCTGACACACAGCCTGACCGAGGTGGAATCGGCATGGAACCGGAGTGAAGTCCTTCGATGGTGGGGTAGCGGGGTAGCTGTCAGGGGGAAAAGGTGTGGTTAGAGATAAGATAAATGGGATGCAGCGACGGGGACGGATTTAAGCTTTCCTGTGTGTGTGTGTGCAGCGGGTTAAGCTTATTTATATCGCTGGAGACGCCCCGTCTCGTTAAATCTCGCTGGCATGGGTCGCTGCGGCAGATCGAGACGTCCGGCCTGCCAGGTACGACGCGCAAAATAGGAAGTTCAACATAAAAAGTGGTCTTGAATTCGGTGGTCCCGCACATGGTATCCCTGGTCTTCGTGTTATACAGTCTTCGTGTTATACAGCAGTCGAGCCCAAGCCTCCCTCATCCGCTCCCGCGCCCCGATCAGGTATTACAAGTCCCCCCTGTTGCATCCGATGGGTTCCCAAACAGCAGCAGCGTGTGCCTGCTGACGACAAATCAGTTCTTCCACTCCGTCCTCCCCAACCGCACAATATCGCTCTGCTCCAGCACCCAAAACTTCTTAGGTGCCTTCCCCTCCTCAGCCATCTTCGCAGCGTGCACCGCCGCCCGTGCAATAACCTCGGCATCCTGTCCGAATGCGTCCTGCGCACCCATGCCAAAGATCTTGCCCAAACCCCTTGTCGCCCCGATCAGGAGCGGGCCCCCCAGGTGCGGTTCCTCCCGATCGCCCAAGATCATCCCCGGCCGGAGAATAATCGCCGTCTCAAATCCCAGCTCCTTGACCGTGTCCTCCACGCCTCGCTTCATCTTGCTGTACGGAAACATGGTGGCGAACATGCTCCCGGTGCCGGCGCTCGAGACAAACACAAAGTTGCGCACGCCGGCTTCCTTGGCTGCCCGCGCGAGCTCCACGTTCAGGTCGTGGTCGATCTTCCACTGGTTGGCGATCCCACCGGCCTGGGCGCGGGTCGTGCCCAGCGAGGAGTAGACCGTCGATGGAGTGGGTTTGATACCCGAGAGTTTTGATGCCCACTGCGTGGTGTCTGCGTCGACAGTAGCCTGCAGCGATGGGCCGGTAGACTTGGGCGCCCGTCGCGAGATGGTATGCACGGTGCTGATGGAGCTGTCGGCGAGTAATGTGGAGAGGATGTACGAGCCTACCATGCCGGTGCTGCCGAAGAGGAAGTGAGAAGTCATGGTGGAAGCGTGAGTAGACTGTTTGATTTAGTTTGTAGATGAGGGGGAGTAACGTGGATGTTGATGTAGTAATCTATGAGATGATGGCTGGGTTGTTTTCTGTCTGGCTCAACATTAAGAAAAATGGAGAACAATGGGCCCTTGATTTATTTGATACGGAAACCCGACACACGGTGTGAAATGTGAATGCTGCGTCTCAAAGTTGGAACCTAAAGCCGAATGCGAGCTTGGCGACGCCGGACTTGGGTATCGTACCGCATCCGGAGCATCAATCAGGCCGAGTTGGCATCAAAGCTCCGAGATCGCGTTTTCGGCTTGATGAGACTGGTCGTACTGCTAATTGAAATCGCAAGTGAGTTGCACCGCGAGGCTCGACTTTATGCACCTACCTAGGTAGTACTATAGGTACTTTTCAATGTCGTCATCGCCATGCAAACGGCGACCCGACAACAGTAGCCCCAGCCCTAACCCTGTAGTCAGAGTCGGTTGCCAGGAGCTCTGGTGGGAAAAAAAAAACTTCTGGGCCGCCGCCAACAACAACCCCTCGATGCCCCTCATCAACACGACGAGCGCGAAACTATCCACAACCCCGCCGCCGCGACTCCCATCCACGCCTCCCACAACCACCACAAATCAGGCCTACATACCCATCCATGGCTAGCCCCTCGCCCCCAAGTCCGGGTACGCAGCTCCTCCCCCTTCCCCCCCCCCCCCCCCAAGAAAAAAAGAACAAGAAAAAAAAAGAAAAAAGAAAGAAAGGAAAAGAAACCCTCACTAACACCAACCAACAACTTCCAGCAACCCGCCAATCCAACTTCGAACAAGGCGTAGCCTTCGCCCTGCACCTCTGGCCGGCGCTGACCCTCGCGGTGCAAAACAACTGGGGCGGCCCGGACTCGTCCGACAAGCGCGACTGGTTCGCAGGCGCCATCGTCGAGCTCTTCCCCGACCTCTCCAAGCTCACTCCCGCACAACTCCAGAGCAAGACCGCCTCCCAACAGTCACAATCACAATCGCAACCACAACCACCACCACCGGCGGCCCAAAATGGCAGCAGTAGTGCGGCTGCGGCTGCGGCTGCGGCTGCGGCGGAGGAACCAGACCAGGAAGACGTCGAAACCGTCCTCCTCCAAGTAATGCTCGACGAGTTCGAGGTCAACGTCGACGACGACTCGGCGTACGAGGTGGCCGAGCAGGTGGTGCGGGTGCGCGGGGAGTGCCTGCGGGGCAAGTTCGACGAGGTCGACGCGCTGCGGCGGCGGTGGGAGGGGAAGAAGGGGAACAACAAGGTTGTTTTCAAAAAAGCGGAGGATCAGGATGACGAGACAGATTGGGATACTGATGATGGGGAGGAGGAGGAGGAGGAGGGGGAGAATGACGGCGAAGGGGATGAAGATGTTGAGATGGGCGAGGCGCCCCCGGCTCTAGCGAGGAGGGAAAAGGAGGCGCCCGAGGTGGATGAGGAAGGGTTTACTAAGGTTTCGAGGCGGAAGAGGTAGTGGGTATTCTGAGGGAGTAAGGGCAGTGTTGTGTCATCAGGGCCGGTGGCGAGCCGTAAATGCTTGAACCGGGCTCATAGCACAACGTATATTGGGTATGGGAATCATAAACAGGGAACGGGGGCCAATACGCGAGGGCAAACGCGCCCGATCCAACTCCAGCCAATCCGCCGCCCTTCGGCCTTATTGCAAGCTCCTTAACGCCACGAACCGAGCAACTTCATTCCCAATCCTCCTCATCGCTGCTATCATCATCATCGTCGTCGTCGTCATCGTCATCATCATCATCATCCTTGCGCGACTCTTTCGGGCTGTTGGGTGCCTGGCTAGGAACGCCCGACGCGGCGCCGACAACATCGTAGCTCGTGTCACTGCCCGCCTGCGACTTCTCGTCGTTTGACTTCCGGGGTTCGGACGGTTTCAGGAGGCCTTGGGCCGCGCGTGGGGGTTGAATGGTGGTCGAGGACTCTGTAGAACCGGGCCGCTGGGGGCCAACTGTCGCCTTGCTGGCTGCGACCTCGGCTTCGTCATCCGAATCATCATCTGAATCTTCATTTGAATCCTCATCTGAATCCTCATCTGAGTCCTCATCCCAGCCGACTTCCTCCTCGGCTGAAGCCGCTGTTGGTCTACCGTTAGCATGGGCCCTTACTAGACCGCCGTTGGTGCCTTTTTTTCACATACCCTTGAGTAGGTCCCTCCTGCGCGCCTCAGCCGTCTCAATGCCGTGCCGGACGAAATAATACCTCTTCCAGAAATCTGCGTACGGGACCCGGTCGGGCACAAGCTTCTCCATGGTCGCCCTGAGCTCGGGGTATTTGTCAAGGTCGCTGCTGATAGCTGCCGTCTTCTTGTCGATATCGAACTCTTTCGTCCAAGCATCAAATTCGGCCCCGCTCCCGTCCTTGGTGAAGCTGTCGGATGACGTGTGGATCACATGCAACTGCGCATCGAACCGCGACGTGTGGATCACCCTCTTCCCGTGCGCGTCCTTGCTCTCAAACAACACCGTGTTCCCCTGGTTGTCTGACTCGTCCCCGCTCGGGGGCGCAATCGTGACGGCGTCGCGGAAGAAGTCGCGCAGGTTGGATCCGAACCGAAGAAGGGCCTCGTCTGCCGCATCCTCGGCTTTCTGGAGGTCTTTCAGTCGCTTGGCTGCTTCCTCCCGCAGCCGGGAGAGTACAGTCTCGGACTCTTTGAGCGCCTCCTCCGAGGACATGCCCTTGCTCGTGGTGGGTGTGGTTTCACCTGCTTCCCTTGACGTTTGGTCCGTGGAAGATGCCGCGCCAGACATGGCCGTGTTCAGCGACAGATTCCGTGTGTGGTTGAGGATTGACTGGCGCAGGTTGGTGAAGCCGTGTGTGGCATCTTGGCCTACGGCGGAGAGCTCTTGTTGGGCCTCGCGGTAGACAGATCCTCCCTGGGAGGGATGGTAAGGATGGGCGGGGGGGGATGTATCCGTGGTGGGGGGTCACACACCTGCTTCACGACAGTCCCGAAGAAACCTCCAATCCGAGCACCCCAGGGGCTAGAGGAGAAGGCGCGGTAGGCATCCTGCAGGTCGGCGTTCAGACTTGCCTGCGGAGCCGGCTTTTTATCCCCTGATTGGGAGTCGCCGCTCTCCTCCTGGAATGTTGACTCTTGGATATGATCGTACGCAAGGTCCATTACGTCCGAGTGCGTCCGCTGGCAGTTCGCGAAATGGTCTGGTTGTCCTCCTTTCCACGCACCCAAGATGTCGCCGTTCGATTCGTTCGATCCGTTCGATTTGTTCGAGTTGCGTCTGGGTGGCGTTTTTGCTATTACATGACGCTGCAGAGGTTCGATTCAGGATGGGACATGATGTCGAATCGTCCTGCCGTGTGCGGAGACGCACAAGGACAGCGGGGCTCCGCAGGGATGGAGAGACGCACGAGCCATGACCGCCACTTTGGGCGGCTCTCGGCAGCCAACCAACCCCGACCTTGTGGCTGAGAAGATGAAGTATAATGTTTCCTTCCCCTGGGCTTCCCGACGTGACGTTCCTGGCAATATTGACGGTGGGGTGAGATGTAGAACGTATAATGTGGACGTGTCTTGTTTGAGAAGAAAGTCAAAGCAATAATACCATCTGTCAGCTCCAACCCATCTCTGGCCGTTGGTAGTTAGTCTATCCGTAGATTTCATCCTAACCCTTGACCGTCTGAGCTCGCCGGATGGGAAATGCGGTTCCTGTCAACTACCGATGCAACAACAATACAGTACGTACGACCTGCATGTCCACGGGTCTGACTCAGCGCGGTTGCTTCCCAGGGAGACATGATATGCGCGCAAGGCAGAGGGTTGTGAGTGAACGTTGTTGACACAGGCAACCCGTTTGGAATCATGGCGACCTTCAATCCGCCTTTCACGATCTGTCAAGATCTTATCGCCTTGAATACACCTTTGCACTCAAGGCACTGCATCCATCGCTCATCATTGAAGGAAGGGGCTGGGGTAGCAGGTCAGCAGGGCCGACTCCCGGTTTACGGGTCCGAAGCATCCAGTCGGGCGAATTCCCACGCATTCCACGATGGCTGACAAATTCACCCCGGTCAATCGACCCCTCCAGCCGCGCAGATTCCGCCCCTCGGTCTGACCATTGCTGCGGCTTTGAACGGGTGTTGCCAGTTGCAAACCCAGGCAGCAAGTTCAGTCAGGCAGGAAACGGCTCGCGGACTCTTTCTGTCTCCACCGGCTTCGCCATTCGATCGCGCCCTTCCACTTTACACTAGACTCGACCCGGCCTTGGCCAACTCTTTCGTCCTGTGTTTTCCCCGCCGCCACTGAGCTTGTTGAACGCGGGCCAAGTCATTCCATTTGCACCATCTCGTCCCAGCGAGAAGCACTAAGGAGCACTCTGACGTCTGCGGCTTTGCCCTGCGCGCCTTTGTTCAGCGGTCAAATACCCCGCTTGATCTTATATTGGGGGGGTTCGGAGTTAACCACTCCACCGCCGCTATCGCCTGTCAGCCACCAGGCCCTTGGGACAGAACGCCTGCCTCGTGGCCACGACCCGTTGCGTATCAGTTCGCGATAGCACAACCGTCCAGAGCCACACACACAAAGACACACGGCGAAGACCTTACTTTAGTTGATTTGAATTCAAGCACGGTCTAGTGCGAGTCGACCAAGATGGCGTCGGCACGGAATCCGCTGCAAGACCTCATCCTGACTCCGCAACAGCAGAGCCTGCTGTTTGCTGCCCTCAATTCCAATCGCCAGAACAGCGGTCCGTCGAACGGGGGCTTACACATGTCGCCGCTCCAATTTGACGGCTCGCCCGTCCAGGGCGCTGGCAGTCTCTCGAGCTTCCAGAACAGTCCCGATCTTGACTATGACTACGATTATGCCGGGCCGGACTCCAGCTTTGATTTCTCCTACGACGACATCAACCAGCCTAAAATGATTGGCGATTTACCCAGCGCCAACAAGGCGCCAAAGTCGGATTCTCCCGACACCGAGTCCACGGAGAAGAGGGGTCACCCCGACGACGACGACGGAGACAGCCCGGGAGCCAAGCGGCGCGAGAGCGAGGAGAAGGTTGCTAAGAAGCCAGGCAGGAAGCCTCTCACCACGGAACCGAGCTCCGTAAGTCTAATTATTAGCCGTGTTGGCGTCGCGCAGCCGAGTCAGGTGCTAACAAAGATGTTCGACAGAAACGGAAAGCTCAGAACCGGGCGGCGCAGCGAGCGTTCAGGGAACGCAAGGAAAAGCACCTGAAAGATCTGGAAACCAAAGTTCAAGAGCTGGAGAAGATGTCGGAGGCTGCGAACAATGAGAATGACGCACTCCGATCCAAGGTTGAGAAGATGACCGTCGAGTTGAATGAGTACAAGAAACGACTGTCGTTGCTCTCCGGTGGCCGGCCAATCAACCAAGGTCCCGCCGCACCCTTCGGCAGCCTTTTCGTTAACAACCTCAACGATGTCAACTTCCAATTCGAATTCCCCAAGTTTGGTAGCCTCCCAGGCCCACCCGTTACCAATGCCAAAAAGCCATCTGCGGCGTTATCACCAACATCGCAGCAGAACAGCGTGGACCACCGGAGCCCGAGCGAGAACTCGCAGGACGGTATTAGTCCGGGTCACTCCAGCAGTTATAGTCAGATGGGTCTCGACTCTCAGACGAAGCAAGATTCTACGAGGATATCTGCTGCACTTTACACGCCGCCTCTCACCAACGGTCGTGGCACCACCGCTTCCTCAATCAGCATCGATTCTCACTACAACATGGGCGGTGCCACCACAACAAGTTCGCCCTCTGCATCCTCGAACTCTAACATGGGAGGCGCTAGCTCCTCCTGTGGGACATCGCCCGAACCGTTTACACAGTCGCCGATGGGCTTTAAGCCTGTTGACACACTGAGCACGATTGGAGAGGAACACCCAAACCTCAGCAGCCACACACAAGGTGAGCAAATCTGGACCTCAACGAACAGCCGGCGCTGGACCTGATCGCGGAAAGATCACTACTGACATGTGTCTAGATCTCGGCCATTTTGCCAACGCAGGCCTGGACGATTTCACCCAGTGGCTTCCCCAAAACGATTTCCAGTTTGACCCCCAACTGTTCGGCGGCTACCGCGATCCGCAAGAAAATGTCTTATCCCAGGGCTTCGACGAGAGCTTTTTCAACGACGCATTGGATGCGGACTTCACCACGCCGTACAACCTACCGACTTCGACCCCGGCAATGACCAAGAAAGACCTCATCGCGCAGATCGATGCCGCCAAGGATGCGGATGAGTCCCCCCCAACCAGCCTCCTGATGAAGTGCAACGAAGTTTGGTACGTCCAACCGTTCTCGGACTGGAAGAATTGCAGTCTTACTAACAAACTCGCAGGGAGAAGATACAGAACTGCCCCAGGGCACGGAGCGGGGATTTCGACCTGGACGGTCTTTGCGCTGACCTGCAGAAGAAGGCCAAGTGTGATGGCACCGGCCCCGTCATTAGCGAAGAAGACTTCCACCACGCTATCAAGAAGCATCTGTGCAAGGACGAGCAGGCAGCGGCTAAAATCGATGCAACAGCCAAACAGATGCAGACACAGAAACAAACGCAGGCCTAGGTTGACGAGACTCGCCACTCGTACCGCTGTATACATTGTACAACAGGATTGGGCAACTTCTAAGGATATGAAAAGGTCATTATCCGCCGGTCTTTTTGTGCGGCACATCGGCGTTTTGAACTGGAAAGGAAAACGTATGGGCGAGGCACGCCCCAAAGGGCGTGGGTTCAAAGCCCCAATTCAGGGCCAAGAGATACGGCATTCGCGTGCCCATCACGAACGAGTATTGGAAGGAAGTTGGGAAGAGAAGGAATGGGACGGAGTACGTCGGAGATACCTATTTGAGAGGACTGCCAAACAGTTCGAAATCATAAACCTGTATCTGTTGGTTTCCCTCTTTACCCTCGGTTGTTATCGATTTGTTTTTGTTTATAACTTGGTTGGATTCATGGGTTTCTAGGGATGGGTAGTTGCGAGTCTTTCAGCGCTAGGCTCTAGCGGCGCAGATGCAACAAACCGGGGTTGCCCATGTGTGGTAATCTTTTCTCGACTCGCTCTTTTGTCTAGCCCCGGGTGTATGCTATATATCTCGCTGTCTCGGAAGTATTTGCGTCCGTTTTCAGGTATCTGGCTAATAGTATATACTGTTACAAATTGAATAAGTTGACCTGGAGATCAGGAGTTGGCGGTTCCATCTTGATCCACGGTAACGGCGGCCAGGGTGCACGAACGAACAAACAACAGAGCGGCATAACTGCTTTTCCTCTATAGGAGGATATCAAGTTTAAACAAATCCAGCCGAATTATAGTTTGAGCTTAGGGCAGGTAGTCGAGCAGAGGTATCTATCCCTGACCATGACCCTCCCCATCTCCGACTTCAGCGTCACCCGATCTAGAACCCAACCACCCCGACGACACAAAGCAACCCAAAGGCATTGATAAATAATGAACAATTGATGAGTAAAATAAACAACTAAAAAGGCTTGTACACTATGTCCTTTGTTTCCCCAGTCCAGCTCTTGCTGTCGCTTGTCGCTCTCGCTCTCGCTCTTGCTCGCTCAATAATGTATGATGACGATGATGTATGATGATGATGATGATGATGATGATGCTCCATGCAGCCAGCCCAACAAAGGAAGGAAATACAAAAAAAAACGGGAACATGGCCTCAGGTCAGCGAAACTTCGCTCCGCTACAACACACGACACACACGCGCGCATCCTCTGGACCCGAGCCTGAGCCTGAGCCTGACTAACAAACCAGACTCCGTCCGCTGGGATCCCATCAACCGTCTCACTGGCCAACTCCCGCCCCCCAAACCCCCACACCCCCTTCCCGCCCTACCCATCCCGAATAAAATTCAACACTCCAAACCCGTATATATGGCATGGTACGGTGTAAATGGACACGCATCGCATCGCATCGCATCAGCGTATACGCACTCTTCTCAACACAACAACAACAACAACAACAACAGCAACAACAACACAACAACGTTCAAAAACCAACCAAACAATAAGCGTCCTACTCCCTCCATATCCCGACCCTACCCAGATATAAACAAAGTATTACCCTACCCCAAAACAACCCTCGCCCCTTCCTTGCCGAGCACCCCGCGCTCCTTCGGCTTGGGACTATTCCCCCTGCCCTTCTTCCCCCTCAAGAACCCAAACACGCCGCCCGAGCTCTCGGGCTTCCCTGCTAGGTCATTGTTTGCGCCGCTCGCGTCTGCGGGCAGCGTCGCGTCCTGCCGTGCCAGATCGCTCCAGCTGCTCCCGCCATCCAGCGTGACTTGCACGCCGCCGGTCGGGCTCTCGACGATCATGCCTGCGGGGCCGGCACGGCCGGTCCGGTTTGTGGCGATCGGGGTGTTGTAGCTTTGTGGGTAAGGGGGGAGCGGGGGCGGGCGGCCGGGTGGGCCGCGCCGTTGGTGGTTGCTTGTTGGGCGTTGTTGTTTGTTGGTGTTGTCGGGAGTTTGATGTGATGTTGCGCCGTTGGTGGTTGGGGAGGGGGTGGCGTCGTCGGTTGTCAAGGCTTGCGGTTGGGGTTTCTCCTTGTTGCCTTGTGCTGTCGCGTCTTGCCCGCTGGCCAGCGCTTCCTGTTGTTGTGTGATTCTAAAGTGATGTTAGCATTGGGGGGTTTGTAAATTGCAGGCAAAACGCAAGGCGGCATACTTCTTGTAAGCAGCGACTGTGTAGTCGAAGGGGCGGAAGTCGGTATCAATCATGCGGTAGAGTTCATCCTCCCGGATCTCCTTGTCAGTGGCATCGTCCTTTAACCTCTCGCGAGGCTTCTGTCTCCGCGCCCGCGCCTCCAGCGGCGCCTCCTCTAGCAAAAGTTCCTCCAAATCGTACGTAGCGTCGAAGTTGGTCTTCTCCGAGGATGGGACGAAAACGGGTTCGATTTCCTTTCGCTCGAGTGCGAGAAAGTCGATGCATGAGAAGAACTCATGTTCAGTAAAGCTTTCCCATGTCGACCCAAGGCGCTTGTTCGGATCGATGTCCAAGGCGTCCTTGATGGCATACATACAGGGTAGCGAGACGGGAGGGTTCGTGACTGGGAACTTCGGCCTAGCAGCTTGAATGACGCTGCTCAGGGATGATTCGGAGCTGCCTTCAAACGGCCTCTGTTGTGTGCGTTAGCGCCAGCTGCGCGTTGGGACTCTAGAGCAAGCTCTATCGCCAAGAGTAGCACGAAAACATACCTTGTTGTAGATGCATTCGTAGAACAGTACGCCAAGTGACCACCAATCCGCGCGCACGTCGTAGCCCTGCCCTGCGTACACTTCCGGCGCCAAGTAGGCCAGCGTGCCCGATTTGCTCGTCAAAACTTTGCCTGGTATAATATCAGAAGCAACGTTCTGCAACGGGTCAGCAGGTTCCAAGCGTGGTGAAAAGGGCGGAAGGTTCGTACGAAATCTGTCAAATGCACATGTCCGTCTGCGTCTAGGAGCACGTTGTCCGGCTTCACGTCGCGGTGGATGATGCCCTGCCCGTGGATGTACCTCAAGGCGCAGCCCAGCTCACTTATCCAGAACCGAACGGCCTCTTCGGTGAATGTTTTCCTCGAGATGTGGAACCGGAGGTCTCCGCCGCTCATGAGGTCGACAACCAAGTACCTATTCTTGTCAGCATAGCCCCAGGAACATGCCGGAATGCCTGCATACATGTATTCGATGTCTTGAAAGCTGTACCGCAAGTTACAGATGAATGGGTGGTTCACATGTTCGAGCATTCGTCTCTCGCGTATTATGTTGCGGACGCTTTCAGAGCGTACGACTGGTGTGCACGTGTCAGTTGTTTTCCTCCCCTCGATCTCAGAGGGTTTCGGAGCAGTTCCCACCTTCATCTTTCCGGATGTATTTGAGGGCAAATGACAAGCCTGTGTCTTTCCTCTCGACGATGCGTACCTTGCCGAAGGCGCCTCGACCGACGACTCGTAGGAGACGGAAGTGGTTCAAGTTCACTGTGGAGCAAGCAGGGCCTGTGTTAGCGAGCTGGACGGCGAGAAGATTGTAGCAAAGCCATGCCATAGGACTCACCCTCGCCGTCGAATTCGACCGGTTTGCCCTGGCTGTTGCCCATAGCCTTCGATTCCCTGATCTATTTTGTTTCCTCTTCCAACAGTCTAAGGCGGCTTGCGTTTCGTTTTGAAGAAGAATACCAGTCAACACTCCATATAGCCGCAGGGGATGAGTTGCCGCTGGGGTAACCGAAAACGACTGAGGTGGTTCGTGGACGGGACGAAACCAAACCTGATCGACATTCGGGGACTTGGAAGAAACGGGACGGGACGGGACGGCTAACGCGAGGCGCGCCTCTGCCTTCAGCGGTAGAAATTTGGGGGGGGGATCAATCCGAGTAGCGCGTGGGATACGGGGCGCTGAATTATGGCGGGGCGGTCGAGAACCCGGTGCCGAGTATGCTCGCCGTTGACCGGAGCGGAGGTGTCGGTCGGCCAGGCGAACGGCAGCGGACGGATGTCACGGCGGACGGGTAGGCGATTGAGGGGTATCGAAGACGAAGACGGGATGCCGAGGCGCAGAAGCGAAACAAGTGCTCTGGACGAAGAGCCGAACGAGACACTCGTTCTCTAAAATCAACCAGCGGGTTTGTAACCAGTTGGCGTTTGAGGGGTCCCCAAAAGAGAGTTGGACTGAGAGGGAGTCGGGGTATGAGAGAAGACAAGATGGAGTTGGTCTGTGAGGTTGGTGGAGGTCCTTGGGGGTCACGCACCGCACGGCACCGAGAAGGTGCCCTGCCAGTCGGAGTTTGGCGGCTTGGGATTTACAGGGATGAGAGCCCCAGCAATACGGACCTCATGATACCCAAAGGCGGTAACTAAACTTGTGCCACCAGAGACCTGGGCTTGCTTCAAACAAGGAAACAATCCCAGCATTCCCATACAATGATAAAATTCTGCTATTATGGCCCAGCACAACAAAGAAATTTTCCCGAGGTGTGGATGCTGGGCCCTCGAGAAAATCGCCAATTGAACGCCTCATCGGTACACGGAGCGCAGATCGCGCCCTGAATTAGTGCGAGGACTTCTGCAGCGCACCAGCCATGGCGTTTTTTTCTTCTTTCAGGTCATGCTCATCTAATTAATCTGAACGACGGGTTTCAGTCACATTCCGCAAAATGTCCTTTGTACCGCGTCTGATTGAGTCGCAGATGCAATTAATGCCACATGGCAGCACAGCGTGTGGCACAGTTGGGGATGCCTGGTTGCGGTGCTGTCAGGCCCAGCCCCCAATTGGATGGCCCAGGATGGGCCATTGGACGACGAGCGGGTGCTGATGTCGGTAGTGGTCTGCTGTGGGATCGGCTGCAGCAGGAAGCGTGGAACTGTGACCTGACACAAGATTCCCCAATGGCCCTCCCACCTCATCCCTTGCGCGTGGCAACCTCGTGGCCACGGCTGGCGGAGCGGGCGGAGGGGGCCACTGGCGTGGCAATTAAACCAGGGCAGGGCTAGCGGTGACACTAAAGACCTGGTTCATCTCGGCCCCTTCGATGAAAGAGGATGGTTCGGGAACGATAAGAAGAACCGTGCTCCCACGCCCTCCTCAGACGCATTCAGCCTCCCGATGTGGGCGTCCCGGCGCTCTGGAAATCGACGAGAATAAATTGCTCTCCAGGCCGAGCTGTCGACAGGGAACTGCAGTCCGACACAGTCTTTGTCGCGGCGGTCGGACTTGGATTCCTCCACTTTTAGGTTGCTTACTGCAGCCCCCTAGTTAACGCTAGCGAGAACAGATTGGGATGAAAGCCAACATGGGGAAAGGGGGGCCCACTAAGGGTTAGCGGGATCATGCACTGTGTTCTGCATAGCCGAAGAGGCCGAAACGGACATGTGGGAGACTGGAGTTCTTGTTTTCGACCTGTCGCCGACTTGCGGTGAGAAGCCAGTACGCAGTAGTCCGCCTCTAGAAATTTCCCCCGAGAAGGATTTTTTGGAACCTGCGACAGTTTTCTTCCGAGATAAGCAGCACTCATACGACGCGTAATGGAAACGCGTGTCCACTAAAGTGGTGGAGCAGCGCCATACACTACCATGTGTGAGCTGCATTGATGGCAGCCGACGATCCGCAGTTTCGATAATACTGTACTGCAGAAAAGTGACACCTTCCGTCGCACTGATAAGCTGCAGGGACACCAGTAGTAGGGAACCATGGGAAATACCTACCAGGTACCTAGGTATGTATGTATGTACATACCTAGTATAACCCCACCGTGGGTAAGGTTGTCAGTTTGGGCAAGGAGGGGCATTGCGGCATCTGGAATCCAAAGGCTCCAACTCAGAGTCCGTCTGAAAATCCAAACAACCCAGTGCGAGTTGATGCGTCTCCTGCAGGAGGAGTTTCGGCAAGAGCGACCAGGATGGGACGCGCACCCGCTGTGCCGACCAGCCGCCTGTCGCTCGGAGATGTCCGCTGCCACCCAAATCCCTGGGTACGTGTTTCCGCAGGCCATCTGAAACCAATGGGATCCGTTCCCACAAAGGAAATCTTCCAGAAGTTTTCTGCTGCATCAGGGGCGCATCTGCAACGTAACAAAGGAGGTTCCAGCCCAGGCCATGGCAGCTGGTCTGGCAAGTCTGGCCATACAGAGTAACAAGCCACTTCGGATGCCCCTGAGCTGGATACCAAAACACCGTCCGAAGCTGCCTATCGGATATCCCCCCCAGAGGATCGGGAGCTAGGCGGTAAAATTCCTCCGGTATCCCCGAAATCCCAGCAGCGGGCGGCGCAAGGCTGTCACATATCAGATATCATCAACACGGAGCGCAGTCTGGTCAGCGGCATGCGCCGTGAGTGCGCCAGCCTCTTCCAGCCGTGTATCGAGGTATGCCACGGCTTCCCCGGTGGCTCTCTGCGGCAAATAAACATTTGTCCACTTCCGCTTGGCGGCGACGTGTTCTACTTCGTGCAATAAAGTTTGCATGTGGGCGCGTGTGCGGCGCGGATGCTGTGCCGCGTCAGACAACGGTACTGGATGGATGTTTTGCTCGCTGAGGTGATCTTCCTTCTTTATGTACGGAATACACGGGGACATCGGAGATTTCGCCAGCCACCCACTATAATTTTGACGGAAACATTCCGCATGCCAAACGTCTTTGATTGTTGCTTCGATACGTACGTACCTATCCTCAAAACTTTGTTTTCGAACCCGGAAGGAGTTCACCGACGACAGACTACCAGTTTTGATCCGCCTAAGATCACCGCGGACATAACAAAGGCAATAAGGTCACACACTAACAGTCCTTGCAAGGACGTTAGAGAGATAGGAGAACATGACCATGATTTGAATGTCTCCATGTCATATCACCGCCATAAAGAGCCCAAGAGCACTTCGAAAAAATACTGGGATAGCAAACAAGACGCTGCATACACACTCTGAGATACCGACTCCACTTGTTTTGTTTCGAGAGTGCTGTGAGTATTGCTGCGCCATCAACAGGGGCAAGCCGAAATGGCTACTAGCAACCCATAGCAAAAAGACTGAAGAGGTTCAAACACTTTTTATAGACACGGTACACAGATGATTGTCTCTCGATCGGTTGCAATCTCTGAATGCGACTCTGCGGCAGAGCGATCGTCGAGCGCTAGGCCCCACTGCGGGGACGTGCTATCTCTGTACTGTACGTTACTGTAGAAGCTGTCATGACGTCACGGCCTTGTCCCTTGGCCATGATGGTCAAACATTGACGGCTACACGCTATCCCTTCAGCTACAATTGACATCAGATTCGATCTGCTCACAATCGAAGAAGAAAAAAACCAATCTTTCTCTCTTTATGCAGCAAAGCCTCCACCTCTAACCTCACAAAATCCTAAATCAACAACCACCACCACCACCAAACTCCCTACATAGGAATCACAATGGCCCTCCGAACAGCCACGCAAACGCTCCTCGCGCAAGCGGCGCGAACAAGCCTCCGCCCAGCAGCAGCAGCAGCAGCAACCTCCGTCGCACCCCTGCTACCCCTCTTCCTCACCCGTAAATACCACCCGACGGGGACCCTCGCCTCGTACAAGGACGACCAGGACCGGCAGTCGCTCAAGCCGCGGCGGTCGGAGGGCACCAAGAGCGGGTCGGACGACGAGGTGGCCGAGAAGACGGACGCGGCCTTCAACCCGAACAAGACGGCGCCCGAGGACGCCAAGGAAAGCGCCGAGCGCGCGAGCAACGGGAGTCCGCTCGAGGTGAGCGGCGCGAACCAGGAGTTCTCCAAGTCGCCCAAGCCTGAGGAGCCGGAGGAGGGCAAGGCGGCTACGAAGACGAAGAGCGCGGGGAGTCAGGGGAAGAAGCATGGCAAGGTCGGGACGATGTGAGAGGTTGTTGCTGGGAGCCGGGGGCCGGGAACCGGGCGCGCGGTGGGAGAGATGAGAGTTGGGGGAAAGAGACTGATGTATAGAGAGGGTAGGTGCTCTTTGAGTAGTTGGGTGCTAGGATGGCTGTACAAAGTTCTGAGATGTATGTTGGGCATCGGACTGCGTCATGGAGTAGAGGGAATCGCATCATGATCTTTGACAAACTATTCATGTCTCATGCCACGTTTAAATTTTGCGCGTAAACTCACTCGCTCTCAGCCATTAAGCGCCGATATTCCACATGCATGCGCAGGAGAAAAACCAGAGCCCCCAAACCCAACCACTCACACTTCCCCACCCTACCCCTTGACCTTTAGAGCTGAGCTATCACCACCCATTCCCTCAATCAAGCATACAACCCATCCATATCCTCCTCCTCCTCCTCCTCCCCCTCCTCTTCACCCCCCTTCTCCTCCCTCGCAACCTCCTTCCTCTTCCCCACCTCCTTCCGACACAGCGGACAAGTCCCCTTGCCCCTTAACCACGGGCCCACGCACTCCAAATCAAACCGGTGACTCCCGTGGCACGGCAGCTCCACGACGAGGCAGTACTGGTCGTCCAGGTAGCGCTCCGCGCAGATGGGGCAGGTATCGTCGTCCCTGAGCGTCTTGCGCGGCACGCGGTCCAGCCCGTCCAGGAACTCCTGCGTCACGCCCTCAATCTGCCGCGGCGGGCGGGCCACGTCGAGCTCGAGCGCCTCGACGAGGGACTGGAGGAAGGCGCGGTTGGATTCGGTGGGCGCCGTCGTGGCGAGCGTGCCCATCTGGTCTTGGAGCAGGCGGAAGAGGGCGGCCGTGTCGGAGGGGTTGGGGACGGCGTGCGGGTTGTTGTGGTGTTCGGGTTGGGAGGAGGGCGAAACGGTGGAGGATTCGGGAAGGATGGTGTGCAAGTGGGCTGTGAAGGTGGACATGTCGACTTGGCGGCGGCGGTTGGGGGTGGAGGGGGCGGATTTGATGTTGTGTTCGACTTGAATGTGGGTGTGTGTGTGTTAGCGGTTAGTGCTGTGCTGTGGGGGAAAGGAGGACCTCCCCGGGCGCATCGCATCGCATTGCATCGCATCGCGGGGTGTCAATGGGTTTACCTTCGTATTGGCTCGCCATGATGGGCAGTTGGAGGAGGAGATGCTGGGTGAAACGGTTAACTGATCTCTGGATTTCGCGCTCGCTTACAGAAAATTAATTGTGAAAGTCGAGGCGAGATGCGAAGGAGGCACCTAGGTACAGAGCTGCCTGCGACTTTCAAGCAGGCAAACTTGCCGTGACGCGGAAGATGCATCGCGGGGAGCTGGAGCTCGGAGCTTATCGATTAGATGATGGTCAGTGCGCTTGGAAGAACAATGGAAGGGGCCCTGATTGCTCGCGTGGGTGTGCACACCGTGTGTTGCCGTGCTGTCTCGTCCCACCTTTCCAGGGGAAGTTCGCTCGACCGGGGTGCGTGCCAGGGGTCTTTCAGCTCCCATTCCGCCACCCAGGGCCTGACACGAAGCGGAATTGAACTCATCAACAAAAGCATTGTCTAATTTGGCCTCGCCCGAGACCATTCCTTCATTTCACCGAGCCCTAGTGCAGTACAGTACAGTGCAAGATAGTACTTCCATACCCAACTGCTGTTTACTTGTAAACAGTTTCAGGCAAGATCAACGCCGCTTGGCCAAACCCTTGCCATTGGCCCCCTGGCCAGCCGAGGGCTGACTATGTATGGATTGTTGTTGGCGCAGGCATCTTGCCCGTGCCGTTGTTGGGTTGCATGTGCCGGAGCCAGATGACATCATGCGCCAATGAAATACTGAACGTATCCTCGACGTCGAGTTACCCAACAACACCACCATGCGCGACCTGCTGTACCGTGTTGTACGAATGAGCCAGCAACATAGTCCATGATGAATACTGCGACCGTGAGTCTGGCGGTTACGCCGACGGTTGTGTCCACTTTCTTGTCGCATGTAAGTTGAGTAGTACAGTACATCGAGACCTTGCCCGCCCAACCACCAGAGGTCAGGCTGACAGGACAAAACAAAAGTACCTGAACCGGAAACCACTCGCACACAAGCCGACGGCACACCTCTCCTACGATCAAGGACTTCATCTGGTCCGCTCGTTTCTCGCCCACGCCTCGCGCCACACTGTCGAGGAACTGCAGGCCTTCACCAGCCAATGGGTACCACACCCACAATGGGTCAAGGTTGACCATGTCCAAATCCCCGACGCCGACCTTCTGCGCGCGGCAGACCTCCTGGCCGAACAGCTGGGCCCGGACGGCATCCGGCAGGTCGGCGGCAAAGAGTGGTGGCAATGGCGCAAGCCCAAGAGCCCGCTCAAGGCCGAGTGGATCGAGATGAAGGCCGATTATCAGGAGCGCAAGAAGAACGCGGACCCAGGCAACCGTGTCATGCTCTATGTCCATGGCGGCGCCTACTACTTTGGGAGTGTCGATGAGCATCGTTACCAGATCCAACGGCATGCGCGTAAGCTCAAGGCGCGGGCGCTGGCACCAAAATACCGGCTCGCGCCGCAGTTTCCATTTCCGTGTGGCCTCCAGGACTGTTTGGCGACGTATCTCTATCTCATTGCGCACCAGAAACCGAACACGGTGATCCTGGCAGGCGATTCTGCGGGCGGTGGTATGGTCCTGTCGATGCTGGTCATCCTTCGAGATCGGGGTATTCCCCTCCCGGCAGGCGCCGTGCTCCTCAGTCCGTGGGCCGATCTGACGCACTCGTTCCCGAGTGTTGCTGGAGATTGTCCGCTGGACTATATCCCGTCGTCAGGCTTCCACCACAAGCCGTCGCCGGCTTGGCCGCCCCCCGACGAGGAGGAACTCGAGGCGCTCAAGAAGGCGGCCATGGAGCAGAAAAAGGACATCCAAGCGCAGGGCGGCCAGCCTGCCGAGGATAGTGGCATACCCACCGTCAAGGACGTTGCCGAGAGCACGCACCGGCTGACGTTTATGATTGACGGCGAGCAAGTCGTGGTGAAGGAGCAAATTCAGGTACGTGGCTCCTGACCGACTGGCTCTGCTGGTCCCTAACCTCGGCCCCAGATGTATACGACCAACGAACTGCTAGCACACCCCCTGGTGAGCCCAATTATGCAACCCACGCTGGGCGGTCTGCCGCCTCTTCTCATCATGGTGGGAGGCGGCGAGTTGTTGCGAGACGAGCAAGTCTATCTCGCCCACAAATGCGCCAACCCTACGGAGCACTTGCCGCCAGAAGAACTCATGGACGGGAACGCAAGGGATCTGGTCGACCGATACAAGCCCACTGATGTCCAACTGCAGATCTGGGACGACATGTGTCATGTTGCGCCTACGCTGAGTTTTACCAGGCCTGCGAAGTATATGTACAGAGTGTGTTTGCATCCGTTCTTGATATCATAAAAAAAAACACTACAGCAGCTAACTCGAGATGCAGAGCGTGGCGCAGTTTTCAGCATGGGCACTGGCACGAGCGCAGAAAACAGACGTTGATATAATCAATGATGATCAGATATCCGTCATCTCCAGTTCCAGTTCCTCAAGCGGCAACGGAGAACGGACCCCAGTACGTCCCCGGAAGTGGAATAGAAGTATATACTATGCCCGGCATGTGCCAACTAACGCAACGCCCCAGAACTCCAACGAGCAAACCACAGCGAACAAAGCCCGAGAAGCCAAGCATCACACCTCCATCGGCCGGGCCGGCGACCCGCTCCCCGCCTTCGAGAACCACATGATCCGCCAAAAAGTCACCCGGCACGGCGACATCCTCCCCCTCCCGCCACCCTCCGAGCTCCCCGGCTGCTGCATGCCCCGCGACCTGGTCGGCGTCGTCAAGGTGGGCACGGTCCGCAAATGGTACGAGCACAAGACGCGCTGGGACGCGCGCTTCAAGCAGACCAAGGCGCGCGTGCACAAGCTGCGCCTGCGGGACATGGCCGTCGGCTACGAGGTCTTTGGCGAGGGCGAGGTGCCGCCGCCGAGCGCGCTCGCGGGCCGGCGGAAGCTCGGCGCCAGGGAGTCCGAGAAGAAGACGAAGAAGAAGGCGCGCGGGCTGGGCTTGTCGCTGTGGGCGCTGTGGGGGTCCAAGCATGACCAGGCGACGATGGAGAGGGAGCAGCATGCGGCCAAGGCGCCCGAAGTGGCGGCTTCTGGTCCCCGTCAGGGGCAGGGGGCGCGTCATTTTTCGGATCTGGAGAGGCAGGAAAGGGAGGCGAGGGAGGCGGGGAGTGCGCCGTCCGCGGACGAGACGAGTACGAATCGGGCTTGGAGGGGATTGGTGGGGGGCGAGCAACTTGGAGAGAGCGGTGATGCAGCGCCAGCCGCCGCCGCGAACCGGGACTTGCGGCCGGCCGGGCCGATTGCTGGCGGGATCGGGCCTGGGGAGCAAGCGGCGGCGGAGGACTCTGGCACGGCTGGCTTTCTCTCTCCCGATGATGCGCTTGAGACCGGCGTCACCGGCAAGCGTGTCATGATTGGCGGCCTCGCAACGCCCTTCAGCTTGCGCAAAGAGCCCGAGACGGCAAGCATGATCACGCTTGCGTCGCCGATGGACCGGAGTTCTATTCGGCTATCGACGGCAGACTCAAGCAGCTTTGTGGCGGCTCCGTCGGTGGTGGAAGGGTCCGAGAATCAGACGAAGGCGGGCCCGGTTGATCAAGACAAGGGCAAGGGCGGTGATCAAGATGGTGCCACGCCGGGGTTTGCGACGCCTTTTTTGACGCCCTTCCTGTCGCCTACTTCGCCGTCGGAAAGGCCTGGTCTGGAGAGGTTTGTCACAGCCGAAGAGGAGGTCTCGAAGGTGACTACTGCGTGAGGCGCTAGGGGTGGGGGAGGCTGTGG
Organism: Chaetomiaceae sp. B2702; assembly: GCA_023628455.1. NCBI lineage: Eukaryota > Fungi > Ascomycota > Sordariomycetes > Sordariales > Chaetomiaceae > Chaetomiaceae sp. B2702. The sequence continues at coordinate 80,928 of JAMAKP010000003.1, read as the reverse complement.
CTTTAGTTCGATACCCTTCTCTTGGATAGTCGAATCAATGCGATAGCAGCATAGATTAATGCGGACAACGAGCTCGTTTTTGCTTTTGATAATTATCTGTTGTGTATCATAGTTCTGGTAATACCCTTTTACTTCGCTTGTCGGGACACATCTTTGACACGGTGTGGTGTGTTGTTGTACATTGTATACAGGTTTATAGGTACAAAACGCCTCAGAACGCCATCCCATGACACGCCGCCATCTCTTTCCCGTGGAAATCGACGAATGGCGCAATCCCCCCCAGCTCCATGATCAGCCCCCCCGATCTTTCGATCATTGCCAGCAAGAGCCTCTCAGCGGAGCCCCATATCCCCAATGAAGACGCATCACCCCCTTAGTCCAGCCCGTTCTCCGCCTTCCACCGCGCAAGATACATCGCGGGATCCTTCGGTCCAAGCGCGTTCCCCTCGTACTGGCCGTTTGTTCGGGGCATTCTTTCCGTTACAAACGGTGTGAGCTGTTTCCCATTTTCCAACTATGTCAGCAATCCCAATATTCTCTCTCTCCCCCTTCCCTCCAAATGGACTGTGAGCCGTCAAACGCACCTTGAAACCCTCCAGCGAAGGGCAGACATATGTCCGCACCTTGTGCCACTCGACGATGAAGCCACCGCGCTTGGTGTGCCGACCCGTGGATCCCGTGCCCGTGCCCTTGTAGAAGCCCTTGTTGACGTCCTTGGTTGTGAGCCGCATTTTGCGGTAGCGCAGGCCCTGGAGCACGCGTGTGGGCTGCATTTTGGCGCGTGTATCTGCAAGTCGCTCGGATTTGCGGAGGTGATGGTGGTCTGTTGATAGGTGCGGTCAGTATTTCGCAAGTTGCGAGCGGTGGTGATTCGATGTTTGCGGTTCCGGAAATTTTGCGAGAACAGGCGTTCCTCAAATCCCCCCGGCAGGCAATAGTTGGCGAGACCCCTGTTTGCTCAAAGTGGGCACCAAGCCCCGCAATCCGCCCCTCACCGCCCAAAAGTTGCTCGACACTTTTCCGGCAGAAAAATAATCCCAGAATTCCCACAGCAAGACCACCACCAAACCACCCCATTACGTCCCCTCGGCCAGCGCGGACTGATAAGAACAAAACAAATTAAACTCATAAAAAATGCCAGGCCGCCAATCCCACGGCCGCCCTCTGCTGCCCACAGCCGGGGGCAGCGGCAGCGGCAGCGGCAAAAGCGGCAACCACAGCAAATCCCACGCCAAAACCTTCAAAAAGTCCCGTACGAAAGCCACCGCCAAAGCCCTCGATGCCTTTGCCATCGCCGCCGAGCAAGTCACCGAATCCACCCGGGGCGTGCGAAGACGCGGGCTAGAAGCAGACGAAGAAGGAGACCGGGCTCCAAACCCGCAGAAGCGACAGCGGCAAGGGGAGGACGAGGACGACGATGAAGACTTGGATGACGATGCGGATGAGGCGCCGGGGCCGAGGAAGAAGGCGCGGAAGGACTCGGAGGGGGACTTTGATGGGTTTTCGGACGGCGGGGAGGGGGGAAGTGATAGTGAGGAGTGGCATGTGGGTGTTGGGGCGGATGATGACGACTCCGAATTGGACTCGGATGAGGCGTTTGGCGAGAGTGATGAGGAGCGGTTTGATGGGTATGCATTTGGGGGGAGCAGTTCAAAAAAGGGGAAGAAGATGGGAGTTGACGGAGAGGAGGGGGAGGATGACGAGGATCTGGAGTCGCTTGGTTCGGACGCTATTGATCTCGCGACTGCCCTGGATCAGTTTTCGGAAGATGAGGAGGAAGAGCAGGGTGATGGGTCGGGGTCAGAAGAGGAGGATGAAGAGTCCACTGATGGGGACGACGAGAGCGAAGAGGATGAGGACGATGACGACCCGGCGAAGCTGGACGCTCTGCAAAGCATGATTGCTGGGTTTGGCGGCGAGGACGAGGAAGAAGATGGCGAGATGGAGACGCAGGGCAAGACCAAGCTCAGTTTGAAAGATCTTGGCCTGGCGGGTGTTAAGGACCCGCACATCAAGCGGTCCCTTAGGCTGATGAACAAGGAAGAAAAGGCCGTCAAATCTGGCTCTTCCAAGAAGCTTGACATTCCCCTCGCTAAGCGTCAGCAAGACCGCCTCCTCCGCAGCGCCGCGTACGCGAAGACGAACGAAACCCTCGACAAGTGGATTGACACGGTCAAGCACAACCGGCGCGCTGATCATCTGGTCTTCCCTCTTGCTCAAAACGCCCATGACCGCGGCCTTGATAGCGGGGAGCTCATGCCCATCACCCAGAAGACATCTGGAACCGAGCTGGAGCAGACAATCTTGGCCATCATGGAGGAAAGCGGGCTTGGGCCGAGCGCCAAGCCGGAGCAAAAGCAGAACGGTGACGGCTCTGACCAGGCCGGATTAACGCAAGCGGAACAGCAGGAGATCGCTCGACAACGGCGGCGCGAGCGGGAAGCACACTCACGGGAGATGGCTAGGGCGAAACGCATCAAGAAGATCAAGAGTAAGGCCTACCGCCGCATTCATCGCAAGGAGCTCCACCGCGAGGAGGAGGCGGAGCGAGAAGCGGCGCTTGCGGCTGGCGAGCTGGACTCGGACGACGAGCGCGAGGCCCTGGACCGTAGACGGGCGATGGAACGCATGGGCACCCGTCACAGGGAGAGCAAGTGGTCTAAGCTGGGCAAGAAGGCCGGGCGCGCAGTCTGGGACGACAACTTCCGCGCTGGTCTTACCGAGATATCGCGGAGAAAAGAGGACCTGCGTCGCCGTATCGAGGGAATGACCGGCGGCTCTGACGATGACGACGACGACGAGGGTTCGGACGTTTCGGACGCTTCCGGAGGGGGTGACCCTCGGCGTCAACTACTCAAAGAACTCGAGCAGGCTGCTGCGTATGATGACGATGACGAACCCCGGTCAAAGCTCATGCAGATGAAATTTATGCAGCGAGGCGAGGAGATGCGCAAGAAAGAGAATGATGAGGCTGTAGCAGAGCTTCGTCGTCAGCTCGACTCGGAGGATGAAGGGGCTTCGGATGTGGACGAGATGGAAATTGGTCGACGGCAGTTTGGCATGGGCGATTCCGCAGGCGTTGCGAAGCCAGTTCAGGCCAAGAAAGGAAAGGTTGCCGAAGCTCGAAGATCGGCCAATTCTACGGCGGACTTTCCAAAATCGGCTTTGCAGTCCAAGTCCAATACGCAGGCTGATGGTGTGTCTGGTGCGTGGACTTCAGCTCAGTCAGAGCCATCAGCTCCCGGCGCCGCTGGTGTATGGGCTCAAGCCGAATCATCTGGCCGCAAGCACAAGAAGGCAAGCAAGACCAAGGCCGTTGAACTTGACATCTCCAGCGCCGCTGTGGTGAGCAACAAGGTGTCCAAACCCAAGCCCAAGTCTCAGGACACTGCAAGCGTCCCCGCAGATGGAACCCAGGACTCGGAGGACGACGATGCCCTCCACCTCCCGCTGGCCATCCGCGATCAGAAGCTAATTGAGCGGGCCTTTGCGGGCGAGGACGTGCACGGCCAGTTCGAGGAGGAGAAGGCTGAGATTGAGCACGAGGACGACGAGAAGGAGATAGACAATACACTTCCCGGCTGGGGCAGCTGGGTGGGTGACGGTGTGAGCAACCGTGAAAAGAGGCGGCACCAGGGCCGGTTCATTACCAAGGTCGAGGGCGTCAAGAAGAAGGACCGTCGGGATTTCAAGCTGAAGGACGTCATCATCAGCGAGAAGCGGACGAGAAAGGTTTGTCTTTGGCACTGAATAGCCCCGTGTTAATGACAGAGAAGGCTAACTTTTGGCATAGAACGACAGATACCTCGCTTCGCAGCTGCCGCATCCATTTGAGTCACAGCAGCAGTATGAACGCTCGCTACGGTTGCCTGTAGGCCCCGAATGGTCGACCAAGGAGACGTTCCAGGATGCCACGAAGCCTCGGGTTATCATCAAGCAGGGCATTATTGCACCCATGTCGAAGCCCATGTATTGAGGGTAGTTGTTTAAGGTTCTTGTGTTCGGTGTTATTGCATAAATCAGGTACACAAAAAGGTATATATTATGGGTAGGGTGATTGCAGACGCAATGACCGAGAGGTAGCCAACATGATAAACGTGCTGTCAGACGCATTGATCTCTTGCAAGGCCGTGTAACATTTTGTCTATCAAATGTCCAAACCAGACAGATGCCGCAGTGCGCCGAGTACCCAAGAAATATCTACACACCAGTGAAATATAAATGCACATCCACAAACTTCCCATGCAAAGTCGACAACGAAGCGTGTCCGAGACGCACGCGGTATCACCGCCACCATATGTATGTATGTACCATTGTGTGCACCGTTCCACGGGGTCTCTGGAGTCACACCTCCCTCCGACAGGGGTACAATCACGAGCCATTGACCTCGATCTTGCCCTCGACCTTCTCCAGATACTCCACCATATCCGCAATCGTGCACACCTTCAACCCCCACTTCCTCGCAAATGCCACACACGCCTCCCCTCTCAGCATGCCGGGCTCCTCCCGTACCGCCCGGCCAGCAACCTCGGCTCCGTCATCCACAAGCTCGCAGATTACGGCGACGGGCTTCTTCCCGGCCAACAGGCACAGATCCACCGCCGCCTCGGTATGTCCCCGACGCTGCCTGACACCGCCGGGGCGAGCCCGCAAGGGAAACACATGCCCCGGCCGTCTAAAGCTCGCGGGGGTAGCCGCGTCGTCGGCCAGGACACGGCAGGCGAGGGCGCGGTCGTGGGCGCTGATGCCGGTCGTGACGGAGGGGTCGGCGGCGTCGACGCTGAGGGTGTAGGCGGTGACGCGGGGGTCCTGGTTGTGCGCGACCATCTGCGGGAGGTCGAGGTCCTGGGTGCGCTGCGGGAGGAGCGGCGCGCAGATGAGACCCGACGAGTGCCGGATCATAAAGGCCATTTGTTGCGTCGTCACGGCCTCGGCCGCGATGATCAGGTCCGCTTCGTTCTCGCGCGAGGGGTCGTCGAGGACCACCACGAACTCGTTGTTCCCTGTGCACGGGAGAGCTGGTCAGTTACGCTGCGCTTGCTGTGCTTGCTGCGCTTGCTGCGCTTGCCATGCGGGAGTCGGCGGCTGGCGTAGCGTGCGTGGTTCACACACCAACCCCCCCGCCGCCTACCCGGATGGGGGTGGCGGAGAAATGGATTCTTTCTTACGGAAGGCTTGGATTGTGTCGGGGATGGAGTCGAATTGGGAAGAGGGGATTTGATCGGCGGCGGCGGTGGAAGGCATGGTTGCGATTGAGGGTTTGGATGTCGGGTTGGAGCGACGAGACAGACGAGACGAGACGAGACGTGGGTGCTGGCGGGGTGGTTGTGTTGCGGTAGTGAGGGGCGGGCAAAAAAAAAATCAAAGAGTTAGGGTCTTGCGACGGAGTGCAATTGCGATTGCGGACTTGGGACGGACGGGGCGAATTCGGCGCAGGATTCTTGAGCTTTGACAAACTACTCAGCCGCCGTCCAAACGTTGTGGTTTGCTGAACTGAGGTTCGTCCGGTTTAAGTCTCGAAAAATAGAAGAGACTCGGATAGAGTCAGGTGTCAGGTGTCAGGACGGGGATCCAGTCAGCCGGGACGGGAACATCAGGATCTCTCGGCGTTGGTGGGGGTGCCGGATGCCGAAAGGCTCGGCCTGGTTGATTTCGACTTTAGCCCAGAGGTACCGTCCCTCACTTGCATAGTCGCGTGCTACTCGGTCCTCGGTCTGTCTGAGGAGAATGTAATACGACAAAAGGCCGGTCCCCAGGAAGTTTCTACGGTGTAGTATTTCAGTCATGATTAGCTAATTCGTCCTTCCTGGGGTGCACTTTATTCATCAGGAATGACAAGCGTTGACAAACACGGCGCCGCTCGGCAAACTCTTGTGATCCTCGGGATAGCGCAGTACATACAGTACCTTACAGCAGAAGCAAGACCCTGAAGTGGGGTATTAGGTATGTATGTACCAGAGCCAGCCGTGGGGCGGGCGCTAGAACTGTTCTAGAACCCCGCGCGGCCCATGTGGATCTGCTGCACCTTTGCGGCGCGCTGGCCAACCCTCAAAAAGCGCCGGGGCCCGATTTGCAGACCGAAGCTCCGCCATCCGATCCGATCAGCGCGGGCACAGGCCGACCGCCCAAACACGATAATGCGGCCATCACTAAGGCACGTCCCGCGGGCCCTCCGTGCGGCCCGGCCGGCTTCACGCTCGACAGCCGCGGCAGCCGCGGCTGCTCAACCCCAGCCACGATCGCAAAGAAACCTCAGCAGCAGCAGCACCACCACCACCACACCCGTCCACCACAACCCTTCAACAAACCCCTCCTCAGCATCCGTCAACGAAACCGAAATCTCCCACTTCTCCGCCCTCGCCTCCTCCTGGTGGGACCCCCACGGCCCGTCGCGCCCACTGCACCTCATGAACCCGCTCCGACACGACTTCATCCAGTCCTGCCTCCTCTCCTCCGCGACCCCCCCACCGCCGCCCCAACTCCGCTACCTCGACGTAGGCTGCGGCGGAGGCATCTTCGCCGAGTCCGCGGCCCGGCTCCCCACCACAGCCTCCGTCACCGCGATCGACCCCTCCCCGACCATCCTCGCCGTCGCGCGCGCCCACGCCCGCCGCGACCCGGCCCTCCCGCCCAAGCTCGTCTACCTCCACGAGACGATCGAGTCCCTCCCGCTGCCCGCGTCGCCGCACGACAGGTTCGACGTGGTGAGCCTGTTCGAGGTGGTCGAGCACGTCGACTACCCGGCCGCGTTTCTCGACCGGGTCGGCCAGTTTGTCAAGCCCGGGGGCTGGCTGGTGCTGAGCACGATCGCGCGGACGTGGACGAGCTGGGTGACGACGAATCTGGTGGCGGAGGATATCTTGGGGGTGGTGCCCAAGGGGACGCATGATTGGTACAAGTATATTAACGAGGAGGAGTTGCGGCGGTATTTTGGGGGGAAGGGAGGAGGAGTGTGGGGAGTGCCGCGGGTGATGGGCGTGGTGTTTGTGCCGGGATTGGGGTGGAGGGAGGTGAGGGGGAGTGAGAAAGTCGGGAACTACTTTTTGGGGGTGCAGAGGGTGGTTGGGTGATGAGGCGTCGGGCGAGAGAGTGTGTGTATGATGTTGTACGAAAGAAAGAAGGAAAGAAAGAATTGTACAAATAAATAGGGTATCTACATATCTCGTAATGTACAAGTCGAGCTGGCGTGTACGGGTAGATGTCTGGCTACCCCAGCCGAATTATCCTCCACATCCGTAGACACTCTTGCAAGTCCATCGACACGGTCCCCTCCAAGGCCGACGAAGTGTCCTTGATGATAGCCACCAGCAGCGTGGCATACGCAAATGTCACCTGGTCCTCCTGCAGGGCCGTCAGGTCCGATGTCCGCATGCCGCCATTCTCGGCCCATGCCTTCCACAGATCCAGCATCCGGCACAGCTTCGACGAAAACTCGCCGTCGAGAACCATGCGGTGCAATACGTGCCCTACAGCCTCCTTGACCGCCGCGCCCACATCGGCACTCACGTTGCCCTTCTTCACGAGCCAGGCAAGGTTGTGTTCGGCCACCAGCTTGGTATCCCACTTGGGGCTCTGCAGCGCCTCCATCATGCGCGTCTCTTTCCGCTGCGTCTCCAGCCTCATCTTCTCACGCACTGCCCGATGTTAGCCCCGGTCCCCCCCCCCTCTTTTTTTTTTTTTTTTTTTTTTTCATAAAAAAGACAAAGAACAGGAAGACGATCGACACTTACTATCCTGCAACCTCTGCTCCCCTTCCTTCATCACCCGCTGACGCATGGCCGCCGCCTTCTCCGGGGGACTCATCCTCGCCTCGGCCTGCATCGCAGCGCGCTGCTCGCGCGCGCGCTTCGCGAACGCGTCCAGCTGCCTGGCGTGGTCGTCCGTGTACTTGGTCGCCCACTCGGGCGTCGCCGACTCGTCCACGACATTCAACACCACCAGCACGCCGCAGGGCACTGTCTCCTTGCGCGCAAAGTTGAGGACGTCGTCGGGGATCTTGTAGTTCCAGAGGATGGTCTGGCTCGTCGTGCCGTACGCCGTGGCGGCGCTGGCAAACCACGCGCCGTCGGACTTGGCGGGCCGCAGGCGGATGTGCTCTATGTATAGACTGTCGAGGTTGCTGGTGCTTTGGAGCTGGTGTTCGGTATCCTGGGCGAGCGCCGTGACGATGCCGTCGGCGGAGATTTGGCAAGTAATCGGGAGACGCGAGTTGGCGGCGCCTTGTTGCTGGGTCGAGTCGAGGGATGGCTTTTGCATGCTGGAGGAGGAGTCTTCCTGAGAGGGTTCGGCAGGGCTCTTTCCTTCGGCAGCAGATCTAGAGTCCTCACCGGGTTCGGCTCTGTCGGCCTCGGGCGGCGGCTGGAGACGTACCCAGTAGGGCGGCAGGTACGAGTGGTCGCGCGTCGTCCACGGCCCCGCCCAGGTCACCGCGAGACTGAGATGCCCGTCGGAGCCGTCGAGGGGCGCGATCGTCAGCGCGTTGTGCATGCCATCCGGCGAGCGCATCAGGGCGCATCCTACGGGTGTCCACAATCCCGACGATCGCAGGAGGCGCCATCCTTGCGGCTCCGGGCGGGCACCCAGGTCTAGCAAATAGCAAACAAGCTCGTCAAAGGCCACTTCGACCTGGGGCTGCCTCAGCTGGTCGACGTACTCGACGCGCTGTGTGTTGTGCCCGATCACATTGGTCCGCCAGTTGAAGGTCGTCCAGCTGCCGCCGGGGATGATCGAGGGATTGCGTGAAAGCGTCCAATACTCGGCGCGGTCCGAGAAGCGGTCCATGGGGCGGACTGCATACCGGGGCAGCTCAACCTCGATGACGCGGTTGACAACATCGCTACGGGTGAGGGCCGGCAGCTTGCTGTGCCGTAACATGCGTTTGATGCGCGACAGAGCCGCCAGCGTCACGGCCGTGTTATACAAGATCGGGAGCACTCCGAGCACCGCCAACGGCACGCCGATATACGTGATGATATCGGTGGCCGAGTGCTCCGAGTCGGGCATGGTGGTGGCGGCGGCGGCTACACAATTCCTACAACAGGTAATCCGGGTGCGTTGAAGGAGAGGGAAAAGGGAACGGCGCGGCACCGCAGTGCAGCTGAGATGTCGGGGTCGTCGACATTTTCATCTGAGCCTCCTCCAATTAAACTCTGGTTGTCTGGGTCTGGTTCACTATCTGCAGCTGCATGGTGCGCTAGCCTGCACGGGACGAGGCGCAGGGCTGGGTGCCTGGAACCCGGAGCTGGGGTTGAGAGTGGGCCTAACATGCCCCCTTCCCGGCCTTATTAGAGCATGGGCATTTGACTCTTTGAGAGGGCACCTCGACTCGACAAAGACGACTCGAACACGGCGGGCGCCCACTGACTCCGTTTGCTTCTAGCCACTTGCCGACACGCTACATAGAACTTAGGCATGCCGTTGCGGAGGATTTTTACGAGGACTGCGAATGGTCGCACTGCCTTGACGGACTCGCACACTTTGATCGGGTGTCGTGCGCCCTGCAAGCCATCAGTTGACTCAGCAGGTTACCCCGTCATCCTCTGCTAGGTACCTAGGTAGTCACATCTGATAGATATTGCCATGGATACCCTCCGCGAGGCCAAGGTATCGCTGGCGGCATGGCTCAAGAAACGCTGCTGCCGGCGCAAACCCACGGCAAGCCAGCGCACACTACTCTTACAACGACATTATCTCTTCAACCTCGACTATTGTAGGCAAATGCACAGGTGACGTCAAGACGAGAGGGTTGTTTCATCGCTTTTAAACTCGAGTTAAATTGACTTATTTCTCCGGCTAACCATCTTGACATAGCGCGCTCATTGAAGGGCTTTGTTTGTTTGTTTGGTACGGCCCAAGCCTGGAAAGTATGCGTAAAGTGGCATGGCAACATTGTATCACCAAGCAAATAGGAGACAAGGCATGGGACGTAGTGCACGGCTGTTTGTTAATGGAGGTACTGACCGGGTTTGTTCGACAGATGGCGTGTTCTCGTGAGACAGAATGGATGCGTGAAGACGCTGAAGTCGTCCTGCAATCTTGTTTATGTTAGCCTCAGGTACACACAAGACAAATGAAGCAACAAGTGTTTGACCGTGACTTTATCAGTTTCGAGCCGTGTCACCGGCAGGTTCATCAAGGCATAAGCTATGTAGACCGTCGTGATAAAATTGAAATCATCATCAAAGTCAAGGTGTCGAAGATGAGAAAGAAATAATGCTTTACCATTGCACCTCTACTGGGAACACGAAGTATCGTCGATAGTAAACTCAAGTCATGTGGGTCTGCAACAGTCAGCATGCGTTCATGCTGAACGAAGGAGAAAGTGATGTGCCGGGGTAAGATCAGACATGGACGTTGTCATCTTCGCCGAAGCTCCGACATATGCTTGTCAATTTTAAAGTCGAGTCATCATGAGATGGGTGCGGTGAAGTGAGAGGCTAATGAGATTCACACACATACCTAGACTTGCGGTTCGAGTTGGATAAACCGATTGCCCAACATGCGTAATCGACCTATTAGCTGGTCAGCGGGGCCTTGATGCTAGAAACGCAACGCCAGTGTCCGTCCAGAAGTCTCAGAAAGGCATGAATGGTAGTTTAAAAAGGTTGTCTTCAGCGGGAATCCCGAATCAGACTCGTCATCTAGAGTCATCACAGAAGATAAGGAACTGATGGAGAGCATTCCGTCCACTTACATTTTAAATCGAGTCGCTGCTGCTAATGGTGATGGAGCTGACATGTTGCGATCTTTCGAGCACATTAGCCCGAGGCCTCCATGTGATTGAGGTGATGTTATGATGACGGTGGATGTGGATCAGTGGACGAGGTTTTCTAGGCCTGTCACAGGAGTGGCATGTCTGCTCATGAAGTTTTCGGAGCCCAGTGCCGCTTCATCATGAAAGAGTGTCGATGGTTTGGCAAAGAAGCTGCATTACTCACGCAGGCGGATTTGGCATCTGTGGAATTGGCAGTCAGCATCCGAAGGTCCAACGGTAAGCTGTGCTAATGAATAAATGACAGGAAAATCAGAAACAGCCAGTTGTTTTCTTCAAGGGGAATCAGTCGGTAATTCCAACTTGCCGAAGCAAATTAAGATCATCATGAAATAGAGAGTGAGGAGAAAAAATCGGAATACGAACCTGAGCCTGGGTCGAGGGGGAAGGGTGGTCAAGTTCGTGCCATGTCCCGACGGGGTGCAAACTGCCTCAGCATGGCGGCACAATGTTCGAAACTATCCCGATCTCCGCCCCAACAACTGACCCTCGTGAAAAGCTAGAGTCCTATCTGCCGGTCAGCTTGCTGCCCGGTGCATTCGGATCAAATGGTAACGCGACAGCGACAGCGACAGCGGCAGTGATCAGACTGACGTATCAATTTCTAGTTTCATGTCCGTAGATCAAAGACTCTAGTTTGCGGTGTTGTGTTGTCATCAGGAAATTACCTGCTGCGCGTCGTGAGAGAAAAGGGAAATGGTCACTTACCAGAAATCGAGTGGGTGATGGGAAGTGGAAGAAACAAAGCAAAAAAGCTGCAGGTTCAGAGTTTTTGAAGATCCAGCATGTGGGGAAGGTTCCGTTGCGTGCGGTGGGTCCATAGGAGCTTTGGGCCCGGCTTTGAATCACGTGCCGGCGCTTCCATTTCGCGTTTCTGGCCCACCGCCCATCTCCACGCCATCCGTCCTCTTGACGCGCGCCAACTGCTCCGCCCGGAGGGAATAGCCGTCGTCACCACACCAAGAACAGGATAATTGAGCTGACCGCGGCAACTACTACCATGCCCGAGATCGCCGAAAGTATGGCAAGCCTGCAATTTCGTCATGCCCAATGCGCCCCGCTGACCAGAACATCACAGTAGCCCGAGTGGTGCACTATCTGCGCCTGCATTTGGTGGGAAAGACGATCAAAAGTGCCAAGGCGATAGAAGATGCCAGTGTTTTTGGCAAAGTTGGCACTACCGGACCAGAGGTTGCTGCGGCATTGACCGGGAAGAAGGTCCTCTCGGCCGGTACGCAGGGCAAATACTTTTGGTGCGTAGTTCGGTGCTCGGCGTTTCGACGGGGCAGCTAATATGGGATAAGGCTTGTTCTCGACCAACCGCCACATCCAGTAATGCACTTTGGCATGACCGGTACGGCTGCTTTTGCCGAGGGCCTTGTCTGCGATCACTAATGCTCCGTGTAGGCTGGATTCATATCAAGGGCGACCGCACAGCCTACACCAACTATTACAAGAAGATGAAGCCGGAAGAAATAAACGCTTGGCCGCCAAAGTACTGGAAGTTCCATCTGATAACCGAGGATCCCGCAGTGGAGGTCGCCTTCACCGACCCCCGACGTTTCGGCCGAGTTCGCTTGGTGGACTGCCCAGGCGAGAGCATCAGGAAATACTCACCGCTCGTCGAAAACGGGCCGGATCCAGTCGTCGACACCGACGTCTTCACCGAGAAGTATCTACGAGGGAAGATGCGTTCGCGACATGTGCCCATCAAGGCGCTCATTCTCGACCAGAGCGTCATTAGCGGGGTGGGTAACTGGGTTGGGGACGAAGTCCTATACCAGGCGAAGCTTCATCCGGAGCAATACTGCGATGATTTTGATGACGAACAAATCAAGACGCTCTACGAGTCGATTCGTCACGTGTGCCAGTTCGCCGTCGACAAGCTCGGGGACTCAGACCTGTTTCCTAAGGATTGGTTGTTCCATTATCGGTGGAGCAAGGGCCAGAAGGGAGCGGTGGGTCATCTGCCCAGCGGGGAGAAGTTGGCTTTTCTTACAGTTGGCGGAAGAACGAGTTGCTATGTGCCGGAAGTCCAAAAGAAGAGCGGCCGCGTTGTGCCGGGGGTGAAAGAGGAGCTCATTGAATCTGACGAGGAAGTGTCGAAGCCCAAAAAGGCGGCAAAGACGAAGGTTATCCAGGTCGAGGATGACCAACCGCAAAACAAGAAGAAGAGGAAGGCCGAGGAAGATGAAGCACCGTCAAAGAAAAGCAGAGGCTCTCAAAAGAAGGCCCCCGCTACGACCAAGTCCAAGACGGTCAAGGTGGAAGAGATGGCTACGATCGACAGCAAGGTTGATCCTGGGAGGCGGCGTTCTGGTAGGCTGCAAGGGAAAGGCGCCTAAATTGATGCAGCACCAATCCTCCTTGTATAGGTTTCATCTTCAATATCTTCTCTTGGAATAACATGACTTGCTTCTGCTGAAAAAAAAAAATACCAAACCCAATCTCCGACTTCACATCAGCTAGGCAATAGCTTACTTACGCCGTCACTGTCACATTTGCTCACATCAAACAACCTCATGTTAGCCAACACTCGACATCACGGCTCCGACTCAACATTCGGTGGGAATGTGCCAAACAAAGCCATCAGATGCTCAACGTCACTGGGCGTGAGCTGCTTCCCAGCCTCTGTCGCCTTGGCCAACATCCGAAAGTCTCGTCACACAGTCAGTATAATCTGTCCTCCGTCATTGGGCAAGGCGAAAGCGGGGGACTCACAATCTACGTAGTGGCCTCCAGCAGTAGCCACAGTCAACGAACCAATCTCGCAAGAACGTCAGGCGAGGCTTGTGTCTTACCTGGCGTGGAAGTCATATAGCACTCGCAGTCCTCCGTCTCGGACGCGTTCTTGAACGTGTGCACCGCCCCGGGGGGAACAGTCATCAGATCTCCTGCCGAAGCAGTCACCTCACCGTCGGGCGTGACAAAAGTCATGCTCCCTGGTGTACATACATACACGCCACCATCAGCCTAACCGTATCACCGAGTCGCGCACAAGTCCAACATGGGCTTTCGTCGGCAAGTGAACCTACCTTTCGTAACGAGAAATAACTCGTCATGAAACCGGTGCCAATGCATCGGCGGCCCGCTTTTTCCAGCGGGCACCTCAAGCAGGACGCTACTGACCCGGTTTTCGGTAAGGGATCCATCCTCGTAGACACGGATTGTTAGGGGGCCGACCCGGAGGACTTCGGCGGCGTCCTTTTTGTAAAGTTTGACGGGGACCGGGCCGCGGATTGGCATTTTGCGTGGTTGGGTTGTGCTTAATTGTCGGATTGATTTGCGTGATATATGGGGTTGGGGTTTGAATGAGTTATTTGGTACACTTGAGGATCGAATCTGATAGGTATCGGAAACGGAAGAAGCAATTTGGATGTTTATGGACGTCAGCCGGCTTATATAATGTATCCACCCACCCTACCTATCTCAGTCAACATATCCTCTCTTTTCCAAAACACTGTGATAACATCGCTGCAGGGTTACTTGTCGGGAATCTATCAGCTGCAGGTCCGGCTGGGAGCTTAGTCAAGCAGAGTTAATTCTAAACTCTAACGGCAAGACAAGCCTTTCTAGCTATGCAACCAACAAAGTCGATGCACGCCCTCAACCCAAAACTCTACAATTCCAATAGCTATCTTGAAGAAAGAAATGTAGATTTTAACGTCCTCCGCTATACGTTATACCAGTATTGAATTGGGGCAGGAAGCCTCCGTCTGGACAGATGGAGCTTAGGGTAGTGAAGCCAGAATTTTGGTTCATTTCTGCGGTATGCGCATCCGTTCATGTATTTAAGACTAGGCTGGAAGACCTCCTTTTGAGGCAAACAAGCATTCCTCATTCCTATTTTCCAGGGGGTACCAGTGTTGACTGAAAGTCTCCCGTGCTTCCTCTCCGCGTGACCAGACGGAGAGTATTATCAGCGGTCACCAATTCCATCGAGGGTTCGAGATACAGCACTTTGAGCCATTTCTGTCTGTTGAGGCAGATCTCCTCTCCTCACACACACACACACACACATCCAGGAGGGACTCGCATGATTCGCAGCCACCACTTATGTTGATGGGTGGGTTGGTTGGGTTGTGAGAGTTTTCTCCAATTCAGTATTCTAACCACTATATTGACATACCATATTCGCGGAGGATTAGACATCACCTGTGCTACGAACTATCGGCCGGAACGGTCGGCCCTCCAACCGGCCATGTCAGCGTCGGAGGTTTCGGGAAGAGGTCGCAGAAGCAGCGCCATTGCTGGCTCGAAACGATCGTCTAGCCAAACCGGCGCCTCTCACCCACACAGCAAGCGGACTTGTTCAGCATCTCTGGTAAAAGCCGGCGGCGATCTATCCAATCGGGTACATCGGCGTGTGATTCTTCGCGACTATGGAAAGCCAATCTACAAGGCCAGCTCCCGAACGTCTCTACTTGCCGCGCTTAGCGGCTGTATCGAAGGGCATGAGTCTCTGCGCAAGGCTGGCGTCCTCCATAGAGACATCTCCATCAACAACCTCTTGATCAACGAGGATACGAACAATCCCTCCAGTCGTTCGTTTCTGATTGACCTGGATCTCGCCATCAAAGAGGATCGAGAAGGTGCGTCGGGAGTCAAAGGGAAGGCCGGTACAAGAGCGTTTATGGCAATCGGGGCGCTTTTGGGCGAACAACACTCTTTCATGCACGATCTCGAGTCATTCTTCTGGGTGCTCTTTTGGATATGCATTCATTTTGATGGGCCAGCCGAGACCAGAGTCGTCAAAGAATTCGACAAGTGGAACTATATGGACACTGGGGGGCTGGTGAAGGAGAAAAAAGGAGAAGTATCTCATGAGGGGGACTTCATCAAGTCCGCTAAGAATAATTTCACTCCTTATTATCAGCCATTAATACCTTGGGTTAATTGGCTACGCAAAGCTGTGTTCCCAAATGGTGGGAGGTGGGAGAGGGAGGACGGAGGGCTATATGTTCGGATGCGGCAGAGTAACACGCTTTTTACCTACCCGAAGCCAGCCCAGCTATAACACGGGCGAGTCCATAGACCCTAGGTAACGTTACCTTGTATCGACATGAAGCTTCCCACCGTGTCCTCGTTCTTTGGCTTCTACCGGCAGAGGTGTTGCAGATGCGCAGCCTGCAGACATATCGGAAGGGTGTGGGGCCTGCGGCCAGCGGCTACAAACGGCACGTCACTGTCTTTTGACAATCTTCGAATCCTTACGCACCGCGTTTGGCGATACCGTCAATTTCTCGAGGGGCGTATGGGCAGGGCACCGCCTCGACATCCCAACACTCGCGAGACACCGAGACGAGAGCAACGAGGTGGGATGGAGCGATGTGAGCGACAAAGTGGCCGCGAGGCTCGCACTCGGGCGAGCTGCTTAGCAAGGCGGCTATGACGCCGGGTGTCGGCAATATCCGGTGCGCCCCTACCAGCGCGTCTTGTCAAGGATTCTCAACCGACCAACACCACCACCACCGCCGCCGCCGCCGGCGGTCCCCAATGCAACTTCCTCCATTGCCTTTTGGTTCTACCACTGCCAGCGCAGCCTACGCGGTGGGTGATGCTAGCGAGTGTAAACACCATCACGACACTTACCGTCGCCGGATTTCGCACCAGTCAGCCCGTTTTACCATACAGACCAAGAACTGCCAGAAACTAAATATATATCTGCCCATATCGCGGTCCAATAGTGTCCGCATCAAGCCTTGTGTTCTCCAGCGCCAGCGTCCACCCAGGTTCAATCTGTCTCTGCCTTCCCCCCCACACCCTACCGCTTCTCGATGTACGAGTAGAACGCTGTGATCTTCCTGTCGGGCCGGGCTGGTCCGCTTGCCTACAAGGTAAGGGGAAGACCCAAACCCATGCCCATCGGCGTCTGAACTGTCCGCACACCGCCCGGTGTCTCACTTGTTCTAGGGTTGTAGTGTGTAGCGCTGAGACGAGAGAAGACCGGTTCGCTGAAGGGTGAGGTAAAACTTGGAATTAAGTTAGCCAAATACCATGTCATATTGTGACTGTGGTTATATACCTTTGGTCGTCGAAGCAGGGGCAAAGTAAACATCAGAACCGTTGAGGGGGTGCCAAGACCGCAACAGGCAACACCCCGCACCAAAAGACTAGGTAGGTAGGTCCGTCAAAGGCAACAGGTTTATTAACGTTACTGGGTACCATGTTGTCGAGGTCTCTGTTGGTTTCGTCCTTTCTAACCAACTTGACAGCGTTTTGTTAGTTGGGCGGCGGCTAGCATCACATCGCAACCACCGATGTTGGTTGCTCCTCGTCTCGTTCAAATTCGAGTGGAAGGAAGTTCATTATGGACAGGAAATAGACAGATCGTGTTTGCGGCATGTGCGATATCTCCCGCACGTGGGTGCCGATGCTTCGTTCTGAGCGTGCGAATCATCCGACCACCCTCAAGACATCAGCTCCAGGTGTGGTTCCCTATTCTTCCACCATGCATTCATCATGGGCCACCAACTCCTGGGTAACGGAAGGCATATGGGTTTGGTGACTTATCGTTCAGATATAGCAAGGGAGCAAAAGTCCAATTGAGGACACCAACTTGAGTCTTCCCTGCCCTTATCCATCCCGAAAGAACGACGGGTTGCAACAAGCACGGTAACGGACTGGTCCTGCCGTGTAGTTCATCTACCAACACGAGAATCGAGCGGTCTGCAAATGCGAACCCCGTCTGGCCCACGGCGTTAACTACGGCGTCTGGGGTCCTTTGTTCATATCGGAAGCCAGCATCCGCCCACGCCAGGAACCCACCTTCAGCATATTCGAATCTGCGGGAGGAGACCATAGCAACGGAGCGGCCGATCGCAACTCGGCCCTCTCGACACAAAGTTTTGGTTGAGGATACCCGATACCCCACGGGCGCAGTTTTTGGCGGGTATTATTGAGATGAGGCTGCTCCAGGGTTGCAGCATGGCTAAAGACAGCCGTGTGGCTAATATATCCTCGACAGCCTGTTTGGAGCCGGCCAGCTCCCCATTCGCCCGCCTACGCTCCCAGCGCGACGGAAACGGGTACCCTCTCGGGCATTTAGTAGGTGCGGCTGGCGATCTCGACCGTCACGGACCAGATGAACTAGGCAACCCCGAGCCCTTGTGTTACGGCCTCGTTGATTTCGGCCCTATCTTTACGGGCGGTCCGCGATGCTTGTTTGGCTGGCGCCGAGATTATTGTGGCTCCAAGTTGACGCCGTGCAATATCTAATCCCTACTATGGTTGGAGTCTTACCACCTGGGCCACCCTACCTGACTCGCCTCAGACTTCCCACCGGAACGGTTCCCCTCACGCTGCGTGCCTAGAGTTGAGGCTCTTGCCAAGTTGGAGATCCTCGCCTTATTTTTTTTTTACCTTCTCCAATTCCCCACCAACGTCCATTGTCAGGTTTTGGGTTAACACCGTTTGCTTTCTCGGCGCTCCGTCTTTCCACTCATCACCGCACGAGCATCCACACTGCTTGACATCCCTCGAGTGATGCTTTAACCGGCTCCTCTCAACACGGGTTGGTCTTCCCGCGCGGAACCCGTGAAGTGCATGCGGGTCTAGCTGCTTACCTGCCGGGTGTTGCTCCAACCGCGCTGTGGCATGGAGCGGCTTGAAAGGCGAGATCCACTTGCGACCAGTATTTGCTCAACCTGCCGGCGTCACCTCCTGAAAGTTTCTGCGTTTTCTGGCTTCCCCAGATTCTACTCACGCTTCCCCACAAACAAGTCTTCGGCCCTTCTATGCCGTGTTCACAGCCTGGACGGCACTCGAACATGCCCACTCCCCGCAATCTGGGGGAGGATCAAGCGAGCCTGTTCCCGTTCGCTCGCCACCAGGACGAGGCGCGGATTGGGGAAGCCCATCCGGGCTCCATTCTGG
The DNA here is from genome assembly GCA_023628455.1 of Chaetomiaceae sp. B2702. Lineage (NCBI taxonomy): Eukaryota > Fungi > Ascomycota > Sordariomycetes > Sordariales > Chaetomiaceae > Chaetomiaceae sp. B2702. Next base: position 62,282 of record JAMAKP010000003.1, on the reverse strand, counting down.
TTCTTCACTGTTTGGTCTATGCACGGGCTATCGTTCCCTATGTGCTGGGAGCGGCAGACTCCAGGGACTATGGAGGGCAATGAACTCAAGCATTCTGGCGCTGATCCGGTCTGCTCAGGCGGCATGGTCCAAGCCACGCCGTTGGCTAAGCACTCTCGCCTGACGGAATGGCCCCCCTGGTCCAGATAACTCACTCCCCGTTGCAAGGTACTAGGTACTGTGGATAGAGTTGTTTTCAGAGGTGATGTTGGCCCCACGGCCCATCGGCACTCAACCCACCGCAAACTCGGCCACCAATTAGACACGGCCCGTGCCTGGTTGTAGGATAGATTGCGTTCAAGAACGTCTATGCAGAAAGGCGGCGTGCTGATTACCGAGGCCAGCTCATCTACTGAGACAAGTTCTCCATCTTAGCCTCGTCTCCAATGAGCGAATATACCTCCGGCTTTCAGGCCCATCTTGCCGAAAACCTCTCTACCATCGGGAGAGTTGAACAGATGCTCCGGAAAGTAAACCCCATGGGGCGCTGAGGTTTGTTCCCCCATATGACCGAACGAACTTCTATAAAGCGGTCCGCCGACCTCCCTCCTCGCCAAGGCAAGCTACCGGCATCATCTTCCCACCTCTCTTTCTCCAGAGCCACACGCCGTTCTGAAATCTTTTCAAGATGTTGTCCAAGATCCTTGCGCTCGGCGCCCTCATGGGTGCGGTTGCCGCTCAACAGGTGGGCAAGGAGACGACCGAGACCCATCCCAAGATGACCTGGCAGAAGTGCAGCTCCAGCGGCTCCTGCACAAACGTGAACGGAGAAGTTACCATCGACGCCAACTGGCGCTGGGTGCACGACAAGAACGGCTACACCAACTGCTACAGCGGCAACGCGTGGAACTCGACCATCTGCAAGGACCCTAAGAGCTGCGCGTCCAACTGCGCCGTGGACGGTGCCAACTACCGGGACACTTACGGTGCCTCGACCAGCGGGAACGCGCTGACCCTCAAGTTCATCACGAAGGGGGAGTACTGTAGGTTCAACCTGGCTCCAGTTAGAAGTTGGAGAAAAACAGATCGTTGACCATGGGGCCGGCAGCTACCAACATTGGCTCCCGTCTGTACCTGATGGCCAGTGCGACCAAGTACCAGATGTTCACTCTGCTTGGCAACGAATTCACCTTTGATGTCGATGTCTCGAAGCTCGGGTAAGGCAAAGAGCGACATTCCGCATCATGGGACCCGGATATCGACTAACATGATATCCAGCTGCGGCCTCAACGGTGCTCTGTACTTCGTCTCCATGGACGAGGACGGTGGTTTGTCCAAGCACTCCGGTAACAAGGCCGGTGCCAAATACGGCACTGGTTACTGCGATGCCCAGTGCCCGCGTGACCTCAAGTTCATCAACGGTGAGGCCAACGTTGGTGACTGGAAGGAGTCCTCCAACGACCAGAACGCCGGTGTCGGCCAGTACGGCTCCTGCTGCACGGAGATGGATATCTGGTGCGTGGCTCCCTTCCCTAGTCCGAAAGAAGGCCCTTCTAACAACGTCACAGGGAGGCTAACTCCATCTCCACTGCCTACACTCCCCACCCGTGCACCACTGTTGGGCAGCACAGGTGCGAAGGCGATTCCTGCGGCGGGACTTACTCCGACACCCGGTACGCCGGTACCTGTGATCCCGATGGATGCGACTTCAACTCGTACCGCCAGGGCGTCAAGGACTTCTACGGCCCCGGCATGACGGTCGACACGACCAAGAAGATGACGGTGGTGACTCAGTTCATCAAGGGCTCCAACGGCGAGCTGTCGGAAATCAAGCGCTTCTACGTGCAAAACGGCCAGGTGATCCCCAACTCGGAGAGCACCATTGACGGCAACCCGGGCAACAGCATCACCCCCGAGTTCTGCCAGGCCCAGAAGATTGCCTTCAACGACCGCGACATTTTCGAGGAGAAGGGCGGCATGTCCCAGTTCAGCAAGGGCGTCGCCGCCCCCATGGTGCTCGTCATGTCGCTGTGGGATGACCACTACTCCAACATGCTGTGGCTCGACTCGACCTACCCGACCGACGCCAGCCCGGATGAGCCCGGCAAGGGCCGCGGTACCTGCGAGACGAGCTCCGGCGTGCCGAGCGAGATTGAGGCCAGCCAGGCCAGCAACCAAGTCATCTACTGTGAGTCCGCCCTGTGATGTAGGATGATGGATGGAGAACGAGCGACTGACCTAGATAACAGCCAACATCAAGTTCGGCCCCATCGGCTCGACGTTTAAGCAGCCGTAAGATTGCCCGTGCATCGATCGCCTTGGGGAGGCGCTGGAATGGTTAGGACGAGATTGTGAGCACTGGAGAAGCGATAGGAGCACACAGCATAGAGCAGGCAGGCTGAGCATGGCATGTCCGTCCATAAACAAACATTATGTATCCATCGATAGAGGTGCAATTTTCTGTAGATACACTTTTTTTTGGAAGGGATATAACAATCAAGAAGGATTCAACAACTAAACTCGGGACTGAACTTTTCAACCCCCCCTCCCTCCCCCCCCCCTTTTTTTTTTTACCGTGAATACGACATCAATAAAAAATAAAAATAAAAACCAAAGGGTATCATCCTACCTAGATAATTCATCCATCTCAAGCAACCCAAACGAACCATCTCATACAACCTCCAACTCCCAACTCCTTCCCCACCGTCTCAGACTCACGCACCATAAGCCGAAACATCACATAAAAACCCAACAGAAAGATTGTACCCCCCTCCCCCTCCACGCCCTCCGTGGCCCGGCGCAGGGGGGACTCTAACCGGGATGATAGTGACCAGATTCACAAACGGCTCGCCCGACTTTTTGTAGTTGACCACCTCGACCTGCACCTCCCGATCCGCGCGCACCGCCCGGCCCATCCTGCGCACGACGTCCACGTCCACGTCCACGTCCACGTCCACGTCCACGTCCACGCCGACGCCGTATCCCCCAGCTACTTCGGCATTCCCTCCCCTCCCGCCCGCCTTTTTCGTCGCCCCCTTCCCACCTGCCTGTGTCGGCACGCGGTGGTTTTGGCTCTGGCCCTGCCACGGCCCCTGCCCAGACGCCGCGTTCGAGTACTGCGGCGGGAGAAGGAGAAACGGGGGCGTCTGCAGGAACCGGCAGTTGCGCCCCAGCACCTCCTGCGTGGTGTACCCCGTCAGGCGGGTGAACTCGGCCGAGGCGTAGATGATGGGCTGGTCGGGCTGGGTGAGGTCGCTGATGACCAGGGCGCAGGAGGTGTCGACGGCGCCGAGGGGGATTGTGGGGTTCGGACGGGTGTGGATGCAGGCCTGTGATGAGAGAGAGAGAAAGGTGTTAGTCGGAAGAAAGGGGCGAGAAGGATGTTTTAGGAAGCGTGAAAAGGGTGATGATGCCCCGGGGGGGGGGGAGGAAGAGAATGGGAAGGAGGTAAAACAAGACACAAAATCAAGATAGGGGCAGAAACGCTGGGAGAGGAGACTCAGAGAAGCCGAGCTGGTGGAACGTACCAGGATGGTGAGAATGTCGATCCCGCTGGGGGAGTAGAGGCCTGGGTAGATGAGCGGATCGAAGGATTGCGAGTTTTGATGATACTTGGTCGTAGCGTGCTATCCCGGTGTCAACAATAGATATTCGAAAGGGGGGGGGGGAGACAGGAGAGAGATATGACTGAAGGAAGTGTACCATCAGGGCCTGCTCCTCCCAGGTGTTCATTTCGGCGGTCATGGTGGGCTGTGACGTGGGAGGCGTTGCCGGGCGCTGCAGAGGGAGTTGCTGGGGTTGCACGAATGCCTTTAGTAGCAAGGGCATGGAGTGAGGGTGCTTCTGAGGGTGTTGGATTGAAGGTTTTGGACTGGTTCAGCTGGTCTGGGATGGGAATGGGGATGGGATAGGAGATGCTTTTGGGAAAGCGTGAACCAGGGCGTCTTAAATCACTTTCAAAAGGACTCGGTAAACATCCCTCATTGCGGAATACGTTGGGCAATGCACACTACGGCAGATAAGATCTCGGTGAGGTCGGGCATGGCCAAGCGATGTTGGCCCAACAAACCTGATGCTGTCGCCCGCCTGGAGATGGCCCAGGAAAACCTCCAGCAGAGCATCGCGCGTCATGTAGCCGATCGAGCCAAGGGGGCTTCTCAGTGAGACACGATCGTGCGGGAGGAGATATGGGGACGTGTAAGGATTAGATCACGGGCTAAGAAAAAGCGGAATATCGACTTCGTAATCGACATCGACTAGCGTCGGCGGGAAGTGGCTAAGGAAATCGATTGCGCACAACATGGGAAAGTGTCGAGTGGATAGATTTTGGCGATGCCCCTGCTTACCCCGATGGCCGGGCTCGTCTCGATCGTCTGACCCATCGGCGGCCGCCTGGATCGGAACCATCGATGACAACGGGGCGACCCGCGATCCGAACCTCCACGACCGTTCGGGCCTGATCGAAACATGGATCGAAGCTTACTGTGGATATGAGCGGCCGATCCGAAGCAACCGATGGCTGAGCGCATGCCCGATCTGGAAACAGGACAGGCCGAACTTGGATCGATCCAAACAATTGGTGTGTGACGTGGAAGCGGCATCGCAAGAAGAAACCCTTGGCCGAATCCCTCACTCAATCTGCGCCAATAACAATCGACACTTGCGTTGCCCACACTTCCAATAATTGAAAGTCTCATCCCTCAGTCAAAACAAAACGAGATTCCTTCCATCAGCGTGGGTCTCCGGTTGTAGACTACTATGTAAGTACAGCACGCTGGTGTTGACTGGAGCTGCACATTGATCAATCAATTCATTCATGGTGGTGTTTGCATCATTGGTGGATTGTGTTGTTCATTCTGTGGGGAGGCTTGCGGGACCCTGCAGAAGAGACCCACAGCACTTGCCTCGTGTAGTCCATGAGATGCAGATCTAACTCGTTTTGTGTGTTGGCCCACTCTAGCCTGCTTGGCTTCGGCGTCTGAATTGCTTCTTTCACGCGTCTTCCAACCGTCACCTCAACATCACCTCAACATCACCCGGCCGTCAGATACGGCACGTTTGCTCCCCTTAGAAAGCGGTAGAACATCCAACAAAATTTAATTTTTTTTTTTTTCGAAGGTCCGCATCCCCGGAACTTGGCAATCTCTCATCGGCTGGCAAAATCTCTGAACCTCGACAGCCCACCGCCCCATCGCCCTCATCGACCCCGCCATGCCGCGCCTTCTCCAACGCACGCGCCGGCCGGAGGCCACGCCGTCCAGGCGTTCGGGAACCGAAGATGCCCCTCTCGCGCTACCGCCCTACGAACCGCCCTCGTACCCGATGGATGAAAAAATCAAACAGAAACTAGCATCATCTATGTCCAACGGCCGCGAAACCGACAGCTCAAGACGCCAGTACGAGAAGCATCTCGCCAAATCGTCCACATACCTGTTCGAGACGGTTGGTAGCATCAACGACATTCTGTTTGCTCGGAAGAGGTCGCTGGCCCACATGGCCGAGAAGCGGCGGACCCGTGGTGACGAGCAAAAGAACGAGCACGAGGTGTCTCTCGAGGAATATGTTGCCGAGCTGGATACCACCATTAACGAATTAACCGATTCATCCGAGGAGGCATTACGCTGGGTGATTGACTGCCGCGCGGAGCTTGAGGACTACCAGGCGGTGCTGGAGAAGGTTATGGAGGGGTTGAATGCACAGCAGCCCCGGCCGGAACCGAAACAGCCAAAAAAGAGGCAGAAGGTCTCGAAACGGCGTGTGGTCGGCAGCGACGATGAGGATGGTGATGCGGGCTCCGGAGATGCGGAGGACGGCGATGATCAAGTCGAAGCGCAAGAGGATGTGCCACCCCTGACCGGTGTCAAGGAGTTGTTGGAGGCTGCCCGCAAATACAAGGTGGACGAGTACAACACATTGAGCGCCCATCAGCGATATGCCGTCAACAACGACTACATCTCATTCAAGAAAAACTGGCATGATGCTTTGCACCCAGAGGACCAGGTACCTTTACCCGACCCGTCGACCTGGTTCGACGAGCGCGGCAGGCCCACTAAGGGCGCGGTGGCCGACGCCAACGAGGACGATGATCTCGTGGTCGAGCGCGAGATTATCGATCTCAAATGCCCGCTGTCACTGCAGACGATGAAGGAGCCGTACAGCAACCACCAGTGCAAACACACATTCGAGAAGGCGGCCATTATGGAGTTCATCCAGAGCAACGGCGGCATGGCAAAGTGCCCAGTCTGTTCCAAGGTACGGCCACGCTGCGTGGTCCCCCTTCCATGAGCAATGAAATATTAACACGCCACAGGATCTTCGCATCACAGACCTGTACCTCGATGAGGTGGTCCTTCGGAAAGTCAGGCGAGCAGCCGAGAGGCGAAGAGCCAACGACACATCCGATATTGAACCCGAAGAAGAAGAAGAAGAAGATTCCAGTATGATCATCGGAAAATATACCAACATCAAGAAGGAGAGAGATCGACCCCGCCGCCGGATGGAGGAAGTCGACCAAGACGACGATTGACATTGCTAAGCGAAAGCACAAACCGCCCAACTCACTGTTTGTTGCCCGTTTCTACTCCTCACCCACCGAGCCACGAGTTACCACAATCGTACACTGTCCATTGATCCGCTGCCTAGGGTAAAAACGCAGCCTCCGTGATCCGCACCGTCTATCCCGAATTCAGTGAGGAGACCCGTTCTGTGAGCTAGGCAGAGAGGAGCACCCACGCGACGCTCGACCATCGTTTTTATCGATTTGTCCAACGATTGCCTCTCACAACCCCATCCGCTCCGCGCCTTGCCGCTGCGGAATAGGGGCATTGTGACGTCCGTGCTTGTATCAGTGATGACATCAACTACAAGCTTCAGAACTTACGAGATGACAAAAATCCTACTCCTGGCCCGTGAGAAGTCCTATCGTATATCCATACCCAGTGGGAATGCCAGCTATGGGCGATATATTGCTCTGGTCTGACCCTGAGACACCTGCGGAGACAATTGTGACACCTCTGAGATCTTGTCGGTACATAGGAAACGAGCTCGCCGAATAACACCCGATGTTCTGAGAATTGAATGCCGCGAGTCCGCTTCCGAACTGGTTCAAGGGGTACGCAGGACTCTGCGCAATAACAGGGCCAGGCGAAGGCGTTGCTGGGGGGTATGCAAGGTCTGCTTTGACGAGGCAGAGAGAACTGGCGCGGAAACATCTCTTATCAGCTCTGGGTCGCCGAACCACGGCCGGCACTCTGTTCTCACCTCCGAAAGCTGGCTGACGGTGTCGCCAGGCAGATGCCCGGAGTAAGCAACCCGTTTGGCGTTGCAACCACGGGCGTGGCTGCCTGCGAGCTGCTCTCCTCCGTGTCGGAACACTGCCGCGGAGAGGGAGGCATGTCGCCGTCGGATATCGACTCCCGCCTGCTGAGACTCATCGAGCGCATGCGCCTGCGACGCGAGTATTTATAGATTCCCCACCTGTCGAAGCGTGATCTATACGCGCGGGTGCTGTACAGCTGTTAGAGTGAAACAACATGGAACACCAACCGTCACCTCTGTTCTCGACCAAGCATCTCTCACGGGCGGGGAAGAAGGCGAGTGTGCAGAATTCAAGATGATGGCAACAGAGGGGGCCAACGTACGACGCCCTGAACCCGTATCTCTGCATCATGACCCGCTGGACTTCGCGGAGCGGCTTGTTTTGGTCCTTGTATTCGGCAACGATGATCGCCCGGAATTTGTCCCATTGTTTCGTCATGGCGTGCCAATTCAGGCAGGGGACGAAGGACTCTTGCAGCTTCAGTGTCTGAGAAACAGAACCTGAACCCTACGAGCTAAGACGGCGAGGCTGCTCGGGTCAGGGGTAGCAGGCGAATGAAGCATCCGAGGCAAGGCTGAGAGCGTGACGAGACAAGAAAGGGATCATCACAAGGGTTAACAGGGGCGAGGTCTGTTGTGATATAGACGTCACATTGCCGGGCGCGAGGAGGATGGGTGTGTCGCAGCCCTGGAGGAGCATTTCCACCTCCTCACCTTGTCGCCCAGTGTTTATGTATTGACAAAACGACGCGCTTTCGTCCAAGCAAGATGGTGCAGTAAGGTGAGGCGGCCAATAGAGGGTCCCGTGACCCGGGCTTCACCCGAACCGGCAATCACATATCATCGGAAAACCCACTGCAAGGCTTTCCTCCCGAGAACCGCCAGCGGGCCGTGTCCGTGAAAAGGGTGGCGGGTGGCCCTCTTCCTGCTACACAAGTAACAGTTGATAAACTCTTCCCACCCCCAACAGCGAACCTCAAGCTGTGACGACAAGAGTGAGCCCGGAAAGAAAAAGACAGGGTCGGGTTCGGGATAGCGGTGCCCGCGGGTGACTCGGCAAGGCTCTGGGTAAGGCTCGGATACCAAAAGGGCTGGACTCGAGTGGTCGCGTTGCGGGGAACATGGCCGGGAACATACATAATCCTCCCAACATGGACCAGTCCCGGAGCCGGACTCCCCTCCATCCTCTCCTGCCGCAGACGCAGAACCGGTTGGCTGAGAATGAAACCACGCGTGCCCGATGCATACAGCTCCATATCCGCCTCAAAGGCGCCCGCCCCTGCTTGGGGATTGGATGTTTCATGTTCCTATCACACACCCTTTCCCCCCGTCTGCCCCGGTTCTCGAGGTGCGAAAATGGTTCGGGGTATAATATCTGGTCCGCGCACCCGTCGTGACACAAGGGCTGTCTGGCGACTTACAGACCGGTGAGATGGCATTGGATTAGGGTAGCCGGGACAAACCATGCTCGAATATGTATCCCGTATGTTCCTACATACCCGACGCCCTGGTATCCCATGTGGCTGCCCGTTGCGCTCTCTGGTTCCTAAAATCTCCAATATATCCCGGGCGGCAGATACGTGGCGTGGTTGCGGGGGGTCGGGTCCCAACTTGGGGCTGACCATGCATCCCGTCCATTTCAATGCATCTGTCCTCGAGCAGCCCGCCATACTATGCAGCGATAATAGTCATCATCATCTCTCCCCACCACGTTTCTTCTCAGGTCGATGGATCCCCCTTCCCATTGTGCACATGTACGTGCTGTATATAGGTCACCTCCGTGTTTGTCACCAACCCCTTCACCCCATACACTGCGCATGTCATAGCACGCCATGCCATGCTACCGCAAATGCATCAACCGGAGCTAGTGGACCGAGGAACCCCCCCAAATTGACAGGGCGGTTGATGCGCATACACCCCATTAGCCATTCGATGCATACCCCTGCAGTGTCCATGATAACTTGATAAGGATGGCACTTGATATACGTATGTAGTTCAAAGCTGGTGCCCTTGACATGCGACTCTGTCGTCCACAAATATGTGATGACATTGCCTTCTAGGCTGCACAACAAATGGCTACTGGACAGACTTCTGGATCCCAACGGCTTCGAGAGGGGAAGAGGGAGAAGAAGGTGAGAAGGGGAGAAGGGGGTGGTGGGGTTTTAGGCACTTTCTGTGGGTAAGGCGGGGCCAAGAGGTTGAACTTCAGCTGGAAGCTGCAGATAGTTATCCGGCACCAGTTGTGGGCCTGAGAGCCGAGTTCCGTTGCTGGCCATCCCAGCCAACGGTTCTGCTGTTCTTCCATCAGTAGCGTTACTGCATCGTCACCACTGTTCGTTTCGTTTCAGTATATAGGTACCTATGTACGAACTGCCCGCCTTTGAGTTTTTTATTGAAACCAGAAGCAGATATGAATCAAGTAGGTACATTATGTACATACTGTACATACCTACATACATACCTTAGGCAGTTGCATGCGGGCGCTCCGACGTGACACAGGCTATACTGGTCTGTGTCAAGGAACGACTCTTGCCGTTACTATTACCAATTGATAATAGTTGATTTCCCAGTCCCGATTTACCAATCCAAAAGCAACCGGTGAGCTCTACTAGAGCGGATGTGCCATCACAATGCGCACCGGGATTTTCCATGCACCCCAGGTTCCAGGTTTTCCCCTTTGGGACGGGGAGATCGGTGAATCTGGCGCACGAGCCCCTGAAGATGTCTGAGCGCAACCAAAATTCGCTTGGGCGCTCCAGTCAAGTGAAGTCGCTTGTTGAGCTGGATCTCGGTTGACCACCGGAACCTCGGGACTTTCGCGCAACACGGCTGTGTGCGAATGTAGGGATAGGAATAGAGAGAAGTTAAAGACCTACAGTTCCACTTTTGACATTTCGGTATATTGCCCTCGGTCTTCCTTCACAGTCTGCAGTCAAGCACTCGACGCTCCAGCGAGCGTTGCATCCGTGGCCCCTGTACTGTACATACCGTACATACAGTACATACCTACCTACCTACCTACCCTGCACCCTACCCACTGATCTCCAGAGCATGTCAACCACAGACCTGACCCCAGACCTGACCCCAGACCAGTTGCCCCACGACGACCGCGGCGCCGCCGTCCTTGTTGCACATTGGTTCCTGACAGCCCTGGCCACTGTCTTTCTGGCCCTCCGTGTGTATTGTAAGCGCAGCACCAATCTGCGCCTCTGGTGGGATGACTGGATCTTGATCGCTGCCTGGGTGCGTCATTGTCTTTTTTCGGCAACGTTCCCCCTTTCGGCATTTTAGCATGCAACTGACCTGACTGTCGACAGGTCATCGTCCTCGTGACAGATGGCTTAACTACAGCTCTCGTCGTCGACTTCAAGCTGGGTCGACACAGCTGGGACCTCGAGATGCAGGACCTCGAGACCCACGGCCTCTCCAAGTTCTTGGTCGTCATTGGCAGTCGGGCGACTTGCACCATTACCTCTGCCGGTTGGACCAAGACGGCATTCGCGGTCACTCTCTTGCGGCTCACAACCGGCATGACCAAGACCTTTGTCTGGTTTATCATCGTATCCATCAACATCACCACCATTGTCAGCGCGATCGTGCCTTGGATTCAATGCAACCCGCTAGAAAAGTCATGGAATCCTGACATGCCGGGGTCTTGTTGGGGCCCCAAGGTGGGAACCAAGATTTGGATTGGCATGGCAGGTTTGTCCATGTTTTTTTTCTTTTTCCCCTCCCTGCTTTACTCTCCGGTGCCGCCGAAACGGAACCACAGACTCTGACTCTTGGATCCAGCATATTCTGCGCTTATCGACTTCACCTTGGCTGCTCTACCGTGGACATTTCTCTATAACGCCCTTCTGAGGAAAGCGGAAAAGTTGGGAATCCTGATTGCAATGAGCATGGGCGTAATGTGAGCCAACTTTGTCCGACGCCTACTTCTCGCAGCCACTCCCCTAACATTCATTCTCAACCCGCAGTGCGGGAGCTGTTTCCATCGCCAAGTGTGCCAAACTTCCTCAGCTTGACTCTGCAGACTTATGTAAGCCGTACATCGTCAACTCTGAATATCTCGCCCATGCTGACCTGACCGACCGGCTTTGAGACAACGCGGCCGAGCTTTACATTTGGGACATCACTGAATCCACAGTGACAGTGATGGCAGCGTGTATTCCGACCCTTCGGGTTCTTCTCCGAAACATGAGACCACTCCCCTCGCAAAATTACGAACTTTCTGACATGACTTTCTTTTTGGATCTATCCAAGGACGGAAGTTTCAAAGATCTCAAGGTGGCTCACCAGGAGACGCAATTACGAAGCTCGGACGGGAGACTTGAGAACGAACGGAGCAGATTTCCACAGCACCCTGGGGCAGCACCCGGCACAGGTCAATCTCCCGAGCCGTGAGTGCATTCACAGACGGCGGTTCTGAGTCAGCAACAGGACGCTGAGCATATCGTTTGGGCTGGAAGCCAGCTCTCGCTATGTGTTTGAGCGCGCACAAACAGATCGCTACTTGGCTACCTGACGTTGGAAAATCACTGCCCAGCCCGCTCCGCAGAAACAGCGGCCGTGGACGACGTGCCGAAGACTCGCCATCCTGCATCCTGCCAACAACGCCAGTTGTTCCAGCTTAAGCGATGGGCGTCACCCGGATCTTATCCAGATCAGCCTGCACCACCTGCCACCCATCGCTCGCCGCCCCGCCGCTGGTGAGGTACGCCGAAGCCGAGCTGTTCCCCCGCAGCAGCCAATTCACCCAGTGAGCACCGGCGATGCCAAACTTGCCCCCGTTCGTCTCGGTATACGTCCCGCCGTGGCCGACATTCAAGTTGCCCTTCCACTTGGGCACGCCCGCCGGCATGGCCGCGTAGTCGCGCTCGCCGTTCTGGTACGCGATGTCGCCGGACCCGCCGAGGAAGAAGAAGACGGGTTTGCGGAAACTCTGGGCCGCCGTGTAGTTGGTCAGCAGGCCCGAGTTCCAGATCCCGACGCCCTGCACGCGGCTGTCCCAAATCTGCGCGTACGCCTCGATGCCACCGCAGCTCCTGGTTGAACAAACAGTGTCAGTCATAGTCAGGTCTGATCGGAAGTTGCTGGGGACAATGTCGCCACTTTGAGAGCACCAAAACATCCGAGACAAAAAAGGGGGGTAAGGGGAAAAGGGGGAAAGGGGTGGCATAAACAAATCGGACCTACCACCCGGCAGCCAAGATCCGCGACGCATCAACATTCGCAAAGTCACCAGATCCAGCATTCTTGACGATAAAATCGATCGACTGCGTCATCTCTGTCCAAGAACGGCAACGACAACATCATCATCAGCCACCATTGTTTCCTATCCGGGCTGGATCGTGCCCCGGGGAGTGGGAGTGGGAGTGGAAGGAGAAGGAAGGGTGTTGAAAAAGAAAAAAAAAAAAAAAGAAAGGGGCTCAGGATTCCGACGTACGCGCAGCCGTTGTGCTGCCGCTGCCGCGCGGCGTGCCGCTCGCGATGACCAGCACGCCCTGCGACGCGATCTGCGTCAGGAAGGGCGCCTGCCCCGTCGCGTCGGCCGAGCACCCGCCGTTGCCCCACAGCATGACGGGCAGCTTGGCGCCGGCGGGCACCGTCTTGGGCGCGTAGAAGGTGTGGCCTGTGAGCGCCGCGGTCGTGTAGTAGCCCTGTTTTTTTTTTTGTTTGCAGAGGGGGGTGGTTAGCTCGGCTGGGGATCTATCTGCCTTTTCCTCTTTTTTGGGGCCTTTGTTGAGGGGAGGGGGATGGATGAGTATGTCGAGGACGTACTGCTGGCGCGAACGGGCCGGTGCCGGTGCCCGAGTTCTGGCGTTCCTTGACGGCGACGGGGCTGGCGGAGGATAGAGCCGCGACGGCGAGCGTGGTCAGAGCGGTTGTCTTCATCTTGGATTCTGTTGGCGTTGATTGTCGAGGCTGGGGACTGCGCGGGTCTTGCGGCGATGGGGAAAATGGCAGTGGACTCGGACTCGGACTCGAACTCGAACTCCAACTCGAACCCGAAGCATCCTTCTTTCTATACTCCTCGTGAGCACGGATCCTTGGGGGGGTGGAAGGAGTGCAAGGATTGCGATGCAAGGCAGTACCGGTGTTCCTTGACGGAGCGGGCGTGGCAACCCGGATCTGGGGATATCTACCTTAGCCGGAATATCGATCTCTGGGGAAGATCTCGGGAGTCGCGCACCCGGTTCCCCGGAGAAGGCCTGGGCGCCCGGCTCCGGGTAATAAATAAAGTGCTACAAGAGGGCACGGTCGTCATCACCCTCGCGAGACTTGCCTTTTACGTTCGCCTTCGCGATGTCCGCTCCACCAGGAGGTGCTGGATGACGCATGCCATTCTGCGCGTAGGCATCGTGTCGGCTCGGGGCAACGGAGGAGAGAGATGGTAGGCATGTGGGATACGGGGCTACGGACGAGGTTTTGACAAGCTGCGCTGCTAGGATGGAGGGATCTGGCCATGGACATGGACATGGACCTTTTTGGTTCGCCTAGTCTGCCTGATGCAGCCAGAGTAGTAGAACCACTGAGCCACTGCAAGCTTTAGTAGATGGTATGTATGGTATGTAAGTAGGTAAATATCTACTACACCTGGAGTGCTGGCGGGGGTTTTCCAACTTGAGGCGAGAAGACCATCAACAAGCAACACCGGAAGACGACAGGGCTCGGTTCACTGTGTCCGCCCACCCGGTAGCGACATTTTATTTATTTATTTATTATTATTATTATTATTGTTGTTGTTATTATTATTATTATTTTGTTGGCATAGACTAACTAGCCTGGTGACGAGACTGAATACTCGGCGGGGTATGTGTGTATGTATGTATGTACATACCTTCACGCGTCTTATTAGTGGATCACGACTGTTTGCCTCGCAAAACGCTTCAAAGAACCAAAGAGACAATAATAATGCGCCCCATCCTTGGCGCGGAATGTGCAGTCCCCTTTTATAGTGTTCCCGAGAAGACACCGACTGCCCGCCGGCCCAGACTCGGATTGATGGCCCGAAGCGCACCTCGGCAGTCGGTGTCGGCATCTGCACTACCCCTATGGGATTCTGACCACAACGTCGAAAAGACAGAACTGCGGGCGGAAACCGCAAGCTCCTATAAGCTCCTGTAAGCTCCTGTAAGCTCCTGATTCGCGCGCAAGGGAGGATCCGCTCCAAAAGTCACCCTCGGTCCCTAATGACCGACCCTCTCAACCCCGTCTACTGCAACTATCGAGTATCAGCGTCCTCGTCGGCGAAGATCAATGGCAACGTGAAGTTATGGTTTCATCTCTTTCGGGCCGCTGCCGGATTGAACGTGGGACGAAACGGGCAGCTTAGGAATGCTCGCGTGAGGATGTTAAATAGATGGAATTCGTCGCCGCCTCCCTTCTCCCCCCCCTCGTAGGTGGCTTGCTGAGGCGAGGAATCAGTCCGGCTCTCCTGTCTTCTCGGAACCGTGCGTATCTGAAGAAAAGTGCCCCTCTCGCCAGCATGAAGCCGTCCTTCCTCTTCCTGGCGTCCCTTGCCGCGGCAGCTCCGCCAGTGTCCCCGGTAGAGCCGCGACAGTTGCAGACGCTGTGCGAGCAGTACGCATACTGGTCCGGCAACGGCTACGAGGTTCTCAACAACCTCTGGGGCAAGGACGCGGCCACCTCGGGTTCCCAGTGCACCTATGTCAACGGCGCTTCGAGCAACGGCATCCAGTGGAGCTCGACGTGGACCTGGAACGGCGCGCCCAACAACGTCAAGAGCTATGTCTACGCGGGCCGGCAGATCCAGCGGGGCCGCAAGATCAGCTCCATCAACAGCATGCAGACCTCGGTGTCGTGGAACTACAACACCGAGAATGTCCGGGCCAACGTCGCCTACGACATCTTTACGGCGGCGGATCCGAACCACGCCAACAGCGGCGGCGACTACGAGTTGATGATTTGGTGAGCACTCACGACGACGACGAGAACCAGGGGGGGTTTCTTCTAGATCGGAAGTTGACATGCCATTTTCCTCGTCTGTTTTGACAGGCTTGCCAGGCTCGGCGATGTCTACCCCATCGGCCAGTCCACCGGCCAGGTCAATGTCGCGGGCCGGACGTGGGACCTGTGGACGGGATACAACGGGGCCATGCGGGTGTACAGCTTCATCGCGCCGTCGCCCATCAAGTCCTTCAGCGCCGACGTCAAGCAGTTCTTCAACTACCTGCAAAACACGCAAAACTTCCCCGCCAGCCAGCAGAATCTGATTGGTGAGTCCAGCCCTGCCATCCGTGCCGGCCACGACAGAGGCAGAGGCAATGTAGGTTGCTGACGGGCTTCAGTCTACCAAGTGGGCACCGAAGCCTTTACCGGCGGTCCAGCCACCTTCTCGGTCTCCCAGTTCTCGGCCAACTTGACCTGAACGACATCGAACACAGCCGCTGCTCTAGGCGTTGCACAGAGAAACCAAGACTCAAGAGCGTGGAAGTTGATTCCGTCTATCTTGTGGGAATTACTCACAACAGTGCGGTTTTTTGGGGCGGCAAACGATTTGATTTTCCTTGGGCCAGGTTGGGGATAAGGACGGGTTGACGGCCATGTACATATCCTTGATGCTCCGTTAGGAAGTCAAAGCGCAAAGCGCAAACTGAGCAACAGCCTTCAGGGGTAGGGAAACATGTTCCGCAACATTTCCTCGTTTTTCCGTGAAGTGGTTAGTGTTTCGATGGCATGGGCGATGATGATGATGATGATGATGATGATCCAAGCCGCATCCATTGACTGTCCGCCCATCACGGCAGTGCGCCCATTCGTAGTCAGTCACTTGGCCATCAGGAAGGGTCTGGGTTGGCTTCAGATTGCCCATCTCATCGTAGTGACGAGTGGCCAGCAGTGTTCCGGTATAACCCCTGGGAAGGTCCCAGATCCTCCGCTTTCTGGTACTCTCCGTCACGTATGAGCTGCTGCCCAGCAGGATACCAGAGATCGGCGAGCGCTTTGGAATCGAGTACGGTGGTTGTTGGCAGACCCCCTCGTAGGTACATACCTCCGCGGATACCAACGCTCGAAATTGGGCCGTTGCACTTTGTCATTGTTCATGCTCGTCGAGCTATGTACTGTAACGACACGGCATCACACCTCCCAACAGGCCGGGGCGACACACGCCGCGTGCGGGGGCGTAACGGCGCGTGATGCGGGGAGTGTAAATAACCGGCGGCCAGGAACTGTGCCCGAGTCCGGGCCGGTCCGAAATCCACCGTTCACCTATGCGCTCAAATCAGCTTCACGGAACGGTAACCGCTCCAACCACCTGTTCAAGATTTTGGCTGGCTGCCAAGTGAAGCGCCGTAGTAGCGCCGTGGCCATCGGGGATCATGAAGGGTAAGGGCGGACGAAATGAATATGGTCCTGGAGGGCTTTGTGGACATTTTACACACATCTAGGCCCGCGACAGATGAAGATACCTAAGAGGCAAGAAACAATCCTGTTCATATCATAGAGAAGGGAGGGGGTAGCAATAACATGCTTGATAGTGGACAGGGGATGCACGGAGCAGGCAACGGATAAATTTGATATCAACAACCCAAACAAAACAAGTAAAGGGTATTCACACAAAACATCAACAGAACCAAAAAAAAGTGTACGCAAGGAGAATAAACCCATACGGGACAGGCAATATCCGTCCTCCACTCATCGCCGTGTTTTGCTCCAAATTAAAGGGGGGGGGGGGGGTATGAAGCGACAAAACTGCAGAGACAAAACGAGGTCCAAAACCAAAGCCATCACGCTGCAACCAAACCTACTCCCCCTTTTCCAACAGTTACAACCGTGAAACATCCAGCGCCCCACACCTAAGCTCTCTCTCAGCATCAAGCCGCCTTTGCACCCGCCACCGGCGGAGCAGCAGCAGCAGCAGGGGCAGCGGCCGGGACATCCACACTAGCCTTCTTGTCCATCGACCCGCCATTGGCGGCGGTCGCCGTCACAGGCGTGGAAGCCGCGCTTCCCGTGCCAGCAGTAGTCGCAACGGGACTAGCCACGGTCTCGCCGCCGGTAATCCCCGTCTCCTGCTGGGCGGGGACCGCCACAACCGGCTTCGGCTTCTCCCCCGGCGGAACCGCCGCAGCAGCGGCAGCGGCGGCGGCGTCGACCGGGTTCGCCACCTCACTCGCGGGGCTCGGCTCGGCCGGGCCCGTCGCCCCCACCACGCGCCGGATGATATCAAACCACTTCTCCGCCTCGGCCGGCGAATGCGCCTTGAACGCCAGCTCCGACGTGCCCGCCAGCTTGCCGCCCATGTGCCCGGACCGATCCTTGCCCTTGACATTGAACTTCTCGCCGTGGGGCGCGCCAATCACGGCGTCCGGCAGGTAGATGCTCAGTTCCGGGGTGGGGTCGTGCCGGACGTTGTCGTTGTCCTTGAACTCGTGCAGGAACTTGGACGGGGTCACGACGTAGTAGCTCGTGGTGTAGCCCCACGACAGCTTGTTGCGGCTCTTGCGCTCGAGGGAGCCCTCGACGAGGGGCTTGGTGGAAGGGTGGGACATGTTGGGGAACTGGATGGCCTCGACGGTGCGCGCGGGCTCCGAGGGGTTGGCGAGCTGGGCGCCGGAGCGCCGGACGAAGGCTTTCCACTCAAAGTCCGGGGGGATGCGCTGGGCGGCGCCGAGCATGTCCGCGTTGAGCGCTTGGACCTTCAGGGCCTGTCCGCCGGTGAGGTTGGTGAAGGTTTCCATGGCTTGGTGCAGGACTTGGATGATGTGGCGCTCGAAGGCCTCGAAGTTGTCCTGCACGGCCACGAGGTCGTTGTGTTGGTTGTTCTCTTCCATGACCTGTTTGTTGAGGCGGTGGAGGACGCCGCGCGAGATGACGTACGGGTCGTCGGTGGGGTGGTGCTTGCCGCCGGCGGATTCGAACGAGGCCGTGTGCTGGCCGAGGAGCTCGATGTGCTTCTGGGTGGTGTTGCGTGCTTTCTCGACTTCCTTGGCGCCCTTCTCGGCGCCGTGGGCCAGCTCCTTGGCCTTGTGCTTGATCTCCTTATGCAAGCGTTCAATGACCGGGAGGGCCGAGCCCTTGATGCTCTTTTCCGTCTCGAGGTTGGTGTTGATGAGCGCCTGGGTGTTGACGCGCATGTTCTCGAAGAAGCCCGCGACGCCGCCGAGGCTCTGGTCGAAGTGTTGCCCATCCTTAAGGGGCTTCGAGATGGTCTGGAGCCGGAAGTCAGCGGATGGCTCACCGACACCGGCCGGGAGGGGAGGGGTGGGGGTGTGTTTTACCTTCAACACCTTCTCGTATTCCTTCGCCTGCGCCTTGTGGATCTTCTCGACAGCCTCCATGTACTCCTCGATGTAGACAACCGCATGTTTCCAGGCCTGCAGTCTCTGCGCGAGGAGGCCAGCAGTCTGCCACGAGTTAGACACAATCACGGATATTCATAGTTCCCACCAATTGGCCACGTACGGTGTTCGGATCCGTGTCGGGGACGGCCTCGTCGCTGGCAGTGCTGGCCAGTGTCTCCTGTCGGGACGGTGCGGTGGGTTGTGGCGCGGGCGCGGGCGCGGCCATGTCTACGGATTTTCGTTTGTCTTTGCGAATGCTAGTGAATCGTTTCATTGTGTAAGAAAAGATAGAAAGAAGTAAGGGTGACTGATGTCGGTGTTTGTGTGCGGTCTGTACATACAATACCTAGGTATGTAGTTCGAAGCTTTGATTCCAACCGAGCGGAAACCAGAAGCAAGATGGAGCAAAAACGCAGTTCGTCCCAAGTCGTGTCAACTTTAAACAATCCAAACAACCACAAGCTGCAAGCAACTCGAACCTATGCGCTGATCAATGAGGTCATAACAATCAAATCAATCACAAGCCTTCTTGAGAAAAAAAATAACACCCAAAAGCAGGTTGGGCAACACGCCGACCCAATAGTTCGCTCCCTTAAGTAGGTATATGATATTCGGCGACCATTCCCAGACAAGCTCGTTGGACTAGTTCGGGGGCCGGCCGCTGGCGTCGGGCAGGTCTCACAGAGGACTGCCCCTCTCTCCCCTCTCTCCCCTCTCTCGCCTCTCTGTGCTGCCCGAAGTTCCACTAAAATGTTTGAAGCCAAGCTCAGCCGGTGGACCCCATCCCATCCCTGTGGCGATCAACATTGGACTGCTATCACACCATGACGTAACCGAGATGGAACCTTGCGGGGCAGACGAGTGCTTGCAAGACCCTGTCCAGCTGTGTTTGCATCTGTGCTGGCATCCGAGTCTCAGCTTGCCGTCGCCTGAGATGTCGCGAAAAGGCGATTTTGTGATTTGTGTCTCCGGGATCGCGCTCCTGACATGTAATGCACAGTATAACTAATGCTTTCTGCAATTCACCAGCTTCACAAGGGTCTTGCCTGTTATGACGTCGATGGCTATTTCCGCAGCAAGGGTCCATCAAACCCCTGTGAAACTGCGTCAAATGGCAGTTGGGCGGCCTCGGCCATGTTTCAACCTCCGGCTCGGGTCTCACCAATGCCGCCTACTCTGTCACTCAAGAATAAAACCCAAACAGTACGGAGTGCAGAATGTACTGTAAGGTTATGTACATACCTCCTGCGCCGTCCCACCCCAATCCTGCCCTGGCTTGATCCCGTATATAGAGGGCGGTACATCGCACTCATTCCCTAACGATTGTGCAACAAAGCCGATGTCACGGATGAAAGGGACGAGAATCATGTAATGTAAACATCTTATTAAGGCTGCCGCCGACCGGATATGTAATGGGGTATCAAGGAAAATGAGGAGGAAAGAAAACACCGAAACCGCCCCTCTCACTGTTCCCCCTTATTTTCAGTACCAATTCCCACGGGCTCGCGCCCTTGACCGGATCCAAAGCCACCGCCGATCCCCCAGAACTCCAATTATGCCACGCCGATGGAACGAAAGAAGAAGAAAAAAGAACACTCTACACCATTACACAATGGTACAGCGCCACTGCCTAGTCGGACTCGTGGCTTTGGAGGATCGAAGAAATCCATCATAAGACTACCTACCCGCTGCGCGCCTGGAGCAGATGCAGCCGACGGCCTTCGTCACCGTCCCCCGCCATATGGAAGACATTCTGGAGAAATCCCGATGAAAATTGTCGCCGATGTGGCATGGTTGGCCTGCGCGGGCTGGGCTCTCTTGATGCAGGAGTGGAAGCTGCAGTAGACGCCAGAGCCGGAGCTGGGGGCGCGTCCTCCGTGGGCTCGGGGATGGTTTCCAAGCTGTCGCCTATCACTGGTGTGGTCGCGCTGAGCCGAGGCGTGCCGGGCGCTGAGCTGGGTGCGCTTAGAGCTGTCTGGTAGTCTGGCAGGGCCGAGCCACCTGATGCCAACGGCCGGACCGGTGTCTTGACAGCCGTTTGATAGCTGGGCACTTTGGACAGCACCGATATCTCGAGAAAGTCGAGGTGCTCCGGCGGTGTGCTGGCTCCCGACGGCCCATCGCCGCTGCTGTGTCGTGTGAGTGGCGTTGACGGGCTTCCATCACCGGGATGTGGCGGGCTCTCTGTGCGGGACCCCGCTCCAGCTGTCGAGAGACTCGAGTTCCAAGACGTATTCCTGTGCCGCTGCTCCAATGACATGCTTTGCAATCTATGCGCAAGCAAATCCGGTTGGATTGCCCCCCCTTGAATGAAGGCTGGGATGTTTTC
Source organism: Chaetomiaceae sp. B2702 (assembly GCA_023628455.1). Lineage (NCBI taxonomy): Eukaryota > Fungi > Ascomycota > Sordariomycetes > Sordariales > Chaetomiaceae > Chaetomiaceae sp. B2702. Next base: position 41,348 of record JAMAKP010000003.1, on the reverse strand, counting down.
GGTCGATCCTGCCCTGGAGTGGCCGCGGAAGGGACTGCCAACCCCTGACGGGCCGCCGCTCGGCAAATAAAGGTTTACCGGGTCGATGTCCTCGTACAGTTGGTCCAGGCGGTGGTGCTCGTAAGCCGGCGGTGCGATAGTAGCCGCTTCTCTGGACGCCCCGTTCGGAAGCTGGCGTACAATGCTCCCTTCTTCGTCGAGCGGCATGTTGGGGGAGATGAATATCGACACAGGCAGTGTCGCGCGCAGTTCTGAAACGTGGCCGTCAGGGTTATTGAGCGCCACCACAATCTTCAACTTGTGCCGGATCTTGATCCCTCTGCTGTTCACGTCTTGAAGACACTTGGTCAGCTTCTTAGGCAGGTTCAATGACGTGTTGACCACCCAGCCTTCCTGGCCCTCCCAGCCTTCCGGACCGCTGTCTTGGATCACATCTTGCCAGTGCTGCTCCCTCGTCACCGGGATGGTCCACGACTCGACTTCCCTCTCCTTTTTGTATTCCCTGACAGCACTGCTTGATTGTAGGAGGATGTCATGAACCTCTATCAGCTGGAGAGTAATGTTGCCAACCTCGAGGCCCTTGAGCAAGGGGGTAAATCTCATTTCGATGGGGATGCAGCTGCCAAAGACGACGGCCTTTTGGGGCACCACAACCGAATAGTCAATCTTGTTGGGCCAGATGTTCTCGATGCTCATGGCATGGAGGAATTCCAAGGCGGATGCTTCGAGGGTCCGAATGATGCGTAATTGCTTGTAAGCGTGTATGTCGTGCACCAGCTTGCCCCGTGTTACCGTCGCCTTGAGCCTGTACCGGATGCCCGCCTCTCGCAAACCCTCGACGCTCTCCGTGGTGTCACCGTTGAGCATCAGCTCGAACGGCCATTCGTAGTTCCCCGGCGGTAATGTCACGCCCTTTGTTTGGAGCCGAGAGCTATCGGTCGGGTCCACCGCGCCAACCCCTTCGAATGGTGGCCATCGGTGGTCGAAAAACTGGACCGTCTTGTCGACCTTGTGCGTGGATACGCCCGTAGCTGTGATCTTTGCATCGGTCCAACTGACGACGTAAACAAAAGTCAGCACTCTTCCACGGTCGACCCCCTTGAGAAAACCATTCAGGTAACCTACGCATAATGGGCGGTTCCGGTCAATTTTAGTTGGATGTTTTCGAGCCTGAGCGGTGACGATAGACAGAGCACGACAGTGCCCTTGAGGAGTTGGCCCGAGGCTTCATGGTCGTTGCCCCGAAAAACGACAAAATCGTTCTCGAGCCTGTTGTCGGTGGGTGGTCAGTAAGCAGTGGGCGGCGCATGCTGGAAACCACGTGCAACTCACCGGATGTCAAAGAGTGTGTATCTCCCACTCACCGAAGCGAAGGGGTTGAAGGTTCGCATAGTCGGCGGAGCGCGATTGTAGGTTAGTGGTGCGATTCGACTAGTAGGAAGGAGGAGAGAGGGTCCGCGGGGGACCTAGCGATACTAAAAGTCATAAGGACCGTGAAGTGGGTAGGAGGATGCGAGGCGCGGGGTGGGCGGGCAGAAAAGAGAAATGTCATTGACACAAGATACACATACGGGAGCCGTCAAGGTGGCGTGGCATGCACAGGGCTCCCACGGCAAGCGAGGCCCAGCTCATGCCTGCCTTCCATCGTTGCCCGAATCGAACATGCAAGGATGATAGTGGTATTACGAGATGGGGGCCCAATTATAGACGCTCACACCGCCCGGTACTTCCGGGTCCTTCTGTGGTGTGTGTGTGGGTGTGTGTACCGTGTAAGTCAGCACCCCCGCGGCACGGTCCCGAGCAGTGCAGCACACAGTACTTCAGGAACCGAGATCCATGAATGGATGGATGGCTTAGAGACGCCTTAACCGCGGGCGCTCCCACAGAACGCATTCAGCCCTTCAAAAGATGTTCGCCAACGCACTAAAACTGAGAGCACGTTGGGTCACGCCTAGAGACAGGTCATTCCGCCAGAGGCACGTCACAGCTTTGAGTTGGCAGAAAGTGGGGGCATTTGCGGGAAAGAGAAACTTCCAAAAGAAAAAAAAATCTCAGAAAAAGCCGCTGGTTCCACTAACCAGCAAGGGAGTGTCGGGTGGGGCGCCACTTCTTGCGTGGGGTGTCAAAGATGTCTCGTCTGAAGACACAGGGCTGTGGTGTGGTTGACGTTTCCGATTGGCCAATCCCATCTCTTTGTCGGTCGCCAGGGCGTCCGTCGGAGCCAACCGATTCAGCAGCACCGCAAGGCACAGCGTTGCGGTCTGGCACAGCACATGCGATGTAGGGGACGTATTGCCTAGTGCCTGTTCATGCGTTTCAGCCCCCGCGGGTGAGATGTACATACATACATACGGAGACGCACACATGGTCAGCTGGGACGGAAGACATTGGGGCTAGTTAATCTGTTGCCCGGAAACCTTGCAGCGGGCCTTGGGCGCAGCCCTGGGCTGATTCAGGCCGCATATCAGGAACGGAGCCCGGCCCGCTCTGGGAAATCTAGAATCTCGCCAGACTTGGCAAGCGCCCAACGGCCGTTGCCACTTTTTATGATCAATCGGATTTGTTTACCGTCTTTGTTCATTTGTAACTCAAATGCAATTCTGGAAAACGACGTCTTACCTGCTCTGTGCATTGGATCTAAATTCCTACCTCAGCTAATACAGCGTTGTTTGACACTATGGGCAGTCTCCAAGTCACGGGGAGCTTCCAAATGCCTATTCGACGGCATGCTGCCGGGGTTAGTAGAAGACACAAGGCCGTGACCACAGTCGAGGAGTCTGCAAATACAACTTTGATCCACAAAGCCCAGACAAATAACACTTGAAAGCAACCCCGTTGAACATTTCAGGTGGAGCCTCGCCCCAGCTGACACATCGGCCCGCCAAGCTGCCCATCGTCGGCAGATAACCTAGAAGATACCGAATTTCCGCCCAACCTCCGCCGTTCAATGATTTGCTCTAGGAAGCGGTTGTTCCCGATGATTGCCACAGCTTGCCGTCACTGGATCATTACAAAAGCTCGATGTCGTCAATGAGAGAGAGATCAATCATGCACGACCCCGAGTCAGTATTTGGGAGGTTTGAATCACTGATAGTTACAGAAAGCCGCCGATAGCCATAACGTTATCGTCGATCGTATCACCGCATCACCGATCCCGCCGCCGAGGATCGGACACCTTCCCGGCAAGGCCATTGGTAGATCGTTTTGCACTTGGTCGTCATTGCCATGGCGGAACCCCTTGCGATATCAGAAATAAAAAATCACTTTCTGACTCACCGCAAGGTCCCAAAGCTGGGCTTCCTTCTCGGATTGGACCTTGCGACGCGTGAGTGGGTGTTGAAACGCGGCGGCGGCATTGCGCCATACTCGCTTAAGGCAATACGGTTTCTGGGAAATCTTGATATCTTTCATGAGAGCCGCCCTGTGCGATTCTTCATTGCTTGGCATGTGATGGCTTCCCGTCTCGTCGACCAGTGAGCCGCAACACCAGCGACAATGCCAGTGGCTGTCTACAGACATAGGACACATGGTGGTTGCGGGACATGATGCGCAGAGTGATTCTCGGAAAGCTCCGAGCGGCCGTCTGCATTGCATGATCCGTCAGGGTGCCCTACCGAAACATGTTTTGTGCAACCCATCTCATATCATACCATGTGCGTAGTACAACGCATGGTGTTGATATTACCGCAATCCACCATCAGCGGCATTCAACATGCAGCCCGCTGCCCTATCGGAAGTGGACCGCGTACGTCGGGTTGATCCCGGCCTGGCTATGCCGAGGGACACCATAAAAAACAAACCAACCGACGACACAACTACAGTACAACTCGTACCATGATCAAAGGGAACATTCGCGATAGCATGTGCCAAGTCAACAATCATCAACGATCGGCCCTCGGGATTCAGATATCCCGACTCCCTCGGTATCAGTCCCGAAATCTCGTTCCGAGCCCGTGCAGGCACCGTACCACGCATGCTCTGCCGCGCATGATTATAGATTGACTTGCATATGTGCAGGGCGGAGACAACGACCAGGGTTTCATCAAAAACAGTATCCCAACACCACAGCATTTCCCGAGCATGCGTTTGACAGTTATGAACCTGCCGCAACTTCCAACAACCAACAACCAACTCTCTCACCTGAGGGCCGCGATTCGCAACATGACTGGCCAGCATCTTGCCGATGACATTTTACCATCACATCATGTCACCAACATGCTACTCGCAGTCGCTTTATTGCGGCATGTGGTGCGGCATCACAAGAGATGAAAGGAAGGGAAATAGAGAGGGGTGCCCGTCAAGATCCATTTCCCGTTCATGCTGATGATGCACATCTCCTGCCTACACCGTCCGCAAGATGACCAACCAGTTTCAAAAGTAGCCTGCAAGCGAGTTGGCGAGTCTCGGGGCTGGCATCGAAAGATTTCTCCAGGAGAAACAAAGACCCGCTCCACTCCGAATCACTTCACCGCTTCTTGGCTGGCATGTGGGTAGCGTCTGGTCAGGATAACCATGACCCGGAACTCACGCCCGGCGTTAGAGAAACCCCTGTAATATCTCAACGTGGGAATCGATAACAAGTTCCCGCTGATCACATACTATGTATCCGAGTGCAATAGAGTAAACAACGCTTCTGGATGGACCCCGTCATCCAAGAAAACCTCCCACAAACAACAGGTCATGCCAACAATAGAACCCAGTCATACTTGGCCAAGTATACATAGCAGCAAGTTAAGCATACCAGCAGCCTTTATCACCCTCGTACCGGAGGCAACTAAGCGCCCCTCTTCTCCTCCAGTTGCTGCACGAGTTCCGAGGGTCTCGTCCACGTCCGAATATGTCCTGTACCTCGGTCAGCCCCTGACTTCTTCTTTCCCCAGCGGTGTCAACCGCCCCACAGGGATAACCTACCGGTCTTGCAGCTCGTCAAAATCGCATCCGGCGTAAATCCAAGCCAGCACAGCACGTCGTCATCCACAGTTTTACTCTGTTCCATGTCAGCCAAGCCCATCGCCCTTCGCCCCTTGCACCAAGTTCGCGGGAGCAAAAGCGAGACAGAAAGACCGTACCAAAACAGGCGGCAACATCGCCGTAGTAGCCCGAGATGCCACCGGATGCGGAAGCACCTTCTTCTTCTCCCCGTCCGCCGTGGGCGCACTGGCGGACGAAAGATTCGAATCCGACCTCAGCCTACCGGAGCCGCTAGTGGCCCCCGTAGCCGACGTCTCAGCACGGTGTAGGCCGGGCACCATACCGGGCCGGGACGAGATGGAGCCCCGTTGTCTGACCGATGCCTTTGCCCATGCCGCTCCCATTAGCACATCATTTTCCCGCTTCCAAGCCGTCGGGACGGCACGAACGACCCAAAGGAGGGAAATGAAAAAGAAATAGAGCATACCGCCTTTGGCCGGTGCAACATGCCCACACTGAAATCCCACAAACAGATCCTGCGATCCTCGCCGACGCTGCCGAACCGGTAGTTTCGCTCGTCGCACCGCCACGGGTCGAATGCGACCGACGTCACCCACGAGTGGTGGCCCTGGCAGCGGGCGATGAGGGCGGGGCTCTCGGACGGGCACCAGATGGACAGGAGGTCGTCCTGCCCACCCGTGACGACATATTTCCCATCCGGGGACCAGCAGACGCAGGTCAGGCCGCCGAAGTAGGCGTATTGTAGGTCGAGGAGTCTATTGATCAGCGTGTGGGTTAGTTTCTGCGGCTGTGAGGGAGCGAGTAAGGGAGGGGAGGGGAGGTTAGCTGGGGGCGCACTCTTCTTTGAGGTAGTCCAAGATCCTCAGCGTGCCGTCCTCGGAGACCACGGCGAGGTGGCGGTTGTCGGGGGAAAAGGCAAAGGCGTTGATGCGGTGGTTGGAGAGTTTCCAGACGGCTACAGGGTTGGTCTTTTGATTCTTGGAATGGACCGACTTGTGGACGTGGATCTGTGATGTGTAATTCACCCTGCCGGTGCCGCTGGTGTCGCCGCTCGCCCGGGGGTTCCCCTCCTCCTCTGGCATAAAGATGGCGTCCTCCTTTTCCTTGTCATACACTACTAGTGTGCCGTCCATGTGGGCCGCGAGAAAGAGGTTCTCCGAGCCTGGGACCCATGCGATCTCCGAGACGGGAGTCGCATTGATGATACCCTAGAACGGGTGAGCCTCCAGTTTCAAACAAGTGGATTGGAGAACATACATTCTTGTTGAGCCGGGTATACCGCTGCGTGATGGGTTCCCACCAGATGATCTCACCGGTCGAGAAACCCATGACCAGATCGAGATGTGTCGAGCTCTTGGTCACCTTGTTCACGTCATGGCAGAGGCAGTGCGCCTTGGTAAATAGAATCTTTGTCAAATATTCGGCCTGGCAAGAGTCAGCATGCGTTCATCTATCGGGTGAAACTCCCTGGCTTGCCTTCGATGGAGAGGATAGGTCAAGCCATTGGAAGGCACGGTTAATATTCGCAAAGGCAAATAGACCGTCTCTTGCGCGGTCCTGCAACCGTTTGCTGAACGCCTCGTGGTTAATCACTCTCGAGATAAAAGACGAGTTGCTCTTGGTCATGTTGTTCTTGGGCTTGCGCCGCTTGTTGGCATCCTTCTGGGCAACCGGTGCAAGAAGCGTATTGGACTCGCCAAACGCTGGCGCATTCGATTTGAACAGCGGTGCCTCAACGGAACTGATGCGCCCGGCATCACTGCTGCTTTCGCGCGCATCGGTCGAGGATTGGCTCTCGTCAGGGTGTTCTTGTATGCTTCCCTGTGCCCCCTCTGATCGCGAAGTCGTCCGGTAGACGGCGGGCGAGAGTGGGCTGACGTCGAGATTCAGCAAGGTGAGTTTCGTGCCCGCGGAGGCGGGTTGAGGGGCTGTCGCGAGGGGATTCGGGTTGGAAATCGGGGCTTCAGACGGGTGTGGTGGAGGGGTCGCGAGGTGTAGATCTTCCTTTAGCACATAGAGCCCTGGGAGAGAGTTATTACAGACTCGACACGCACGGGAAGCTTTGGCTGGCAGAACTTACCCTCACCAACCAAGAACTGATACTCAGGTCCCGAGGGGTTGGTGAGGATGTTGTTTGTCTCAATCATGGGCATAGGTGTGCCGGCGGGTAGGCCATACTGCCCCGACGGGTATCTTGGTGGGGGTGGAAGAACGCTGCACACAGGTCGTCGTCAGCCATTGCTGGTCGACATGGCGAAAGCCAGCCCGGGGCTGCTGCCATTTCCCATGCCGTCGTTCCCACGAAAGTCAAGTTTCTTACAACATGATGGCTGCTGTGTGGTGGCTTTCAGCACCGCTTGGCCAGCTGGGGTGTGGTGAATGCGCGCTGGAGCTGGCGGACAGGCTGCGTGCCAAGATCGATAATCACCGAAGGCTTGCAGTTGTAGGCGAATAGAACTCTAGGAAGGGGTGCCGGTCAGTGGGATAGCTAAGGGAGAGGAGGCCGGACTGCTTTGCGAGGAACAGATACGTGATGGAGCTTGAAGGCCACAAGTATCACCAACTCCACCAGCAAACCAGCAGTTGATGGAAGTCCGTTCGACACCGCGAGCGTTGTAACATTGAACGGCCGGATCAAGGGCCGGGGGAGCTGCAGGGGTGCATGTACATAGGGACACCAGGATCGACGGCACGGCGGGAGAGGTGTGGGGTAGCCACATATCCCAAGGTTGGAACAGAGGTTATTGATGTCAATCGCCTTGCTCCGTAGGATCTCATAATAGATGGTAGGTACTGCTGCCTGCAAACCAAGGTACTGTACATAAGGTAGGTAATATTTTTGAATCAATACTTCTTCCAGAAGATGGCGAGACATTTCCGCTGAGGCCACTGGACAATACAGCGTCAAACAAGTCTTGGCAGGTCATTCATGGTGCCAGAGTGGGGTACGAGGTCAGAACTGTAGGTAGGTAGTTATCGAATACCGTTTGCATTGTATCATCAAGATCGTGCTGCCTACCTGATACTGCCTATGTATATTGTATGCTTTTTATCCATTTCGCAGTGTAGTTGAACTTATTCCCTGTTTAACCCGGAAAAGCATTAAGATCTGCGTTACGCAGTATGAGCATGGGGAAATCGACCAATGTCACCTCGCAGCATGGGGCATCAGCTTGCGGGGCTCTGGGTTGGGGCCAGTCTCCGAAAAAGGACGCTAGCTGCCGACCTGGTCTCAACACCGAAGCCCATCAATTCCAAGCCCGTGATGGCCTGATCCGGCCCGCTTGTGCTGCCATTCATCGTTCATTACCGCGGGATTCTATCTACCACTCTTTCCTGGCTGCTAACGCCTCGCCAATCTCTGGCCGTTAATTCCAGATTCCCCCGGACCCCAGGGCCATGGCATTACTCTGAGGAGTAGACAAACAGACGCACCGAGAGTACCGAATATCAGAAAAAAAATGTCTACAGGTACCAGCTCTGCGCCTTTGGCTTACCTCCTACGCTGTCAGATAATTAAGCTGACCGAGCGCAGCCGTTAGGATCTGCGTCTGCGGCGATGAGGGGACAGGAAAGTCCAGTCTGATCGCCTCGCTCGTCAAGGACGTCTTCGTCTCGAACAAGATCCAATCTGTGTTGCCACAGGTTACAATCCCCCCAACGATTGGCACTCCTGAAAACGTAACCACCACCATCGTCGATACCTCGGCCCGCCCACAAGATCGAACGACGCTGCGCAAGGAGATCCGAAAATGCAATGTGATCCTGCTGGTCTACTCGGACCACTACAGCTACGAGCGCGTCGCCCTCTTCTGGATGCCCTACTTTCGCTCGCTAGGAGTTAACGTCCCGGTCGTGCTATGTGCAAACAAGTCAGACCTCGCAGGATCGGGCAACACACCGCAGGTGATCGAGGAGGAGATGCTGCCGGTGATGGCCGAGTTCAGAGAAATCGATTCATGCATCCGCACGAGCGCCAAAGAGCAGCACAACGTCATCGAAGTTTTCTACCTCTGCCAGAAGGCCGTCACCCACCCGATAGCGCCACTGTACGACCACAAGGAAGGCCAGCTGAAGCCTGCGTGTATGGCTGCGTTGAATAGAGTCTTCTACCTGTGCGACAAGGACCAGGACGGATACCTCAACGACGAGGAGATGCACGAGTTTCAGGCAAAGTCGTTTGACAAACCGTTGTTGCCGGGCGAACTGGAAAATATCAAGTCCACCATTAGCAAGGCCGTGCCGACATCCAGCACCGAAAAGGGGCTTGATCTGTATGGGTTCTTGCAGCTGAACAAGCTGTACGCGGAAAAGGGCCGCCACGAGACAATATGGATCATTCTAAGGAAACACCACTACACCGACAGCCTAAGCCTGGAAGACAGCTTCCTGCATCCTCGCTTCGACGTTCCAGACTACGCCTCGGCAGAGCTCAGCCCGGCCGGCTACCGCTTCTTCATGGATCTATTCTTGACTTTTGACAAGGATAATGACGGTGGGCTCAACGACCAGGAATTGGCGGCGTTGTTTGCCCCCACCCCGGGGTTACCGCAATCCTGGGTAGAGACCTCGTTCCCTTCATCCACCGTCCGGAACGAGGCCGGTCACATCACACTGCAAGGATGGCTTGCGCAGTGGAGCATGACAACCTTCCTCGAGCCCAAGACTACCCTGGAATATCTCGCCTACCTCGGCTTCGAGGGTCCCAACGCGCGCGACTCGACAACCGCCGCGCTAAAGGTAACCAAACCACGGAAACGCAAGCGCAGGCCAGGGCGCGTCGAGCGGAACGTCGTTCTCTGCTACCTCGTCGGCTCAGCAGCGTCCGGCAAGTCCTCGCTCCTCGATGCCTTCCTCAACCGGCCCTTCGACTCTCTCTACCATCCAACCATCAAACCGCGCCGCGCTGTCAATAGCGTTGAGCTTCACGGCGGCAAGCAATGCTACCTGATCCTCGAAGAACTCGGCGAACTGGAGCCTGCCATCCTCGAGAACCAAGCCAAGCTCGACGCCTGCGACCTGATCTGCTACGCGTACGACTCCTCCGAACCCGACTCCTTCTCGCACATCGTCGATCTCCGCAAGCGCTACCCGCAGCTGGACGACCTCCCCGCCATCTACACGGCGCTCAAAGCCGACTGCGACAAGACGACGCAGCGCAGCGAGCTGCAGCCCGACGCCTACACCGCCGCCCTCAACATGTCGGCCCCGCTGCACGTCAGCGTCACCTGGCACAGCATCAGCGAGCTGTTTGTTGCGTTGGCCGAGGCCGCTACGAATCCGAGTACTGCCTTCCCCAAGTCGGAGGAGCCGCCTGACCGGACGAGCCTGTACATGGCGCTCGGGGCCACGTCGTGTGCCGCGCTGGCGGCGTTTATGATTTGGCGGCGATCGACGACTTCCATGTAGGCCATGGTGAGAGTGTAGGAGTAGGGGGAGGGTGTAAGGTTTTGGAGAGTATGTGGATGGATTAGGTTGAGGAGCGAAGGATAGGGTCAAGGTAGCGTAGGGTTAGGTAAAGGCAGGGAGGAGGGGGAGGGCAGGGTGCATTCACTGGAGTCTTTGTTTTGGATTGTTGGATGGATGGGCACTTTGGCAATGGGCGATGGGGGGATGTAATTCTATCCTCTTTCATCATATCAGGCGCCTGCCCTTGCTTTTCATCATCCGGCGATTTGGAAGTGGGAGAAGGAGGGATCATGATACCCTCACACACACACTCCTCTATATACAACCTGTAGTTAGCGTAGCATTTTAGTGTCTAATTGTACTTGTAATATCCCGGAAGTCGGCGACGTCGGGCTGTTGTCTCCATTTTGGCTTGTTTATTCAACGCAGAGACAGCGGTGTGCTCCTTTTAATGGGTCATTGGAGCATGGACGACAGCTAGATGATTGCTAAAATCGTCGTTATGTTGCGGTCCACGACAATGATGTCTTGCGTAGTATGTGTTGGCCGTGACTGGCCGTGGCGGTCCACGATCCTATGCAGTTCTCAAAGTAGAACGCCGGCTTCCCATCCGACGACGTCCTTTTTCCCACCAATCAGAACTCCTAAACTGGACGGGCTCCTGCTAAGAAAGCCTTGCAAGCAGCGAAAGCAGGGCTCTCCTTCACACCCGGTAGAAACAAAACGCCATATAAAACTCGGCCGCCTCCATCTCCTCGGGGCTGACGAGCAGCTTGCCCGTGATGCGGTCGCGCACCCCCATCCGCTCGCTCAGCGCGCCCAGCTCACGGTCTTCCTTCTCCGTCTCCCACACCTCGCCAAACGGCTTGTGGTACTGCAGCTCCAGGTTGTAGTCCTCGGCCAGCGCGCGGAAGGCTTCCCAGGGCACCACATACTCGGGCACCTCCTCGACAGCCTCGTGCAGGAAGAAGTTGTACTTCCAACCGAACGGCGGGCGGAAGATGCCGTCGGCTGGGGTCGGCCCCGGGAACCGCACGCGGTAGATGTCGTTGCCCCAGGTTGCGGTCTCTTCGGCTTCGCCTTCTTCTTCTTCTTCTTCTTCTCCCTCTTCGAGTTCGCCGTCTTCTTTTGGTGGGGATGGCTCGGGTGTCTTGCTGGAGGCGTCGGGTGGAGGTTTTTGGGTTTCTGCGGCTGCAGCTTTGGCTTTCTTTTTCTCTTCCATGCGCTGGTTGAAGGCGGCGACCTTGGTGCTGATGACGTCCGAGTTGGGGATGCAGCCGATAAAGCGGCCGCCTTTTCTCAACGCGCCGGATACGTTTTTGAGCATTTGGCGCGCCTTTTCTTCCGTCTCGAAGGCGTAGTGCATGCAGAACATCATGCTGACCACGTCGAACCCGCGGCTACTGCTGACGCTGGCGCCCGAAAAGCCGACTTGCCGCACGATGTCAATATCGCCGATCGTCTCGGCGTAGCAATCTTTGACGTGGAAGCGGGCATCAAAGATGCGCGGCGGGCGCCGGTGGTGGCCGCCTCTTCCACCTCGTCCGCCGCCGGCCCCCCCCCGATTCGCCATACTCCGGTACCGCTCCCGTGCTTGGTCAATGGATACCTCGGCCGGGTCCAGTCCAACGTACAAGTCTATCGTTTGGGGCGCCTGCTGCCACTTGAACAGATCCCCACCCTTGCCGCAGCCAATGTCCAGCACAAGCAGCTTGTTCCCGGAGCTGACTCCCCGCTCCATTGCTCCCGGAGCGTGATCCTCGTCGGGTGAAAACTTCTGGATGATGCAGCTCTTGACCCAATTGTTGAAGGACCTCAGGCCCTTGATCCGGCTGTCGGTCTTGCGCCACTCGCGGCCGCGCTCTGGGACGGCATTGTAGTGTGCCTTGACGACGTCGTTGATGTTCGAGCGCTGTTTTAATTCCTCTGCTTCTGCTTGTTTCTGAGCTTGCCGCTCGCGTTCGAGGGCGCGCTGGCGGATCTGTTCCCGCTCGGCGTCGGTGATGCGGGCGCGCTGGCCGGGCCGTTTGAGTTTGCGCGGAGCTTCCCCTGAAGCGCTTGCATTTCCGCTGCCAGAGGGTGAGGCGGATCGCTGCCGCTTTTTGGCGGGTGCTAGTCTCTTCGCATCGAAGGGCTGGGGTAGGTCGTCATTGTCGTGATCACCGGCCATGGCGATCTTAGGGGCGACGCGACTAGTGTTATAGGTTTGTGTCTCGCAGAAACACGAAAGAGCAGGTTGAGAATGTTTGTGTGAAGTTTTGATTCCAGGTTTTGATTGAGGATCTGGAAATTATTAAACTCAAGTTGGCAAAGAGTGGTGTTGTTGCGTATCGCGGACCATTGAAGTTCGACGATTTGGAGAATCGGGGGACAGAAAGAGGCAAGACAGGGCCATGGCTTGCAGGGGGGAACATAAACCGCCCCACGCAAGTTGGCTCATTAGCGAATCAGAGAACCACTACTTACCCGCCTGTCGACAGCATTGTGGGAGTGACGCGAGCTCTTGCAGCCTTGCGGGAGCCAAGCCAACCGATCTCTCGTGAGAGCTGACCCAAGCTTCCGACTTTCAACTTGGACCTTGCTTGCATCTGCATCCCATCAACACCAAAGCCAAGGCCTTGTCTGCGCCGCGAACATTCCGAACGGAGCCCGATTCAGAATAGTCCAACGCACCATTCAAGCACGTTTCCGAGTTGGTTTCCATTTCATTACCCACCCGCCCAACCGACTCTGGACGCCACCAGAACCGCCCTCCTTAGACGCGCCCATCATCCCATCCCACATTCCTCACAACCTCGACAGCCATGGGCTCAGATCCGCAATACGCAAAATGGCCTCTGCTGCCGCTGGCCCAGCACGTCTTTACTCTCACCAACCCATACGCCACCAAGACTGCGCAACAGGCGGCCGCCAAGCATCTCGAGGATGCCATCACCGAGCACAAGATGGCCCCCTTCTACCGCTACCTGGCACACCCGATAGACGGCATTCTCAATGCGGTTGGCGAGGGCAGCGCGAATATCCAGGGCAAGCCGCTTAGCAGGAAGAGCAGCCTCGTTGGCATGATCGCGACTGGGGGCCCCACCGCCAGCGTAAACCTGGCCTGGGACGAGGCTCAGTACCAGTCGCTGCAGGCCGACAACAACAAGGAGTTGGAGGGGTTTCAGAAGGAAGAGGAGGAAGCCGTCGAGAAGGCGGGCGAGACCGAGGTCCAAGCCGCGCGGGGCAAGAGGGCCGAGTTTTGGGCCAGGGTCGGTGACAAGGTGAGGAGCTCGTCTCTCGCCAGGTTTCCTGGGGACTTCACTGACCTCCAATTTCGTATAGGAGAAAGCCATTGCGGCGTACGAAGACGTTTTTGAGAACACGGGCATCCTCGGCATCAAGATCGACGTCGTGCTCGCCATCATCCGGATTGGCCTCTTCCACGGCGACAAGCAGCTCGTCAGGAAGCACGTCGAGCGCGCCAAGGCACTGGTCGACGCCGGCGGCGACTGGGACCGGCGCAACAGGCTCAAGGCATATGAAGGCCTGTACCTGCTCACCGCGCGCAGCTACAACCTTGCCGCCCCGCTGCTCCTCGACAGCCTGTCCACCTTCACCTCGTACGAGCTCTGCACCTACAGCAATCTAGTCATCTACGCGGTGCTCGCCGGCTCCGTATCGCTCAAGCGCGTCGATTTCAAGTCCAAGGTGGTCGATGCCCCGGAGATCAAGGCCATCCTCGGCGACGGCGAGGACAAGCTGCTCGCGTTATCGGGCGCTATTTCCGCGGGGCCGGGCGCCGACGCCGAGATGCAAGACGCCAGCACGGCCCCTTCCGCGGCTCGCGTCACGGCCGTCAACCTGACGACGCTCGGGAGCAGCGTCGACCAACCCGAGGCGGAGATGGCGGTCGACTTTGGCCCGCTCGCACAGCTGGTCAGCAGCTTGTACAACGGGCGGTACAAGCTCTTCTTCCAGGCGCTGGCGCTCGTCGAGGAGCAGTTCCTCACGCAGGATCGGTACCTACACGAGCACAAGGGCTGGTTCATCCGCGAGATGCGCCTGCGCGCCTACCAGCAGCTGCTGCAGAGCTACCGGGTTGTGGGGCTTGACAGCATGGCGAATGACTTTGGGGTGACCGTGGACTTTTTGGATCGGTGAGTTCCTGTCATCTTCCTTCTACCAGCGCACACAGAGTATGTACTAATCTGCTTTGTTAGCGACCTCGCCAAGTTCATCGCCGCCGGCCGCATTCCCTGCACCATTGACCGCGTCGCAGGCCAGGGCGTCATCGAGACGAACCGGCCGGATGACAAGAACAAGCAGTACCAGGACGTGGTGCGCCAGGGTGACCAGCTGATCACCAAGCTGCAAAAGTACGGGCAGGCGGTCCGGTTGAGGGGGAGCGAGAGGGCTTGATTGTCGTCGAATTGCAGCATTGTCAGGGGAATGTCTGTATGATACCTACCTTGCCTACCTAGAAAAAAGCATAGACGATGACTCTACGCGGGCGGCCCAGAGGTCAATGGCATGGCGTGATGACACATACGTACGAATGCACCATCTCGCAACTGAAATTATAACACCTCCGCCCCTTTGAGAGCCCATGGCCTTGCTATCGCCAAATGCCCACCACCAGCCACCGGCTATGCTTCCTAGGACGCAAGACAACACCCAAAACAGGCAACCAACTGAAAGAATGAGCAGGGGACGGTATGTATGCATCGGTAGAGATCTTGTTTTGTTTTGTATGCGCTCAAACTCAACGCTTCTAAAACTAAACCAAGGCATGCAATGAATGCTATGCGATGCTCCCGTGTATCAGATATTGGTGGGCCCCTAATGTCCAACCAACAAACAACGCCGCACCCCCCTTTTTCTTTTTGCCCAAGACGATGACGACGACGACGACCGCCGCCCAGCAGATTACTGAACCAATCAACCAACCAACCAACCCAACCACCTTTTCCCCAGCCCCCCCGAGCTAAAGTTCGGCTTAGCGGTACTTGTCCATAAACTCGCCATGAAACTTCACAATACTCCCCACCCACTCCGTCCCCGGGGCGAGGAAAGTAGTCCGGAAGTGCAGGGTGCCCTCCTTCTGGCCGAAGCCGGACCCGGGCACGACACACACGCCCGTGGCCTCGAGCAGGCGCATGCAGTAGAACTCGTCGGGCGTGCGGCCCTCGGCGGCGGCGGCCTCGGCGGCCCTGGCGGGGAGCGTGATGGTCGGGAAGAGATACATGGACCCCTGCGGGGCGCCGCACTCGACGCCCTCCATCTGCTCGAAGGCCTTGTGCAGGGCGGTGGCGCGCTCGCGCAGGCCGTTGAAGATGGCGTCGTATTCGCGGGCGTAGAGCTCGTGGGACGGCTCGCCCCGGCGCGGCGGGTTGACCATGAGCTCGACGAGGCACTGGCCGATGACGGGGGCGCACAGCATGATGGAGACGAACTTGTAGATCTCGGCCTGCACGGCCGGGTCGAAGTTGACGAGCTCAAAGTAGCCGCCGCGGTGGCCGCACTCGCCGACCATGCCCTTGGACACGGAGTGCAGTGAGGCGAGCTCGACGTTGTCGTACGTGTTGGGGGATTCCTGCTGCATCTGCCGCAGCATGCGCTTGAAGCTGATGAACTCGCCGACGAAGACGTTGGTCTGGTAGACCTCGTCGGCGAGGATCACGAGGCGCTCCTGGCGGGCGAACTCGATCACGGCGCGGATGTCTCCCTCCGGGAGGGAGGCGCCCGTGGGGTTGCCCGGGTTGATGATGACGATGGCGCGCACGTCGATGCCTTCGGCCTTGGCCTTCTCGTGAGCAGCCTTGATGGTGGCCACGTCGGTGCCCCAGTTCTTGTGCTCGTCCAGGAGATATGGCACGCAGGCGGCGTTCAGGACCGAGAGCGAGGCGGTGTACAGAGGGTACTGCGGGATGGGGACGAGAATGCCCGACTTCTCGTCAGCGCAAATGATGTGCAGAAGGGTGTTGACGCCCGAGGAAGCACCGGCCGAGAGGTAGATGTCGGCCTGGTCGGCGGGGAAGCCGTCCCGTCCTGTGTGTGGTCAGTCCGTCTGACTTTGGTACAAAGCCCAGAAATATCACGACAGAAAAGAATACTCACTCTCGAGGAAGTCGGCAATGCTCTGGCGGATGGCAGGGACACCATTGCTGGCACTGTAGGCACCGACAGAACCAACCGCACCCAGCAACCTCTTGGCCCGCTCCAGCACATCGGGCTTGTAGCCCAGGTGGTTCACCAGCACATCACTCTTCTCAAGCAGGGCCGGGTTCTCGAGGATGCTGAGAACCTGGCGGAAAAAGGTAATGGGCTTCTGGTCGAGCTGCTGGGGGTTGCCGATGTTGGCCGAGATAACCTGCTTGAAGGGCAGATCGGTCACGCCACTTGCCAGCGAGGCGCGGTACTCTTCCGACTTGACGGCGAGCTCACCGCGCACGGCATACTTGGCAGACCGGACGTGCGGGTTGATGTTGTCGATGTTGAGCCGTCGGCCCGAGTTGGACGCCATGGTGCGCTGCTGGAGAGACGGAATACTTCTGAAGATGGGTAAAAAGCCGCGTCCTGCACGGGTGGAGAAGTCTACGGCAGTGAGAGCGGACTTGTTAGAGAGAAGAACACTAGGGACAGGGGGGGTGGGTTCCGTTGTGTGTTGAGTCAGGTTCCACGGGTGCGTGTGAGTGTGTGAGAGAGGGCGGGGACCAAGTCATTAAAGGGACCAGTGCTCTCTTGCCTCGACCGAGAGTCGAAGATAAGACCAATGAGAGAAATAACCAGGGCAGTCTGAAAGAGGGGGATGGCGACTGGGATGCGCTTGGCTACAGGAGGGCTACAGGAGACTACTCTGCGCATCCGAACGAAATCAGCGCATATGTGTGCAGTTGTCTCCTGTCACCGACTGATGTTTGCCTCCCAGCGGGCCATCCCGGAACACTGCGTTTGGCACCGTTGGGCCGCTGCAGGCCGAAACCGGGCGTCCGCATCCAGCGCCCGCGCCCGCCACCGTACTGCTCTCGTGCGGGCGACGCGGATCGTTCAAGGTGTTTCAGCAGGTCCGAGTTTCAGAGGGAACAAGTATAACACGGCGCCGCAGCCTACCAAGCTTAGGTGGGCGCGGGGCGCGTGGCGCGGGTGCTTCAACCAAGGTACGGATATGGAACACACCCCAAGGCAAGAAGAGGATTTGAGAAAGAGACGCCAAAGAAATCCTTGGTCAAGGTAGGTACGGTACCTCTCCCGCAGGCTGGACCCTGCATCAACCCCGCGCCATGCTTGAGTGCCGAGCGATTAACTGTCGTCCCGCGGCGAGCAATCTGCGCCAGCAAGGGCGCCATTTGGCAAGTCCGATGAATTCAAGGAAAGTCGGAAGAGTGGAGGGCCGGGGCGGGGCGGTATTTTGCAGTGGGGGTCCCTAGGGCGGCGCTGTTAGTTTATTGGTTTCAGCAGCTTCAACTGGGTATCTGCCCCCCCCCTCATACATACTGGTCAGCTCTGATGGGTCATTTCGACGTCGGGAAGATAAAAACGAATCTGGCGACCTAAAAGTGAGACCAGAAGGGCTGAACGTGCGCTTATTATTGTCTCCCTCCGGGCGGCGTGGCTCCGAAAATGGAGATTACACGGGCGGTGTGAGGCGCCTAGCTCGGGTCCTTGTCACCTGGGGCCCAGGCCGCTAGCGAATTCGGACTCCAGCGGTTCTGTAGCAATACCCTTGACGGTGATTGAATGTGAGCTTATTGATAAGTCCTAAGTTAGCTGTATGCAGTACTACGTAGCGGGGTCCGCTTTAGCTTGTCGAACTCATATTAGCTGAATGTCGGATTTTACTTCGTCTTTCTTGCGAGCCGCAGCATGAATACATGATTGTAGGTATGTTGAAGCAAACAACGAGCCGAGGTGTTTCGCTCTGAATTACGTTCAATTCAGCAGGGAGCCCCAAGGCCCGGGCACCAGAGCATGTCAGACGCAACAAGTGTAATGGCCACTCAGATAAATAAATTCAAATAAGTTACAGTGATCCATCTTGTGGTTGAG
The DNA here is from genome assembly GCA_023628455.1 of Chaetomiaceae sp. B2702. Taxonomy (NCBI): domain Eukaryota; kingdom Fungi; phylum Ascomycota; class Sordariomycetes; order Sordariales; family Chaetomiaceae; species Chaetomiaceae sp. B2702. The sequence continues at coordinate 22,979 of JAMAKP010000003.1, read as the reverse complement.
CAGGTAACGTTGGACAATTTGAAGCTCCAATACCCGAGTAGGACGAGCAAGACCATCAGGGTCCAAAGGATCAACAATCATCCGACATTCCCGGCTCTTGGCAGAACCCACCCGGAAGCCCAGGCCGAGCCCGTGCCAACCGCAACCTCGAAGGCCCGTGCAGCTCCGAATCGCAAACCTCGAAGCCCGCGCACCGCGAAACCACGACGACACCGGACCACACAGAGAGGGGAGGCATTGCGTGCCGAAAACCACAGCCGATACACGTCAAGATGGCAAAGAAGGGTAAACTCAACCCCACAACCCCTTCCCATCCCCCCCTTCCGAGTCAACCCCGACCAAAATCGACTGACATTTTAAACTCGAACCACAGCCAAGTCGCGCATCATCAACGTGCGCCTCCTCTCCATGGCCATGACAGGCTACTTCTACACCTTCACTCGCGTGCGGACAGCCCTGCCCATGAGCATGATTAAATACGACCCGATTAGTACGAAATTCTTTCCCTCTCTCCCTCTCTCTCTCTCCACTTCGGAACAAATTCAAGATCGGCGGATTTGTAGAAAGGGGACATCAATGGCTGACATATGACTCTTTTTTTTTTCTTTTCGTTCACAACAGTCCGAAGGAGGGTCCTCTTTCTCGAACAAAAACGGAAGGGTAAATGATTTGGTTTGGTGTTGTCTGTAAGAGGGGGAGCAACGAAGGAAAACAAAGTCTGAGGGCAGCGACACAAAACGTATCTCGCCAAACAAAAAAAGAGAAGGGCTGTATCAGGGAGGCACACCACACTCGACCAGACTCGGCCCGGCTCGATTTGTTTGAGGGTCTTAGCCGGTCCTCCCTTTGCAGGAGGAGTGTATTATACCATGGGCCTCGCCAGTGTACAAACAACCACCATGATTGCATGGCCGGCGTTTTAGGGGTTGGAAGAAGGGCTGGATCGAAGATGAATATTCTGATATCTCAGTTTCAATAAGGCGACGTGCTCTGTCCGATATACCGGACGTTGCGAGCAGAACCGAAGGATCTAAAGTCGGAGGCTCGCCATGTGTCGTTCGCGGGGCCCTTACTAAGAATACCTACAACCCAGGTTCCAGTTCGCCCAAACAAGGTCCCACCGATAGTCGTCACCAACTTTCAACGGCCTGTTTCCCAAAGCAGCATCACCTCTCCCACTGATTTAGTTTTCTCCACGTTTTACATCGACAAGTCCTGGCTGGCTGAACAGACCAAACGATCGGTAAACATGTCGAGACATGTCGTCCAAAATGATCAAGCAAATTGTGAAGCAACATGTAAGCCACCTCAGGGCTAGAAGGGAAGTGACAGGTTCTCATCCGCACCAACACCCTGTGAGAAGGTCATCGACTCCTGAGACTCCTCCTTCGGTCGAGTCCAGTACCGGGACTGTGACTGTGGCTGTGACCGCAATGCGAACTGGGAATCCGTGTCTCTACCACCATTGGAGGGTTCTTTAGCTGCTCGCTGTGAGCCGTATGTCCGCACATTCAACTGCCTTGAGCCCAGGGCTTGAGAGCCATTCACGGATGCGGCTCTGTACAAATCCCGGGAGCCAACTCCCCGGTTTCTCCGAGTGTTTCGGGCCGTAGGCTGGGGGATATTGTTGATATTAGGGGGCTGCTCCTGACGGCCACTCCCAAAAACTTTCTGTGATGCGATGATTGGCACTCCAGGTTTCATTTCCGATTTTTCCGTCTTCGATGGCTCCCTCTTCATCTTTTGCTTAGCGTTTTCGAATTCGTCAATCGGGCGATTGGGCTTCGGCGTATCTGAGCGTTGTCGTTTGCCAGGGCGTCTTGGGTTATCTTCATCGGGCCGACTGTTCGGTGCCTGGACGGTATCAAGAGACTTGTCTCCTAGTCCACCAGGGATGGAGGATTCAATAAGAACCTCGTCCTGCTTGCTTCTCTTAAATGCCCCATACCCTGCAGAGGCGTCCGACTCTCCCCGTTTCAACGCATTGGATGCGCTTCTCGTCACTCGCTTCATAATCGATTTTGGCTGGATAGCCTCTCTTCTCCTAGTCTTCTCCTGATCAACCGATGGGGCGTCTGGAGAGTTCGGCACATTTGCCGGACTACGGACGATAACACGTCTCATATGGTGCAATGTTGATACATACGGCAACGGATCATGGTCAAGCACACCCTCTGCATTACTCCCTTCCGGTTCAGTACTTTCATCCAGACCTGTACCGGCATCGTTCTTTATAGGCTGGCTGGTTTCTGTGCAGCTTTTTGCATTTTCTTGCGGTAGGAGGCCACTCACGAAGAACTTGACATTTTCGTCGCAAAGGAGACCTTGGGGATGAGTCTCAGGGGTGACAGTTTGCGACTCCTGAGAGAGTGAAGTGTTGCCCCAAATCCGTGCCAGTTGCGCACCGATTTCTTCCGCACTTTTGCTCGTGTCGTCGAGGAAACTTAAGTCGTTGATGGCATGTCTTTGGTGTGCCCATTGCTTCAGACCGGTGACGAGAGCGTCGAATCTAGCACGTTCACGCTGACTCTCGCATTCCATTTCAACTGCCCGATCTTTGGCGGCCTTCAATTCGGTCTCCAAGTTTTCTGACCTAAATTTCAGCCGGCTTTCCAGTTGTTCCAGACTGGTCAAACGTTGTGCAAGTTGTTCGGCGCCCACTTTCCCCTTCGCCTCCGCCGCCGCAAGGCGCTCCTGAAGCGAACGAATTGTAGCCGCATCCTGAGCTTCACTTTGAACTTGCTCGTGAACTTTTTGCTTAAATTTTTCCAGCTGCCCGGCCACCGCGTCGCGTTGGTGTTGCATCTCTTGGAGGTTCTCTTCCGTCTTCGCATTGGCTTTTTCCAACTCGATCCGGACTTCGCGACGAGCAGCCTCTGCGGCCTGCTGAACTGCGACTTTTGAAGCCTCGTCCCTCTCTTGAACTGATTGAGCAAGCTTCTGAACGTTCGCATTGTAACTTTGCAACTCTGCAACATGTGTTCTCTCTTTTGCGTCCAGTTTTCCCTGGAGCTCAGCAATTGCGGCGACTTTGGACTCTAGATCCTTTCTGAGCTGGGCTGTCTCTGTGTTTGACACTTCCAATCGGCGTATTGTGTCTTCGCTCTCATCTTGAGCTGCATCGAGAGCAACCAGGTTTGTCTCGAGCTCTTGGATCTGGTCCGCTTGCCTTTCGGTAGTCTCTCTCAACACTGTAATCTGCTTCATGTGTCCTTCGCATTCAACTTCTTTCCTCCTGTAAAGCGTCGACACCATGCCGTTTTCTTCAGCCTTTTCTGCCAGCTGTTTACTCAACGACTCGAGTTGGTTGTCCAGCCGTTGCCAAATCTTCCGCATGTGGAGCTCAAGATCCGTCGAAAACTGGCTGGTTGTCTCCCTAGCTGCATTTCGCGACTCTAGGATGTCATCAAGCTTTGACGTGACGCTTCTCAACTTAGACACGAATGCAAAGAACGGTCTGCTATGGAGATGCTCACCTGCGCAACGATTCGTCTTGGGTCTGCCGAATGCTAGTCAATACGTCTGGCTGTCCGGACATCAAGTGCAAAAGTGTCTCAAGGCGTCTGGCCATTGCATCAAGTCTATCAGTACGACATTAGCCACCGATTGCAATGGTTTGAGTGTAACCGCGTACCTGTTCCGAAGCTCTTCTGCCGACTTCTGATGCTCCTCCTCTGCTCTTGCCTGTTGCTCCCCGAGTTTTTCCAGAATCTCCTTGCCCTGGACAGCGAGCGTCTCGAACCCGCTTGAAGTAGCCTGAAGATTTTGTAGTTTTTCAGACAAGACACGAACAGACTCTCGTTCGTAGCTGAGCTCCCTCTCCTTTTCCTCAACTTGTTGAGTCAAGGCCTCTATCCTTCCGTACACTGGGCAAAGATGTTAGGTTTCCTTACATGTCTGAGAGGATCTAGCACTTACACTGCAATGCTTCACTCTTGTTTTGAGCGATAGCCTGGCGAACTCTCTCCATCATCTGCTCCCTAATTACTTCGGCTTTTCGAACAACCATCTCCGTCTCAATGTTTTGAGACTTCTCCATTGCCCGCAGCTGCTCGATTGCTTCTTCCCATTGTTTCTTTGAGCGAGTGTACAAATCCTGCTGTTCTTGGATGGCAGAGTTAAGGTGTGTTTTGCACGCGCGGTACTTCTCTTCAAGCCGTTGGGCTCGATCCTCGGACGTCCTCAATTTGGCTTCGGTATTTTCCAGCTCGTTCGCCATCTGTTTTTTGGAGTCTTGCAGAAGCTTGATCTCGTTGGTCTGGGCATCGAGTTGAGAGATCTGCTGAGAAATGACCCCGGATTCATCAGCAAGATCTCGCTTGAGTCGTTTTATGTACTTGTGGTACTTCAGCTTCTGCTCTTCAAGCGCGGCGCTCTGCTGTTGCGTAAACTGGTTGATGGCCCCGGCTATTCCAGTTGTAAACTCGTGACTGATATTGACTCTCCGCTGCCGTACCACCGAACCGGATGCGAGTGAATCGCATCTAGACCTGTCCGTGCTGTCAGTATTGATACGAAGATTGTAAAGCTCAAAATAACCGACCTCGGTTTAGACACATTGGAACTCCGGGACTCTGGGCGAGCCCGGTAAACTGGTCTGGCCGGCCTAGCATATTCCGTGTCCCTCACTGGCCGATTTACCATGCGATCCCGATCTCGATCCGTTGATTCCCTCGCGAAGTGTTGAAAGCTTTTGATTTGTGGCAGAGAATGATGGTGACGTCCGCAGTCTCTTTCCTTCTCAGTTGTGTGATGCTCGGACTTTGCTGTATGTGGAGAGGTATCGGGTTCTGGATTCAATGACACTCTATTCGTACTTGCGGAAATTGAAGCCAGGGCCTTCGTTTCCATCTTGCCTAACACGGTGACAGACTGATCCTCAGTGTGGCTTGATCGAGCTTGGGTGGATGGTGATGGTTTTCTTGGAGACGCGTCCGGGAAAGGGGGCGATCCAGTTGTTCGCGAGAAGTTCCTCGCCGCAGCAGCTCCATCGGGTTTGTCGTTGCTGTTCTTTGTGACACCATGGTCTGTTGTCAGGGGCTGTGTTTGGGATCGGTCCGAGGGATGAAGCGGCCGAAATTCGGTGTTAGGGGCATTCTCAGCCAACCCGCCACCCAGGGAAGCCAACTGAGGTCGGGAGCTATGAAGCTCTCGAGATGGGCGGGATGGAATACTGTTTTCTGAATTGTGTTGTTGGTGATCAGGGGCTTGTGTTCCTGGGATTTTTGTGAAGAAGCCAGGTGCAAATTGTACTGCCGGGCCATATTCGTACCCCTTCTCCAAGTCCAAAGATCTGAAAAGACTTTGAGGTCTCTCCAGGAGCATGAGTTCATTGGAAGTGTCGAGACTGCTTGCTGACCTTTGGGATATGTCATGATGGCTGTGTCCGTTTCTTTTTGGAGCGGGCGGCGAAGTATGCAGCGGTTCTTGCTCTTTAAATGGGACTTCTGGGCATACACTCTGATGCATTATATCTTTTGCACGGCCGTCGAGGCTTTCTGTGAGAGAATTTTGACCTTTGGAACCAGATGTCTGGGGTTGCGTGGGTGAGGAGTACACCATGGCTGTTGTCGGCGAGGATCTACGCTCGCCGCAGACGCTAGCTTTGCTGATGCGGAACGAGGAAAATAGCTGAAAGACCTCCCTGAATATCAATAAGAAAATGGACAAATACCTGCCAAAAGAAAAAGGCTATGGCCCTCGGCGTGCAGGTTCTGCGTTGGAAAAACCCCAGTAGCTCTCCTGGGAGAAATGCCAGCATTGAAGTCTACTGGTTTGTGCCAATAGAAGCTGTAAATTGGGAGAATTTGTCGGGGTTGTTAGCCACCAAGGCTGCCGCGCCTTCCCAGTCAAGCCCCCGTGCTGAGAACAGGACTCGCGCCTCCCTCGGTTCCCGCTCAACGCCTTTGGGAGGAGCTGACGTGGAATGACACAGTTGGCATTCGTTGTGGGACTGAGCCGGGCCCGAGTCCTTTGATAATGAATCTATTACCTACTAGGTACCTAGGTACGCTAGGTACTTATATTGTGCACTTGATCTAAATTTCATCCGTCAGAGACGTTCAAGTCGTGAGTAATGATAGTCTTCCCTCACTCGAGGGTCTCCATCACCTCGTTAGGCGCTTCATCATTCTACAAATATTGACAGCCTACCTACTCCAGTGCTTGTTGTTACAACCGCGACTGGAGACTGCTTTGTAAAGTATCTTAGTGTCTCTCTTCGGCTAATTATTGGGGTCTTATCAGGATCCAGGCCAACATCATGACCTGAAAAACGGGTTTCTGAGGGTAGATAGAGAGAGGTGGCTTTGCAAGGAGATAATATGCCCTCCTTTTCCCTGCCGGGCACACATGGTCCCGTCTGCTATAACACTTGCCGAGGTCTTTGCACTTCCGAGAACGACTGGGAAGCAGTCGTCACAATGAGTGTGGAGGCGGGTGCTACTCAGGTTAGGGTTCTGGCCGGCTTCCCGCTCTTTCCCTTCCTGGCAATATAGCTGGAAAGTTACTGAGCTTTTCCCAACACAAAAAAGAAGCGCTGGTGGTCGAGCGGTAGCATCATGCTATCGTAAAAACCATTCAGGATTTCAGAGGCTAACAGTTCGAGTCATAGATCAAACGGCCGCCACGGCGGAAATTTCGCCTCGGCCACCTACTCAGAGCCGCGTGAGGCTTCTGAGGCATGGGGCAGATCATGAAGATCATACCCCTTCCCGCACCGTTCCCTTTCAGTACCGCGTGAGGTCTTTGAAACGGGCATCGGTAAGGGGCCGCCCACGTCTGTCTAAACGCAGACTGTGCGGCAGAATAAAGGTCCATCCCCGGATGGTTCTAAACGGAATCCCGACCCTATCCACGGGTCAATTGGGAAAAGACGGCCACCAGCACTCACATAGTTGGAGCAGGACTCGACAATACCAATCATCACACAACAACAGCAACCACGGCCTACTTGGCAGCACCCAAACTGCAGAGGCAGGTCATGGTTGGTAAGTAAATCTCCCCCTTAAAACTCCTATACCACCAGCGCTTCTCAATTTTTTTTGGACCGTGTCCTTTCATAGATAGGTTCAATCAACATCTTATATCACAATCTTTCCCTGTACGATGTTTTGTCATTTCCAATATAAGTGGTAAGCGCTAGATGAATTGGTTCTTATATGTTATGAGCATCTTCTTTCCCTTAGACTTTTCGCTTAAACCCTGTCAAATAAGTATTTCATTTTTATTTGACTTTATGCTCAACGTGATTTATAATTGCGAGCCTAACAAATTATCTTCAACACAAGAAAAAGCGCTGGTGGCCGAGTGGTAGTGTTATGCACGCTCCCATTAAGCCCGTCTCTGAGTTGAGCTTGTAAGGCTGACAGTTCGATTCTGACGCAGATCATCTTGTTGCTTCAATTTCGAGGCTGCAAGTACACAGTGCTAATAGGCTGCGTGAGGCTCTATCAGCATTGCTTTCGCCCCTTCTCGGGTCTCGGAGGCGTGTATCCAAGTGTGAAGGCTTGAATGCTGACTCGGCATGTCAACACCAATCGGGTTGACCTGTCGAGATGCGTAACCTAGGGATTAAATAAATAAATGTCTAGGTGCGTGGCTGTCGTCACTGACAGACAAACTGATCAGGGACTACAGATAAGCACCTCTCCCAAGTACTCTACAAAGTGGACTTGGGAGGGGTGTCAGCAATCGCAGTGCAGTGCGTGAACTGCAATGCGGTAAGTAAACATCTCCTCTTACACCTCCTACACCTCCGGCACCAGCGCTTCCTTCAATTTTTGCAGCCTTCCATTTCCTCTTTGTAATGAATTATCTTCAAGTCCCAAGTCATGTTGCAGTCAGCGGATCTGCAACCAAATTCCGTGGTTCAACACTCCGTTATGTATGTACATATCACAGTACTCATCGTAAGTCACTGCGTACATACACCGCGAATTGAGATCAGCCCACCAAATCCGATCCGGCCGCCTGCCCGTCATGCAAGATACACATCTGCGGCCGCGGCCGCGCCAGCTGTGCCTGAACGGCGCGTACTGCGTACTGCGTATCCCGCTCACCTCCTCAACGGCCCACCCCAAGACACCAGGCACCGCAAGATCCCTACTACTGGTATGTATATAGGTGGACAGGACGGAGGAGTGTGCTACATACGTAGGCAAAGAAAAAGATGTAAACGGAAGCTCCAATGTGACGCAACGTGCCCATTCCCAAACTCCCTACCTTATCACCTTATCCTGTGGCACCCCGAGCCGCCGCCAAGTCGCGTCCCCCGCGTCCAATTGGCCACGCCTTTTCCCTGCCCCTTGCACATCTAGTCTTGGCATCGCGAGCGGGACAGGGGGGCAGGGGGTGTTTTCTCAATAACCCCTGGCCGGTTGCTGCGTGCCACCACATGGGCGGGCGCTTGCGAGATCACAGAGGGCGCCAATGAGATGCGCGGACGGGCGGACAGCGATGGAAAGGTGATGAGGCGCCGGGTCTCATCGACTCTTTTCCTTTACTACACGCCTGGCCTGGCCAGGTGGCCAGGGGGGGGGAAAAGACCCAATGGCAAATGCAGTCAGTGTGCTTCAAGTGCCGAGAGGGTGACGGGGTGCATTGCACAACAAGCGAACCGAACCGGGATAGGTTTATCACAGATTTTCGTTGCCTGTACCAGAAAGAGGTTGTCACGCTCGCACGACACCGCGGGGTCGGTGATATGGAGTCTGCTATAGGAGGAGCAAAAGGTGGAGAGGGATGGATCTCTTGGTCTCTGGTCCGTTCCATGTACATACATACGCTAGAGTTTGGTGTTTGACCAGTCGCCTGCCTCCTCTTGGCCTGGGTTCTTGGGCCTTGACACGAGTGGTCCGTACTACCTATGGATGTATATACTCGCCCGTCACACCCCAGCGGCAAAGCACAACGCTTTTCTTTCCTTTCCCCATTTCCCGGCTCCTTTTTGATTCTCCATACCCACGCCGCAGCTGGTCCCGCGGTCATTCGGTTTGTCGTACCACCCGGTTTTGGACTCGACTCGAATTTGTCTCTGGAGACGAACATCAAAAACAAACAAACCGACCGATACGCCCAAAGTTAGAACAAGAATATGGCGGACACCGAAACCTTCCCGCTTGAGGCAGACGGCCATGATGCCGGCGGAACAATCGACGGCAGCACCGCTGGTGCGGCAGGCCCTTCGACTGGCGGGGTGGTCCTCTCCCAAGGCGCCATGATCGCCATCGTCGTTGTAGTTGTCGTGGTCGCCGTCTTTGGCAGTAAGTGCAATTCGGACCACCGCCAACTCCTCTTCTCCACCGCTCCCAAAGTCTAACCGCTCCTTCCCGCAGTCGCCAGCTCAGTCCTCTTCTTCGTCGCCAAAAAGCGCGAGTGGACAGTCAAGGAAACACTGCGGAGGTCAGCAAGGAAGGTCGTCACAGCCCTGACGCCGAGGCGATCCGAGTTCCCCAAGTCAGTCAAGGAATCAACTGGGCGGGGCAGATCGGACGATGTGCCACCGACACCTAGGATCAAACCCGAGTACCTCGATCTGGAGAAGGGGCTCGACAAGCCCAAGAAGAAGCGTGCAAACTTTGGCCGGAAGTGAGGTGCCAGAGTAATGGATATGGATCGAGTGGGCGGGGTGGATGGTCGGACTGGGGGCAACGCAGTTGGCTGCGAGGGTGGCCGGGATCGGATGAAAACTCTGGATCGGTGGCCAATGAGTTGATTCACGAAGGAAATGAACTCCTGGATACCATAAACTTGATTGTACAATATAGGGTCTGAACGGAAGCAGAGGAGGTGTCTATAATCGTCGGAAGGTGTTGGTGCTGGCGCTCCTCCTGTCTTGGCGCCTGCTCGGCGCCGGCGCTGGTTCTGGTTGCGGCTTGTTCTTCCTCTTAGATTCTGGTACAAATGTAACTTGTTGTTCTCCAACGACCTCGCTTGTCCGAACCTTCGCGGCGCGTGTTTGTTTCTGAGCCCTCGAGCCGATTGCCGTATCCCTGATCTTGCCGCCCCGGGCTGTCGACGAAGATATTTGCATAACCACCTCGTCCTTCGGTTTCCTTGGGTTGCTCTCGGCCTCCGAGCCACTCTCTTCGTCGCTCGAGTTGGCGGCAAACCGGATGTCTTTGTCCGGAACGCCTTCCACTTGCGTGCTCGGGTTGAGAGCTCGGAACTCGTAGCTATTCTCGTCCACTTTGAAGTCCTCATCCTCAAAGATCTTGCCGAAGCGAGAGTCCCCGAGAACGCCGGCTTCGGTGTCCACCTTCGCTCTCTTCTCCTGTCGTTGCAGTATCTTGTCGGCCAGCTTTTGGTTGACCTTGACCTTCTTGACGCCTCTGATACGGCTCGAGCGCTCCTTTTCGACCTTCTCCTTGATTCTCTTGGCCCGCTCTTCTTCCCAGATGTAGGGGTTGGCAATGAGGCGAGCCTGGTCATACAGCTTGGCAGCAACGAAGTAACCGTGCATGTACGGCCGGAGGAGGTTGGTCTTTCCGATGAGATGGTCCAAGCTGAGAGACTTGAGCTCGGGTTTTGTGAGGAATTTGTAGTTGTCGTATGTCTCGGTCTGCGTTTCGTCTTCCATTTCGTGGACCAAGTTGTCCAGGAAGTGGCACCATTTTGGGGCAAGGCCTAAGTTTGGAATGAAGAAGCAGTGCATGTGTTTACCCTAATTTGTCATGTCAGAAAGCCATGTTTCAAAGTACGGCCGATAAGTCGTTGAAAAACGTACCTCATTTGCTGTCAAGATCATGCCGGAGTCTGGAACATGGGTGACATGGTTGAGGTCGACCAACGGTTCAACCGATGTCCAAAGATCGCCGGTCTGCTCGTCCCAAATCTTGATGATACGCTTGTCGGCCGAGAGGAGCTTGCGCTCCTCAGTAGGCGTCTTCAGATGAATTAGGTTCTTGATGGGAAGCCCCATGCCCTGATCCTTCTTCATAAGTGGACGCGGGTTTCGTAAGTCGAAGACGCGGATCTGACCGGTGCTCGTCCCAAGAGCCAGGGATAGCCCGTCATTGCTGTAGTCCAACGCGGTAACTTCGCCATCGTGGCCTCCAAGAACAGCGACTCTCCCTTTGCTCCGTGGGTCGTAGAATTCGACCGTGCTGACCGATGTACCGAAAGCACAGAGCCCGTGTGTCTTCTCCGCCACCGCCGCGACGTTGACCGCTCCCACATGTATGCCGCCCTGCAAGCCGCCCCCGGCGTTGTCGTCACCCACATCAATCTGCCAAGGGCGAAGGAATTGCCCCCTCTCCAGATCCAGCCGGAAGACCTCGCCAAGCCCAGACCCATCTGAGCTCAACCCGACGGCGGGGATAAGTACTTCGGTGCTTTGGCGCAGATATGCCAAATCTCGACCGAACCTGGGAAGCCTAACCTCGTAGTGACACCCCATTGGCGTGTGGAACTCTAGCGATCGGTCGTTTTGCAGGTGCAAACTCTTGGTGTAGTCGGAGCCGAGTAGGAGGAATGTCGTGTTCTCGGACTTGGTGTGACGGGCGAAGGACAGAGACAGCTCCTGAGTTGAATGGACGTGAAACTGGGGTTTGTACGTCCCCGTGCTCATGATCCAGTTGCCATCCTCGCTCACTCGGACGCAGTTGCTTGCTGTTCAAACCAGTGTTAGAGGGGTATTGTGCCCGAATCAGAAGGTGATGCAACTTGCCCTCCTCAAACTCGAATTCCTGTAACAGCTCAAAGTTGTTGAGATTCTCGGCATCGTATTTGGAGGATCTCTTCCTGCGGCGCGCAAGCCAGTCCGGCAGCGGCCTAGCCGTCGAGGGCCCCGCGACGGTATATCTGTGAGAGGCGCATGTCCATTAGCGTCTCGAATTACTGCGGTGGTCCCTGAAGACCATTGCTGACACAAAATCCATCAAAAATCGGTGCTTACACGGGAACCGTCCCAGGATTTGTCAACTTCATGGTGGATGCTGATGCCGCGGGGACAGGAAATCTCAGAGGCGCAATGCTGCAAGCTCTGGGTGTCTGGGGCAGAAAACCAAAAAGTTTGACCGCCCGTCTGGAACGGGAAGGCGGGGAGAAAGTCCGGGCTGGAACGGACCCTGGACCCGCTGCAAGTTTTAGTGCCGGGAAAGTCCGCCGTGCGGCGAGGCTTGTGTGTCTGTCTGAACCAGTGATTCGAGGCGAAGTGACAGCAGAATCGTCTGCCTGTGTAATCTGTACGTACAATTTCTTCGTGCCTGCAATTTGTTTCGTCCTCCCTTTGCATACATATCTGTAGCCAACAGTCAAGCAGCGTGATTAACATCAATCTTACCAAAAACATGTTGGGATTAGTCAAAGGCCACCTGTGCGATTTTACATTGCTTTTCTTTGGTAGTAGATGTAATTACACAGCAGTCCCTTACACTTGACAGGCGGAACCCCATGTGCCACCCTTGTCGTGGGGACCTTGGCGTTCCCAAACCCGCGCTAACTCGCTGGGACCGCGTGCACTTGTGGCATCCGAATCGACGACGTAAGAAGTGCCTGAAGTTGCACCAGCCATCCCCTGACAACGAGCTCGCTTGTTTTTCGCATCATCGCCACGAGTCGTCCATTGCCGCTATCACAACCTGTGCGCGCCGAATCGAACAGCGTCCTCCCTGTCCCACGAATTGGTACCCGTACCTCGCTGAGCGCCTCGCACCGACCCGACCACCATCGAGACTTGCGGCCGAGTCCTTAACTACTGTACTTACTGTGTAGCCCCGACAGCTTGGATGTCTCTGACCCCAAGCTGCCCGTGATTTGTGGAAGCTTTGCTCGGTTCTGCTTGTGCCGCCCGCTGCCATGGAGCTCGGCAGCCTGGCGCATAGAGCACGAAACCTTCAAGCCAAACATTCCCCTGCCGCCGGGAAGAGCTCTTCTCTTTCGTCCGGGCCTTGGTAGTCGCCGCATTCCGTCCGTATGCCCCGGTTTCTCGTCCAACCCCGCCTTCGACCCTCGGCCTCGGTGGATGACCGTCCGATTCCCGCGCCTACGCCTCGCGCGCCATCTTGTCCGATATGGACGCCGGGGAATATGAGACGAACACTCTGTTGATTGTAAGACCACGCCGGGGCGCGCCTGTCACTATCCTTCTCTGGCTTGGTATTGGCGCTAACAAAAACTGCACACAGAGCAACCTGTCGGCCATCTCCTTCCGCATCTACGAGCCCATCGCCTCCCAATCTTCGACCTACACGTTTAACGCCTCCGATGTCGAGGACGCCCTCCGCAGCGATGGCCACCTGGTCTACATGGACGCCGTCCGCCGCGGGATATGGTGTTTTTACCTCTCGTCTGGTGTACCCACGGGTACGGCTCAACCCGAAAGGCTTGGTCTTCATGCAAGGATGGAGGTCTGCGGCTACCCCCTCGGTCTTGTTGGAGAGAGGAGTTTGGAGCCTCTGGGGCTTCTCAAGAATAGACCGCCAGGGGTCAACACGATCAACACGCCAAGCAGCTCATCATCCACCGGCTCTGCTCTGGATATGAATACGAGAAGCGCGCAACCCTTCAACTTCCCCCCTACCCCGGCGGCCGTGGACGGCAAGGGTGCATCTGCCCCAGTAGGCGATGTCAAGGGATACGGGTCGGTCCCCGCGCGGGACATCCACGAATTCTTCATCACAGCAGTCTTGTCATCCCTCACGACATACTTCTGCCGCACCACTGGCGCCATCCTGCTGAATCGTCGCTCCGCCTTATTGCCCTCTCAGGCATTCGACTCTGGTGATGCCGATTGGAGCCAGCCATCGCGAAGCTCGGCGCTCGCCACGTTTCGCACCTACCTCACCACAACGGGATCGCTTGTTATCTCTCTCCATGTGTCCGTGCTCCAGGGCCTAGTGTCTTCTGCTGACGTCTTACGGTCGAGCTTCCTACACGCTGGGCCTACCGTCCTTGCTGCGCCTTTTGGAACGTTTGGGACTCTGCAAGGTGTCATTGATACCGAGATCCAGGGAGCCGACGCCGGGTTCGGACAATCACCCGCCGACACCCATGTCGGCCGACTGAGGACAGACCACACCGACAGGTTTCTTCAGTGGAAAACAACATGCTGCAAGCTACTTCAAATGCGTGGTATGTCGCCGTCGTTGTTGGACGGCAGTTATTGGCTGAACATACACTTCCTTCAAAGGAAACCATATGAGCAGAGGGCCGACGGGAAACGAACACCTCTTGTTGGCTCGGGCCCGACTGCGCCATGGCCGGCCGTCCTCTGCTTCCGCAAACCTAAAATCGAAACAATGTTGGACATGCCGTTCCAAAAAGCCTTGTCCGGCACGGGCGCTGATCACTTGGACCCATTAAACAAGGCGAAGGCGTGGTGCCAAGGGGTCTCCGAAAGGGAAGATGGCGTCGCTCGAAGGAAGAGAGAGAGAGACGCAACAATGGCGCGTGAGCATGCCGATGCCGACGTGAGAAGCCATCCTCAGGCTAATGGCTACTCGCCCGTGGCCTTTTGGCGCAGCTCGACCAACGCTGGGCCACCGCCAACCTCAGGGACCATGTACCCAACTCCCCCGGATGCAGTGCAGCCGTCAGGAGTTACGCCTTCGTTCGATGGCGGCGTGGTCCAGAGCCCGCCCGCTCAACCCACTGCAAATGCTCCCAGCGACCCCCATCCAGCAACACGACAGGATGTCCCGGCTCCGGAGAGCTTCAACGTCGAGCAGACAACGGCCAACTTCGCCGACGACAATCTATTTGGCGATCTCGGGGAAGATATGTTTGAAGGCAACGAGCTCACCGACGCCGACTTCAACTTCTTCGATGAGCAACCGGTCGCTGGCGACATGGATCTATCCGGGCTCCCAGATATGGGGCCCTCCGCAATGGGGATGCAGGAGGACAGTGGCCACCAGTTCGAAGAACCTGTGCATCTTCCCTCCGGCATGGAGGACGAGATGGATACAGGTCCGGTTTCGCCCCAATTCACCAAGCCCGAGTTGAGGCACGCTCGCAGCACATTAGCCGAGGAGAGTCGGCAACAAACTAATATGGAAGCCTTTAATCGTAATTCTGCAATCGGGATCAAGAGAAATCCGAGCCCCTTCAACTCCGAAACCGTCTTCAAACGGATCCGGGCGTCAATCCGCCCGCCGTCGTTAAAGCTCTCCGCACAGAGAAGCCCTGGCCGTCGCCGCAGCCTCTTTGAGAAGGTGGATTTTGATCCGGCATTGTCACTCGCGAATAAGAAGTACGAAGATAGAGGGCCGTTTGACTACCACTCGTCCGCCCTGAAAGATAAGGGGAGCAAGGCCGTCGGAAACGGAGGCACCCTTACTGCTGGCAGAATATTGGGATCCGCAAGACAGCGCAGAAATCTCAAGGAACTCCCGCACGATATTGGATCCATCTTGGCCAAAATGGCCAGTGGTACCACCAGCAACCCAGGGCAAAGGGATGAAGCCCGCTCAGAGTCGGATGACAGCGGCTGGTCTTCGTCAGATGAGGGTGCAAGCGACCCTGCAGGGCGGGCCTCGTCCCCAGCCAAGTCAAGCGTGGTACGAAGGCGCCGGGAAGACGATGTCATATCCATGGCAGCCTCTTTTAAGGAGTTGGACAACATATCGGTTGACTCTCCAGGGTACGGGCCGCCTGATCTGTCACGGCTATCAAACTCGGAGATCCCTGAATTTTCCATCTCTAAATATTTCGCGGACCCAGAGCGCGTGCCAGTTCGGATATCTACCTCCGACGAGGCCTTCATTACGGTGGCACAGATTCTTACCGAGCAAGCAGCAAGCGGCTTTCTCAAGTTGGCTCCGCAGCGTCCAAGTTCCGAGATTCAGGATATGCGCCGAGGCTTGGTCAAAGCCATCCGCTACTCGCTCCGGGGCTTGCAGAAGGCTCTGCCGCGGCTGTTGGAAGGGGCGGTTGGATGTCAACTTCGACCCTTCACAGAAGTCCAGGATGTCCCTTTACTTGTGCAGCCCAACGGGCGTGTGCAAGTAAGACCCAACGAATTCCCAAAACCCAGCATTTTCCCGATCCCTGCGCCTCATGTCGAGCTGCGACGCAACGACGGCCAGCTGTCAGTGCTACCGTCTGCCGTTTCCTTTTGGGACACGTTGGGCCTTGGGCCGGTGCAGGGGCCGAAGGGCGTCGTTGCCGTGTGCATTTTCCCCCAAGTCGAGGGCATGCGAGAGAATGCATCTGCCTTTTTGGACCGAGTCCAAAGCACCTACGAGTCTCTGCGGCTGGGTGCTTTTGAGAGGCTCCCGACGATTGGCAGCATCGCGGACAGCCTTGTTTTGCTTCCGACTGATCATGACATTGTGTCTCCAGGATTAAACCCGCCCGGGGCCCGATCAGCCTACACTGACCAGATGGCGAACCTTGGTATGTCGCTTGCCGGCTTGTCCATGACCGAAAAGAACTTTGTCGTCTACCTTGCGTACACGCCCGAGAATCCCAGTTCAATCGTCGATTGTTGCTCTGCATTCCAAGAGCTCTTTGAGCAATACAAGCGGTGCATGACGGATCGGAAGAAACCCATCACCAACGAATTGGTGTTACAACTTGTTCCGCTCGATGCTGTTGCCTCGGAGACGTCGCTCGTCGTCCTGTCGCCGTCCGAGTGCTTCAAGCTATGCTTGGAGACGTACGATCGCTGCACGCTGTTCGGCGGCCCCATGCCCTCGCCAGCCATTATGCTTGAACGAGCGCTGCCTAGAGGTATCGACTTCAAGCTCGCCGCCACGCCGTCGCCGAACACCCTACGAGAGAACTCTTGCATCCACGTTGCCTACGCACGAAGCGTGGACGAGCGCTGGGTCACTGCCGCGTGGACAGACAACAGAGGCAGCACTCAGTCGATGGCCTCGTACTGCCTCGGCCGGCGAGGCAAACCCCTGTCAAGGCAGCTCGGCGAGGTCATCCACGAGATCTGGGAGACGACTCACGATCTCATCTCGACCTGCAAAGTCCACTGGCGGGTCATCGTCACCAAGTGTGGCCCCATGGAGCAGCAAGAAATGGACTGCTGGACAAGCATGGCCCAAGCCGAAACCCGCAGCACCGTCAGCCTAGTCCTCCTCACGGTCGACACGGACCCATCCCTCCAACTCATCCCGCCCGCCGCTACAATCCCCTTATCCGCCCCCTCCATGTTCTACACCACCCCCGCCTCCACCCCACAGCCCCTATCCGTCCTCTCACCAGACCAGTCTGGGAACAACCCGTCCACACCCATGGGCACCTCAGGCCCCTCGTTCGGCGCCACGACGCCAGGCGGCGGCGACTCGTCTTCTTCCCAACAACAACAACAACCAAACCCCAACCAACCCGATTCGGACGGAGGCGACACCACCCTGGTGGACACGACCGAAACCACCTGGGGCGTGGTTGTGTCGCACCGACTCAACAACTCGGCGTCCCTCACGGACCTCAACCCGGCGCTCGCGAGCGGGTACCTGGTCAAGCGGGCGGGGCCGCGGCAGGAGGACGCGCCGGTGGCGGTGGAGGTGAATGTGGTATACAGCGACAATGCCCGAGCCATGTATGATGTCCTGCTGCGGGAGATGCTGACGTATTTCCGGGGTTTGGGGACGCTGGCGAGGGCCAGGGGGGTGGTGGAGCGTGACGTGGATGCGAGGCCGTGGCATGTCGCAGTTGTTGAGAAGGCTGCTAGGGCTTTGTATCTTTTGATGTGACGATGTGAGGTAAAAGATGGGGGTGGGGAGGGGGGGGGAGGGGGAGGATGGGTTTGTTTTCTTTTGTTGTGTTGTGTTTATCTTGTGTGCTTGTCTGGTGTTGTGGCGCGTGCTGGGGTAATTTTTTGTGTGTTGGCGACGAGCCTGTTGCATTGTCTGGCTGGCTGCATCTCTGGAATACCTACAGGAAGGAAACCTTCATGCATATCTATTTACCTTATCGTCGTCCAGTTGACGGGCGGCCATATCGTTGTCGTAAATCGTTTGGCTGTGCCGTGGCCCGGTCTATTGATTCCCCCAATCTGGTCTATCGTCTGCCATGTCTATCAACTGTCATTAAAATCGTTTCTATCTAGGCACGCCCAGCCCGGAAATTGACTCCCGCCCTCTACTCTACTCGTTCCAAAACCCCGGAAACAGATACTCAATCCGCTTCATCGCCTCAGGGTCCCGCCCGGCGGGCTTGGTCATGAACTTGACTGCACCCTGCGCGCTTCCCGCCCACTTCTTGGCCAGCACCAACTCGCTATTCTCCTGCTTGCACAGCTCATCCAGCACGGCGCCGACCAAATGCCTCGCGTTCTCGCTGTTCGCCGCCATGTACTTCATCACCATCGCCACGTCCACATCCTCACCCACGTGCCAGCAGTCGTAGTCGGTCGCCATGCAAATCATCTGATACGCCAGCTCCGCCTCCCGCGCCAGCTTCGCCTCGGGCAGCGCGCTCATGTTGATCACGCTCCCGCCCCACGCCCGGTACATGTGGCTCTCGGCGCGGGTGCTGAACTGCGGGCCCTCCATGCACACCACCGTGCCCGCGCCATGCAGCGTCACGCCCTCGCCCTGCATGGCCGCCGCGCACCGCTGCACCACGCCCGCCAGGCCGGCGTCGAAGGGATCCGCGAACCCCACGTGCCCCACCACGCCGCCCTCGAAAAAGGTAAACGGCCGGAGCCCCTTGGTCCGGTCGATGATCTGGTCGGGCACGACAAAGTCCATCGGCTTGATCTCCTCGCGCAGGGAGCCGACGGCGGAGAAGGCGATGACGGCGCGCACGCCGAGGGCGCGCAGGGCGGCGATGTTGGCGCGGGCGGGCACTTCGTGCGGCGCGAGCTGGTGGTGCAGGCCGTGCCGGGCGAGGAAGGCGACGGGGACGCCGGCGTGCTCGAGGATGAGGATGGGCGAGGAGGGACTGCCCCAGGGCGTGGTCGGGGCGAGCGCCGCGACCGGGTGGTAGCCTGGTAGGGAGGACAGGCCGGTGCCGCCTATTACGGCTATGTGCACCGGTCCTGGGCGGAAGAAGGGAGAGAGAGGAGGTTAGTATTTGTTCGCCGGGGAGGAGAGAGAGGGGGCATACTGTCAAAGTGCGAGGGGAGAGACGAAATGTCGACGGTCATGGCTGGAGAGGGCGATCTGCGGTAGGCAATTTCGCGGGTCTGGTGGTTTGGTTGGTTGGTTGGATGGATGGATGGATGGATCGTATGTGTTTGGGAACACGATGCTCTTGGGGTTCGAGGTAGTGTTACTACCTATGTAGTGTCTCGAGGGATTATCGCTCTTTTATTATTCAGCAACTTGGTGCAAGTTCCCACCCCCCCCCCCCCCCCGGGCCATCGCTGTCGCAATTTTTGGAGGGGGCTGACGGGCAATTTTTACCCCGCCGTTGCGACGACGTCGATTATGGAGGGGTCAATCCTGGTCCGGCAGGGGTTTTGATGAGCTCACTAGGGTCGGATGCAGTTAGACTGGCTCGGACTGCATGCGAAAGCCACCCCAAGTTTAAACTTTGGTTGCGAAACTGGCCCCTAAAACACCAAAATCTAACAACAAAAACCACAGAGTCGTGAAATCCACCGCATGGTGACAAAATAACAACAAAACTGCCACTGCATCACATAATAAAGAGCAGATTCCGCCCTCAGCATCCGGCCATTTCATAACGGAACCTCCTCTTTACACATCGTTACCCGGTTGTTTACCGACGTTGGGCGTGTTCAAGGACCCGTCTGCAACACCTGCGGTACTGCATTAGACAGAGCAGCTGCCACCGAGAAAGCCCAGCGCTTTAGCCGTCAGACGGGGAAAATAGCCCAGGTAGATGGTTGCGATGGCGTCTACCGCACTGCCCGCCGAGATGGCACCTCCGGAGACGGCAGATGGCCGACGCCCACTGAGCATCGAGGAGCTCTGCTTCACATCGGGCATGAGCTGCTTCGAGGGCTGGCTGAAACTCGACCCGGCCATTGGGCCACGCACTATGGCATATGTCACCAAGTTCATTTCAAGGACGCTAGAAAAGACGCACAACCTAAAAGACGTCAGGTGAGACGAGCCCGCTGCTCTCTTCGTAGTTTCGGATCTGACCGTCCCGCCAGGGAAACCTTGTCCAAGAGTGTTGAGGTCTGGATATGGCTTACCAGGGACTTTGCTGCCGCCATTCCCAGTTTGACCACGCGGTCCATCGGTCCCCTTACAAGTCTCAACGACCCGGATAAAGGCGTCACCCCCCAGGAAAGCACGGCCCTCATCACCAAGAACTACCCCTCGCTGAAGGAGGATTTGCAGCTGCTCATCAAACTCATGCACATTGCTAGGAATTTGCTGGTTGTGCCCGAGCCCGAGATTCCACAGGATCTGTGTGCTGCTGCCCAATTCGACCAGATGCTGTATCAGACCATCATCCTCTGCATCAACGTCACGAGCAAGGCGTATGATGGCGATGTCCTTGAGGAGGCTGCCAGGCTTAAGCTGAGCGAGATCACAGAGTTATGTATGTTGTCTTTTCTCGCCGTCTCTTGTGTTTCTCCCTCTGACTCGTTCCTAGATAAGAAACTACTCGTCACATGTCTTCAGCAGGCCCATAACTGGGTTGCCAAGAATGATCGCAACAAGATGACATTCTGGTCTACCGTGCTGTTTGAGGAAGACGGTCTCTCGGACGAATCCGACGGCAATGTCTACGGAGAGTTCCGCCCGGATATCGCCAAGGTCGAGGTCCAGAACTGGGTTGAGCGGAATTCGCGCTTCTGTGACAAAGCCCGGCAGCTACTCAAAGAGTACGAAGAGAACTTGGCAAGCAAAGGACTTCCCCCTGGTCACCTGCCTCCCATTACTCCGCTGGCCTGGAACTGGCTCCCCGACGGCACAGTGCGTGTGCGCGCAGACGACATCCACGACGACTCTAGAATCATCCCACAGTGGAAAGAAGACGAGCCTGACAAGTTCGAGCAAGACAAAGCCTACGGTCGCGTGTCGAGAGAAGTCGATACTTGGTGGCTCAAGATCCGAGATCCCAATCACGACGAGTGGGTCGTCCCCATGCCCACCGTCGAGTTTGCCCAGCAGCGGACAGAGAACTGCAAGGCCAACCTCGTCAACCGATACGCTCATTCTTATCGCACTGCGGAACACGAGGGCTCTGTTCACTCCGCAGAGGGTGCTCCGTTGCCGGAAGGTACTGCGGACCAAGAAGGAAAAGACGGCGGGCATTATGCCCACGATTACAACGACGACATGATCGAGGAAGAAGACATCGATGACGACGAATCCTATGGTGAAGGGCCAATGAACGGGCTGCTCACCGAGGTCCCTAACATTCTCGATCCCAAACAGATAGAGGCGTTGCATATGATCGTCAAGTCCTGCATCCTCGATAATGCTGGCTTAGCGCTCAGCCGGGCAGGCGAGAACCTTCAGAAGACAAGATGCAGGATGTTTCTCGCCATGGAGTGTGGGAGAAGTCTGCTCCGAGAGATTCTCGTCTTTATCGCCGTCTGGGAAAAGAGCGAGCAGTCGCTGATTTTTCAGCTCACCACCCAGATCGTCGAGGCCATCCATCATAGCGCACTAATCCCTTATGCCTGGCAGTCACTGCGTATTCCTAAAGACATCATTTCCCCCGCCCAGACCGTACTTCTGAGGTTGGTCAACAACATGTTCCGTGCCCGAAACAATGACCCGCCGCCCGCGGACTCGAAGGAGCATCTGCGGGATATCAAGCTGCTCCACTTCCTGTTCATTCAGTTCCGCAGCCGGATAGTCCCCGAGTGTGCGGCCTTGATGCACCTCCAAGCGCAGATCCGCAACGACCTCTGCGATCCGGCCGACTTTCCGGTCGATAGCTGGGACATGGAGCGCGCCAAGGATGGCATCCAGCAATTCCTCGAGCTCCTGACGACAGTGAACGAACTCCCCGAGACAAGGCATTATCTCATCGAATGGGAAGCCACATACGAGCTCCTCACCCTCCTTAAAGGCCTGGAAGCTGGCGTTCCCAAAAAGCCCATGGTAGAAATGCCCAACCGCGCCGGACCTCGCCAACACCAACCCCCTTCCCACCCCGACGACCCCGATGCAGGATACGACTCCGAAGACCACCCCCTTGCTCCACCCCCTCCCCTGGAAGAACCCGCCCACAGATACCCCTGGGCCGGGATCAAGGGCCAGATCCTACACATCCTAGCCGGTCTCCTCCAACCTCCTCCCGGACGAACCAGCCCAGGCAATCCAGAAGTCCAGTCCCAAATCCTCCGCCACAACGGCGTCATCAGCCTGCTCAACTGCTGCGTCTACGATGACCACAACCGCTACGCGCGGGAGCGCGTGCAGATATGTCTCAAATGGCTGATGGACGGGTCGGACGAAGCAAACAAGTATCTGAGAGAGCTGATCGCCATGTCCCCCCCTCCGAACCTGAGAGGCGGGCCCGCCGGTCAGGCCCAGGGGGGGCCGTCCACGGGTGATACCACCACCTCGCTGAGGATAGACGGCATTGCAGGGGAGGTCAAGGTCCGCTTGCGGGCACCCGGCGAAACCCTCCCTCCCCGGCCCGCCGTGCCTACTACCTCGTCGGGTCCCGGCAGGGCGTTGCCGCCGCTTGCGTCTGCCGCGGCCGCGGCTGCTGTTACTGTGGTGGACATTGACGACCGTCACCACCATCACCAGCACCACCACCACTGTCAAGGTCACGGCGGTGATAACAACGGCAGCGGCAGCAATGACAACGAGAACAGACTGCCTCCTATCCAGGGGACGGCAGGGGCCTCGGGGACTGCTGCCGGAGGAGCGACCATTCTGCCGCGGAGTCGCCCGGAGGAACTGTTGCGTGACATCATCACGCTGGCAGACGAGGCGGCGCGGTTGGCGATGGGGAGGCGGTTGGATGCGGATGAGACGGAGGAGGAGGAAGGGGAGGGAGAGGAGGATGATGATGACGACGACGACGACGACGATGACGATGACGAGGATGATTTTATGTAAAATTAGGGGGCTAAAAGGGTCGGTAAGGAAACGTTGGTTGACCTGGCTTGGCCCGTCAGGATTCATGTC